>CM026386.1:76025891-76190640 GCA_014843695.1 Archivesica marissinica | reverse complement strand
CATCCATCCATCCATCCATCCATCCATCCATCCATCCATCCATCCATCCATCCATCCATCCATCCATCCATCCATCCATCCATCCATCCATCCATCCATCCATCCATCCATCCATCCATCCAGCCATCCATCCATCCATCCATCCATCCATCCATCCATCCATCCATCCATCCATCCATCCATCCATCCATCCATCCATCCATCCATCCATCCATCCATCCATCCATCCATCCATCCATCCATCCATCCATCCATCCATCCATCCATCCATCCATCCATCCATCTTCCTTTTATGTCGAACCCCCTCACGGAGACATGTCTGTCGATTTTTCACGTTTTGACTTCTAGCAAAATGACAGTTGATATGATCAGAAACTCAATACGGCCCGATTAATAGTTTCGGTGTTAAAATATATTTATTTGACTGACCAGGCAAAATATATCGTATTGTGTAACCGACCATATAGTTTCTAAAGACATATGTAGTTGTCTAAGCAGTAACCTATTCATGTGTCTATATTCAAACATGGTCATCAACCATGTGTTGCTGTTTAAGTCGACCTGCCACGTATTGCTGCGCTTACTGGGTCACATTCTGTAATGTCTGGATATATGAAACTGATACTCTATTGTCTATGTCTATTTACAGGGGCCGAATCCAATTATGTTTAGCAAATATGGGGACGAACATTCTGATGACATAGCAATCAAGAAAGCCCTGATACAGCGGGTTGTTGGAATTTCTCTCTTCATTACCACTATCATCCTTGCTGTTGTGATTATATATCTGGCTACAAAGACAGCAGACACACATATATGCCAACATAGTAACAGTGATTATATGAAACCGCGTGATCTGAACAACCCGGAAGTATTCGATGACCTTACACCGGATGAGTATGAAGTAGTGAATAGTTTTATGTTGCGTAATAAAGAAATAGGTATAAAGCAGTTTGATTCAGCGACAATCAATAGTAGTTATATATTCATGATCGATTTGTTTCTTCCAAATAAGGATGAAACTATTCAGTACCTGGATACCGACAGCAAAAAACCAGCACGTGAAGCTATGGTGACTGTTGTTCGGGGCGACAAAGATCCCCCGGTTGTTGAAGAATATATTGTATCGCCTGCACCGCAACCAATTCAACTCAGACTATATAAGAATCCATCATATCGGCATGACCCGATACCGTACACTAGCCGTCCAATAGACAACGTAGACTACAAATTTCTTTTCCGTGTGGTTGTAAATAAACTAACAGAAGAACTATATCCTTTATTGATGCAAAGCTATGGTTTATGCTATCACAACTGTACAAAAGGTATCAACTGTCTTACAATTTGTGATTCTGCTCAACGTGGAAACAATAATGGCGACCGGAAGTCCTGGCAATCGGTCTTTCCGGATGTTGACGGGTTCTATATCCATCCTTTGGGATTAGAATTTCTTATCGATCATAACTCGACAGACACCTCTCAGTGGCGCGTGGAACAGATTGTATATAATGGCCAGCAGTTTGAAAATGCTTCTGCCCTGATGACCTCTTACAGCGATAAATCTCTTAGATTGGTTAATATACACAGTAGCACGTACCAATCAAATCCGCTATATTCTTCCTACGAATCCAGAGGTGATCTTCCTGATAAACCCATTCAGGGTCCTAAGCTTATTGAGCCAGAAGGTAAGAGGTACCAAGTGCATGGACAACTTGTAATGTATAATAAATGGAGCTTTCGATATCACATGGGTGCATCAACTGGACTGCAGCTATTTGATGTAAAGTTTGATGGCACACGAATAGCATATGAAATCAGTCTACAAGAGGTGTTGGTGTTGTATTCTAGTTACGTCCAGGGACCGGCGAGCTATTACCACGCATCAAGGCTTATCGGCGCTTCGAGTATGGAGCTTGTTAGTGGCGTAGACTGTCCAGATACAGCGATATATCTTGATACATACATGTTTGCTAATGCTGGAAGTACGAAAAGATTTAAAAACAACATTTGCGTTTTTGAAAATAATGGCGGAATACCGATGCGAAGACACTATGCAAACAATTTTGAAGATGGATATAGATTTTACGGTGGGATTTCGGATTACCATTTAGTTGTTAGAACTATTGCCTCAATTCGGAGCAACGATTACATTATTGATTATATATTTTACAATAATGGCGCAGTTGAGGCAAAGGTTTCTGCGACTGGTTACGTTCAAGCAATATATAAACTAGCGGAAGAGGAACAATATGGTAGTACAATTCATGAACACGTGATAGCCGATCTCTATGTACATATGTTTAATTATAAAGTCGATGTAGACATTGCAGGAACATCAAATCGTTATACAGTGTTTGATATAGGCTTAGAAACCATCGAACAGCCATGGAATCCAGGTTTGAACAAAACACAATTGAAGATGAACTCAACCTTAATTCACGCCGAATCCAACGAGTCTACATATAAATGGACCACTCCTCAATACCATATGATACACAACAAAAATGCAAGGAGTCAATATGGATTGGACAGGGGTTACCGAATTTTAAACAAGTCTCCAGTACCCCACCTACTCTCCGGTCAACCAATCACGGCAGCCGCTTCTTGGGCTAATTATCCAATCGTTGTAACTAAACGGAAGGACTCCGAACGTTACTCTTCTTCCATTTATGCTCAAAATAATCCATGGAATCCAATGGTCGATTTTGATGATTTCATAGATGGAGATAATATAACTGATGAGGATATTGTTGCTTGGGTAACCATTGGTACCCATCATATTCCGGGAACTGAAGACATTCCATCTACGCCGACGACATGGAACCAGTACTCGTTTTACCTCACACCGCATAATTATTTCTCAGAATGTCCAAGTGTAAATTCTGCTGATACTGTGCTTATCAGACCATCTCGTGAGAAAACTAGGAAACCAATGTTTGCAACATACGGCCGGTCGTTTGAAACAACGTGCATTCCACGATCAACCGGCCCTTTTAACTACGACGGTATTCGAAGATAGGTTATCATGTTGTCATAATAATAACTGTTTAATATTGTGCATGTGTATTGCATATCGCCATTGCTATATTATTGAGACATTAATGACTTCTCAAATATGGGTCTATATTAAATGTGCATGTATGAACTTAATAATTGTGTAGTATAACTGATATGTATATACATAATAAGTAGGGATGGCAACGAATAGCGATTTTGGTATCCGAATATTCGAATAGTTGGTATAATTCTGTTCCACTAGTCGTTCGAGCATGAGTTGTGTCGAATTCCAACGAGTTGGGACATCCTGAATTAGTGAATGCTCAGGCTCTTCGAGAAGCTTTTGACGTTTTCTCATCTCAGCTGTCACGGTTGTAGTCTTGTAGAGTGTTTGAAATGTCTGATTAGTTTCCTGCACTTGGCTACGGTCTTTGTCACTGTTTGTAATTCTAACGTAATTATAAACGTGTGACTGAGCAGGCATTATTAATAAGTAAAACTACGGAAGCTTAAAATAAATAATTCTTTTTATGATTTTAGCTTTCTTTTGCTTTTTCTTTTGTTAACATTATTTTGAAACAAAATCACTGTATCGCGGTCATTGTGCTTTTACTTGCAACTTAATTTATTCACATTTCTGTTAGCTTGATTTCTGCGTGACCTGATTCCTGATACCTTTGTACTGGCGGTGCAAAAAGCACTGATAATTACAACTCAATGTGTCCGTTTGTGTTCTATGTAACATATTTTAATATGTTATATAACGATGATGTGTAGGTCATCTCTGTTATAGTATGTATGTGCCCGGTATCAGAACACTCGCCTGACGGATCTGTAGTCCAGTTGTAACACGCTAGACTGGTAATCCAGGGATCGCAGGTTCGACCCCCCCCCCGTCTGACCCTAATAAAATTAACAGTCTTTCAGATGGGACTTTAAACCGATGTATCTTGTCGGTGCTGCACACCATGTACGTAAAAGAACCAGATGAGACTCTGGAATAGGTCTCTCTCTCTGTCTGTATCATTGCACTATCCTCCAAAAATCTAAAATGATTAATCTCTTCAGGATGAGTCGTTCATATCGGCAACCAGTAGCGACGATAAATAAGCGTAAAACACACACACACACACACACACTCGCCTGAACCGTACAGAAACGAAGATCGATTTGAATCAATGAATCGGAATATACTAGAATCATATATCAACAAGACGAAGTTATTACAGACATGTATTGTATGCGAGTATGATATGAAACTACAGGTACAATGTATACATATTTACTCAGCATCTGTTATTACAGACATGTATTGGATGTGAGTATGATATGAAACTACAGGTACAATGTATACATATTTACTCAGCATCTGTTATTACAGACATGTAGTGGATGTGAGTACGATATGAAACAACCTGACTAGTACAATTTGTACATATTTACTCAGCATCTGTTATTACAGACATGTATTGGATGTGAGTACGATATGAAACTGCAGGTACAATTTATACATATTTACTCAGCATCTGTTATTACAGACATGTATTGGATGTGAGTATGATATGAAACTACAGGTACAATGATAACGTAGTATCGCATTCGCTTTAGGTGTGAGAGGCCATGAGTTCGCACCCACATGTAGCCGTTACGATTGTGTCCTTGGAAGGCACTTAAATTCCACGCCCGAATGGCGATATATCTCTCTTCTCTCGCCCGAATGGCGATATATCTCTCTTCTCTCGCCCGAATGGCGATATATCTCTCTTCTCTCGCCCGAATGGCGATATATCTCTCTTCTCTCGCCCGAATGGCGATATATCTCTCTTCTCTCGCCCGAATGGCGATATATCTCTCTTCTCTCGCCCGAATGGCGATATATCTCTCTTCTCTCGCCCGAATGGCGATATATTTCATCAGGAATGAGGTTTCGAGAAAACATAATTAATGTTGTAAGAATTCCGTTCGCAATCGAGCTCAAACAAATGTGTAGAAATTAATATATATAAACAAGATTTACAATTATTAAGACTATTAAATAAAATTCTCTCAGCTGATATGACCGAGTGATTATAAGGTGGTTGACTTCAAATTACTTGCCCCTCACCGATGTAGGTTCAAATCCCATTGGGTGCCGATTTCTTTATTGCAATGAAGCTATCAAGCTGGCTTGAGGAAGATCGGTGGTTATACCGGGATGTCCGTCCCTGTCTGGAGTACTGCTCGAAGAGGCGTCAGGGATGTTCCTCCACAGGTAGCAACAGGAGAGCCGCCATACGTGTGTGTGTGGCGTCCGTGGTCCAGTGGTAGAGCGTCGGATTTGGAATCGAACGGTCCCAGGTTCGATACTCGGCCAGGCCACGTATGTAGTGCCATTGAGCAAGGCACCTCACACACATTGCTTAGTACTGGTTAATCGCTTAGGTCGGCTAAGCCTGCCCAGGAAAACATGTCTAAGTCCCCGCAAGGGGTTTGACATTAAAGGAACATACGGTATGGTGCTTTATGATGCGACTTTAAATCCTTTGGGGAGGGCACTAGCTAATGTTGGTAAAACTTGTTGCCCAACCCATTTGCTTCTAGATTGTATTCGTGCACTGTGCAAGTATAAGCATAGCATTGCAGTTGTATCAGTTTGCTTATATATTTACCATGTTTATATTTGTAATTGTATTGTATATAAATAATAAATAAAATATGATTAAACTAAACTTTAAATCCAAATACAAACAAACACATTATTTTAGTGTGTTATATTAACAGCACACCGGCTGTATAAGAGAGCTGCAAGACAAGTATCTGTACATCTTAAGATAAGATAAGATACATTTCTTTTTGAGTCGACAAGGTAGAAACAGTACAGCACAAGCTCTGGGTGAGCTTTTGAATCGACTATATATAACATAAAACAATGGTAACAGCTATAAATTTAGAATCCCTGATAATAATATGCATATTTATTATTAGGCCTAAATTTGTTTCTAAGATAAATGCTGAAAAATGTCTAAAACATAACAAAAGGTATGTGGGTAAGTCAAATGTGCTTGTTAGCCATAAAGAATATT
The DNA here is from genome assembly GCA_014843695.1 of Archivesica marissinica. Lineage (NCBI taxonomy): Eukaryota > Metazoa > Mollusca > Bivalvia > Venerida > Vesicomyidae > Archivesica > Archivesica marissinica. The sequence continues at coordinate 76,184,581 of CM026386.1, read as the reverse complement.
AATCTAGTAAATCAATGACTTAATTGGTAAAACAAACATCGTTTACAGGAACATCAATTTTATAATAATATTCATCATTATAAAAGATAGTTGACATTTGATATTAAGACAACCATGTTGATCTTTCATTTGCATAATAGAGGAGATTTGAGTTACATTAGAGTAACGTAAGGACTGTACGTATTGCATGTACTAGTGCATAGACTACACTGACCAAGACGCACGCACGCACGCACGCACGCACGCACGCACGCACGCACGCACGCACGCACGCACGCACGCACGCACGCACGCACACACACACACACACACCACACACACACACACACACACACACACACACACACACACACACACACACACACACACACACGTGTACCTCTATCTAATTTGGGAGTGTAAGGTACCCCCATGGGCGCAAGGTACACACAGCTGACAGCACGTAATGGTCTAAAACATCTCGCAGCAAAAGTGTGGAATTCCGTGATATTCTGGCTGTCAACCTACCAAGGGACACACGCTCCACGCTGACCTGGTGGAGGTATTGACGGAGTCTGAAGCGAACAATGTGTTAATTGCGTGGTCGGGTTGGATAGCAGCATCTACTAATGTGTGGGTAAAACTCAAAGCATCGAATGCGCGAAAACGAGGAAACGATCCAGCTGTGTAAAAGTATGTATGGTTTTAACCAGGTGTCGTAATGATAGTGTCAACTTTTCATTAGTCAATTTCACAAAATGACACTGCTGTAAGCTACTCAACGGACACTCAGTCAGCAAAGCAGCAAAGTCAGGTTTACTTAGGCCCTTCCACACCTTCCACTAAAATGTTTAAGGCTCTGATGAAATCTCACCGAGGTTACTGAAACAGCGGCACCGCGAAGTTGCCACCATGCTAACATACATCTTTCAAAGGTCACTTGACACCGAAGTTGTCCCCGTCGATTGGACACATGCAGATATATCATCTCATATATACAAAAAGGGTCAACAAACATACCAACTATCGCCCCATGTCTCTAACATGCATAGCATTCAAACTCTTAAGAACACATCCCGGTTTCCAACATTATGTCATACTTAGACGCTCAACATATTCTTATCCCACAGCAGCAAGGGTTGGGGTCAAAACATAGCTGTGACACCTAACAGATAGCTGACAATCTCGAGCTCGGTCAACAAACCGGTGGCGTCATAATGGATTTTAGTAAACCCTTCGACAAAGTAGATCACCATCAACTCATCCACAAACCAAAGCACGTTGGCATAATGAAACAGTTACATCCTGTGTCCACCCTTTTCTCAAAAACAGGTCCCAATAGATCCGTGTCGACGGTAAATGCTCCAACATGCCATCAGTTCTCTCATGAGGCCCTTACTGTTAGTTAATCTAAAAATAATTATGACTGATTGTTCGACAGTAAGATGTTCAAGCTGAATCCTATAATTATGGAGACTGGATAATTATAAACAAATGAATGAGGATGTTAGTCTGATATCGTTATTGCGATGATAGCCAGGTACCTTCATACATGTGTTACGTTTGATCGTGCAGATGTGAGAAGCCACGAGTTCGCACCCACATGTAGCCATTACGAGTGTGCCCTGAGAAGGCATTTAAATTCACATGTCTCTTCTCTCGTAGTTGCATGTGTCTGGATCTTGACCTACAATCACTTAATTACTGTGTATCAACATCGTTCATATTTTTCTATTTGTGTTAAATCCAGACATATTTACATTGCTATTGCATTTCCTTCGATGTACATATGTACCATGGCTGCATACATTTTCATATGAGGGTTCCATCACCCAACACCCACAGACATCCTTAGTTATCTAATAGCATGAGTCCAATAGTATGCTATCCCCCATGCCCCCAGGACTACCAGACTATGGACCAGTTTACCAACACACTTATATTCTCCATTTCTGCCGAGTTTTGTTGGCAGTCTGGACTCGTACTCCTTTTAAGCCTAAAACGGTCTGATTTTAACTTAGCTTTAACTTTATTGATTTTACAGCGATTGCGAAATAAGTTTCAACAACTTATATTAATCACTCTGATTGACGCGGATGAAAGCGTAAATGTGGTCATTCTTGTGCTTTTTAAAACTGTACTGTAACGTTGCAAATCTTTTTCCCCACATGTATAACATTTTTTAGACTATGTGCCTGCCAGTTATAATTAATATTGATTGTTCGGCAGTAAAAAGTAGAGACTACATTCGAGTACATGTATACAACATACACCGGAGGAGCATGAGAGTAGTAGATGACAACGCTCAATAAAAGAAGTCATAATAACTTTAATTCCAGCGCATGCGCTTGCTACTACTTCCTTTCAAAATCTAAACATGTCGAAGAGAGGTTGTTTACTATATATTAACCATTAAATCTCCTATCATCTGCATAGTTTATCATATTTAGAATAATGTAACGGGTTATTTATTGAAATAAACCTTATATATGTTTAGTACACACCATATTTTCGTTTCAAATGACCGATAACGTCGAACATTTACTCTCGGAAAATCCGTTCCGATAAAGGTGTTTCGAATATTATATATATGGTACCTTACTGTAGACTACTTGTGTGTTGTATGTCATTGCATCGTTGTGAATATTTCTCATTTTAGAGGATTTACTCTTGGACAAATAAATGTGTCAAGATTGTGTAGATCGGTTTTGCTATTGTAGAAATGACGTGTGGCCTTCGTTGTCTAGTGTATGTATGTTCTATTAATGTCAAACCACTTGCGGGGACCTAGACTTTTTTTATCCTAGTCCTGATTAGGTGATGTATAAGGTTAACCAGTAAAGCGATTACTAGGCAATGTGTCTGATGTGCCTTGCTCAACTACACATGCGGCCTAGCCTACTATCGAACCCTGGACCACGGATGTCACATGATCCATGTTCGATACTCTGGTCTCGTTAGGTCACATATGTAGTGACATTGAGCAAGGTACCTCACACACATGGCGTAGTACTAGTTAATCGCTCAAGTTGGCTAAGCTTGCCCAGGAAAACATGTCTACGTCCCCGCAAAGGGCAAGACATTAATCAGTAATGGAACATACATGACCGCTATCATGTGCCATCTCATCGGTGCATCACACTTTGATTTGACAGTCTAGACTTGTCCACATTTATCCAGTTCTGTGAATCTTCTCTCTTTGATCAAAATCTTGAAATCGGTGCTGTTCAATACGTGGTCAATGCACATATGTGTCCTTGAGTAAGACACATTGCTTAGTACCGGTTGGCCACTAGGTCGGCTAAGTCTACATAGGAAAATATTGTCTTAGATCCCTGCAAGAGGTTTGACATAATGGAACATACATCAGATTTATTCCCTGAATTGGCAAACGCATACAAATTACAATCATCATTAAATATCCTTATACAAAATCAGAAATAACTTGGTATGCGTCTACCACTAACATCTACAAGAACATGAACTACTTAATTCTACAGTCCCGAACCCAGCACCATATTAATTATTTATCACATGGCCTCCCTCCACCTACTATGTACAGTCTAGCCCTAGCTTTTAAAACCATTTTTACTGGCCACTGTACAACTTGTGTAACACAAGTCTGTTTTTAACCTTAGTATGTAGTTATTGATAGCAATCTGTCTCAATAAATGAGATTTTTAACAACACCCTGACGAGCGCTTCCCTCAGTTCCCTGTCATACTCAGTATTAAGTTTTTCTGTAAAATCAATTTTTTTGGCTTTTTAGGGGTGTGATGCTCTTCACAATTTTCAATTCACTTGATCGGTGCCAAGTCTCGTGCAAGTTTTCCACTCCTGTTTTAAAGTCACCAATTGCAGATTTAAATAGGCTTTTCGTGATTTTAGACCAGAAACAATAATTGAATAGGTTCCTTAGACAACAATAGCTTCGATTTGGGGTATGTCACTGTGGGTGTACTTGTTATGGAAGGAAATTCGGTTACATTGCAATCTGTAATCCAATTTCAGGACGTGGAGGATCTGCGGGAGGAAAGTTCCGTATCTCCCTGGCTTTGCCAGTAGGTGCTGTAATCAACTGTGCCGACAACACAGGTATGTTAGTTTTTTATTAAATTTCTCTGTTCAGTCTTCTATTCATCATGATTACATGTACTCTGGTATAGTAGAACAACAGTGTAGTGTGCGGAGATAGGTATGACGACTGTATCCTGGTTACGCATGTATATTTTTTTTAGAATTGCCTTTATCAGAGTTCACAGGTGTGTTATGTCAACATCCCATTAGTGTGTCAAATACATTTTTACGAGATCGTTTACTTGCCTGAAGTCCGTTGCATGATCTATCTGGGGGGACGAGATCGTTGACTTGCCTGAAGTCCGTTGCGTGATCTATCTGGGGGGACAAGATCGTTGACTTGCCTGAGGTCCGTTGCATGATCTATCTGGGGGGACGAGATCGTTGACTTGCCTGATGTCCGTGGCATGATCTATCTGGGGGACGACCGGACGAGATCGTTGACTTGCCTGATGTCCGTTGCATGATCTATCTGGGGGACGAGATCGTTGACTTGCCTGATGTCCGTTGCATGATCTATCTGTGGGGACGAGATCGTTGACTTGCCTGATTCCGTTGCATGATCTATCTGGGGACAAGATCGTTGACTTGCCTGAAGTCCGTTGCATGATCTATCTGGGGGACGACCGGACGAGATCGTTGACTTGCCTGAGGTCCGTTGCATGATCTATCTGGGGGACGACCGGACAAGATCGTTGACTTGCCTGAAGTCCGTTGCATGATCTATCTGGGGGACGACCGGACGAGATCGTTGACTTGCCTGAGGTCCGTTGCATGATCTATCTGGGGGACGACCGGACAAGATCGTTGACTTGCCTGATGTCCGTTGCATGATCTCTCTGGGTATTCACCTCTACAACTGCTCATAATCGTTTTCCTTCACAATATACTTATTTAAGTACATGTAAAATACTGAGTGTTGATAATATTTCAGGTGCCAAGAATCTGTATGTGATAGCTGTGCAGGGAATTAAGGGTCGCCTCAACAGAATGCCAGCTGCAGGGTCCGGAGACATGATAGTTGCTACAGTCAAAAAGGGCAAACCAGAACTCAGAAAAAAAGGTACATTCTCATAGCATATGTACTACTATACATGGTCCCTGAGTATGTGGCATTTCTAAGCACATTATGTGCCACAGGAGCAAATTAAGTATTGATATTATTGGAAAATAAACGTTGTTATTGATTTACATGTACACTATTGAAGCGAATAATGTTATTTCTGTCCGATCTGCTATTCCCACATGTGCAGATGACGTTTTCCCCGTCATGGCTGTCAAAAAGCGAAGGACAACAGACTTCTTTTCCATGCCATTGCCTAACATAGAGACTCGGGTTCCTGACACTAATACCAATCTGAATCTGTCAAGTCTGTTCAGCCGATTGCATGGATAACGCCTCATGCAGCTCTGACATATATACATGTACAGGGTCAACTTGGCCTCGTCTTACACGTAGTACCATTTACTGTATGTTCAGCAAGATTGTGATGTAAGGTATGGAATATAATTATTAATCCCCCCTGATTTTGGAATGGAGGCCGATACTTCCCCACTACTTTTTCAATCCTAGAATGGACACTGAAAAGACTACTAATATTATTAGGGTCAGGCAGTGGATAGAACCTGTGATCCCTGGATTCGCAGTCCAACTTGTTAACCACTGGACTACTGATCCGTCTCTACTAACAGTACTGGTTGTTCATGGAACTAACTGTGTTAATATTTTACAGTTATGCCAGCTGTGGTGATACGGCAGCGGAAACCGATACGGCGGAAAGATGGCTCTTTTATATACTTTGAAGACAATGCGGGGGTTATTGTAAATAATAAAGGTGAAATGAAAGGTGAGTTGAAGTTGAAGCAAGAAGTGTCTGCTGCATCGTTAGTAATCACTGATGGAAAATCTGGTATTGTCGAGTAATCAAGTCACAAAATATGAGCTTTTTGTCAACTCGTTTTCATTGAACTTTGCCAGAAAGGATCACGGTTTTCAATATTAAAAAGACGATTAATATAATAGCGAAACATTAGGTCAGTTGGTGAAACATTAGGTCAGTTGGTGCAAGGTTAATGAAAATTTTGGTCCAAGGTTTATGGAACATATAGGCAAGTCCATCCAAGTTTTAAAAGCATTTAACTAAGTTGATCCACGGTTAGTTGTCAAATGCACAATATTGCATGTCATGTATCGAATGCCTTGTGGCTTAGTTGTAAATTGATGTAAACGGTCTCGGCATTGAGACTACATATTAAGCACATGTTTCGTCAGGTCGATGCCGCACATTGTGTGTGCCCTGGGTGGCTCGAGTAGCTGAAGAGAATTGGACGTATATCGTCGTGCATGTTTGTTGTATCAATCTGCAAAGTGCAAGTTTTCTACCATACAGCTTTATACAAGTTTATTGTGGATGTTGCATGAGGTAGATGTGAGTGTGTTAATGACAAGTCATTGATGGTTCTAATGTTTCTCTGTCTGGCATTTAGACCTACATATCGATGCAAGTTTTACGGGTGTAATATTTCGTGCATCTGATCTTTCGCAATCGAGTTGGTTGGTGCACCAAGTACTTGTTCACTGCTGGAGCCTCGGGAATGGCCATAGCTAATGAGATATAAATGAAAGTCGTTTGTTTGCCTACCACCATTCCCACACGTGCATGATGGCGGTGTATATTGCACGTTTTATTCATCTCTTTCAGGGTCTGCTGTCACTGGACCAGTAGCAAAAGAGTGTGCAGACTTGTGGCCCCGAATAGCTTCAAATGCCAGCTCCATATGCTAAGAAAGAAAAAATAAATGTACAGAAAAAAAGCTTTATGTTCTCAGATTAATCTTTCACCACTGTTGTAGAATGTTATACCTAGTATAGTGTCCTTCTGGGTCGGCCTGTCTGTCCCTTTATTAACTCGCCTAACACTGTGCAGCATGTAGGTGCTAAATAGGTCATGCCATGTAAAGTTGTAGATGAAAATTTCTTTTAAACTTACATACTGTATTTTGATTTGACACAAATATTATACTGTTGCGTCCGAAGGGGTTGCCGAGTGGTTAGTCGTTAACTTCAACTCACTTGGTTCGAACACCATTTAGTCTTGATTCATTAGTTTATACAAATTTATTTTAGCTTGATTGTGAAACAAGTTCTTACAACTTATATTAATCACTCTCGAGACCTCATTCCTGACGGAATCCATCGCCACGATGGAGAGAGAAGAGGCTACATGGAATTTAAATGCCTTGCCTAAGGGCACAATCGTAACGGCTGAAGCGACTGCGCTATCACGACTTGATTCATTCCAGATATTATTTGGTGGAGGCAGACGACATCGGGTGCCCCTCAATGCAGCATTTCAGGCACAGACTAGCATCCAAGTACATATTATGCACTAGACTTCAAAGAAATAAATATTGTTTAAACTAAGCTATCCAGCTGGCTTGGATACTAGTCCGTTTCTGAAATGCTGCATTGACCATTGTCTTCGCCCAGGGTTGGCAATTTCCCGGGGAATAAGAATTTGGATGATTTTGTTGGTAAATACGGGTATATATATGACACAAGATGATCCAAGGGGGATTACTCACTATGGTAGAATACTAAGACCATGTACAATATCTACAATTTATTTACATATAAATGAATGATGATACTATATATAGATGCAAGATGTAATGACTGAAACGTCATTTGGCGGCCTGAAAAGTTCACGTGTTCCGTTGTTAGTTCTTTGCTGGTTATACACTTGTCGATTTATTTAATCATTCGCGGACTATTTCAATGATGTAACGTTTTTACATATATCTGGGTTGGTTCGCTCTTAAGCGTGTCGGGCCAACCTCCTCTGTCGGTTTCCTGGTTGTCCGGTCTGCAGTTCCACTGTTCGTTGCTTAGCCTGGTGGGTCTGTCGTCGCTCATCTGGCGATTGCGTGGGTGACGTCCTTTGACGGCTATCCACACATTGGCAGTTCCCCAGCTGTTAGCATCTCGCACTCCATGTTGCGTGCGGGTGATCAAATCCGCATTTCGCTCTGACCAAATTCTCACAACGTTTGCTCCACTCACGGTCAGTTCGTGTTGTGTCGTTTGAAGTGAATGGTAATATGTCAGGTCTCTTACTGTGTTAAATAGTTGTTCAGCCCCATGCTAATCTCACAATTCACTAAATCCCTGTGCTACTGTTATCATGTGATATGTAAAATAAACTAGTTTATAGAGGCCCTGGTATATGGATTTATTACAATAGGTTACACAGAAATAAACCGTATTATGTTATCTCTGTCCGATTTTATCCAGGAAACGCTTTAAATAGTTCCCCTATAACATCCAAGAAGATTGGATCCCCTTAGATCACCATACCTCCCCTTATACTCCACTTATACCTGGATCTTCGAAGATGCGTTTACCTTGATTGGAAAACCCCTTCTATAAAATGGGAAAATGAGGCCCCGACTTAGGGTTATAATAATGTGTTCATTAATACAAGTCATTTTGTGACAATATACCATACAATTTCTATTACCCGGTGTACTGATTGTAGTATCATGTGTGCAGGATGAAAATGAACTGCTTTTGAAGAATATGACGAAAAATACAGGCATTCATAGTGGCATTTACGCATTGCTTATAATCTTTATATAAATGTTAGAGATCTAACATTATTGAGACTGTTCATTATTACTCTAATATACATTGTATACAAACACAGTTTAAGGAGTTTATACATACATTTATTGGAGGTATTTTAAATGTTTAATGTAGTAGGCAAAATGCAAATGTTTTTAGGATTATCCCTGAAATGTGTTCATAATATAGCTGTATTATTAAAATAATCAATTAGTTATTAAAGAAGTCAGAATCATAATTTGAGATGACCCACACTACGCAACAGACTGGGCGTTGAGAAAGCAGCAAAGCTGGTGCTATGCTACTGCTTCCTGAGAGGTAGCGAGGAAATCGACTGGTGAAGACAGACTACTGGCTGAAGAAACATTCCAACAAGAAAAATGGGGAATAAAATAATTAAAAAAACAGTTGTGGTTGCCAATGATGCCACCTGATGAGTACCCCTGGCAGGGACGAAACAGTTTAAGCACTTATAGAGTGGTAGCAATGCATAAAAATGAGCAAAAAACGTGTTTGGAAGACACAATCTTATTTCCCGGTATTTCCCACTTCTGGGCTTATTTCCCGGCCAACCCTGCAAGTTCCGCCACCAAATAATAGCTGAAAAGTCGCTAACATAACCTAAGCCGGTGGTACGACTTAAAAACGACAACAAATATCCGAGGAACTTGTGGACGCAATACAGCATCTACCTGTAAGGATTGGATGGTATAAGGCTATCTACAGAAAGGAAACAACCAGATTACAGATATATTGTGCTATTATCTACAGATAGAAAACGACCAGATTACAGATATATTGTCATTTGATGGGAATATATAGTTTCTCACATTTTTGTGACATGTATGGTCCATTAATGTCAAACCCCTTGCAGGGACGTAGACATGTTTTCCTGGGCAAGCTTAGCGGTTAACCAGTACTAAGTAATGTGTGAGGTGCCTTGCTCAATGACACTACATACGTGGCCTGACCGAGTATCAAACCCTGGACCGATGCCACGAGAAACAAAAGGATTTCCACCAAATGACAATATATCCGTAATCTGTTCGTTTTCTTTCCGTCTATAGCCTTATATTTGTGATGAATGAACTTTGGCAGGAATTTGTACATTCTTGGCTTGACTTAACTATTTCATCGGCATTCAGTGTCGAAATTGCCTAGAACGTAATCACTATTCCTCAACATACATATTTTTACTATTTTCATGTTAGCACATTTTACGAAAACCAGGCTGCTATTAACACATAGGGACATATTCAGTTTGTAGTATGAATCATGACCAACTCGATAATTAATTGCAAAATATGTATTGTATTGGAGATGAGGAAATCGGTCGTGTTCCCTGAATGTATGCATCTTGCACATAATATATACATTGTATCTGTCCAAAGTCTGCCTCCGTGGTCGAGTGGTTAAGGTCGCTGACTTGTATACCACTGTAACCTATCATCACTGATGGTCACGGGTTCGAGCCCCGCTCAGGCCTTGTCTCATTTATATGAAAAAGTTGGCAGTTTCTTACGGAGGTTGGTGCACCCAAGTACTGGTTAACCGCTGGAGCCTGCCCAGGAAAGGTGTTGTTAAGTAAACTGCCCGCCGGCGATATAGCCCAAAATGGCAGGCGTAAAACCCAAAATATAACATAATGTATCTGTCCAGTATCTGCTCCAATTCAACTGATGATTTTATTTAAGATAAATATTTCATTTATGGAGCAATCTTAACCCTTTCAACCCCACAGGCTTCTAAATAGACTTACAAAAAGTGTAGATCCTGACGAGCCGTCTCATCAGGATCTGCACTTTTTGCCAGTAATAATTATTGCTATTTTTAGATAAAATTACCCATTTTGATAAATGAACTGGTCCAAAGGTAATTTTCTTATTAATTTATTGGTCTGAAAATATCATGAACCAGTTACTTGGGGTTGAATGGGTTAAAGCGTGCTAATGAAACACCTTGTGTAATCGAACAGACCCAGAATGGTATCGGGTCCTCTTTGGATGACGATTTCGTTTGTATTGAATATCTGCTGAAGTTGGTCAAAAACAGTGATCGGCATTACTGGTCTTAGTTGATTACATTACTAGTATAGTGTTGAAATCTAGGCTACAGGGTTGTACAACTTCTCCAATCTCGAGGTTCTAATGTGTAAAACCACAGCCCTATCAAATTCTTCGAGTTTCTGAAAAAAGGTTTTGTAACCCCTGGCCCAAGTTTCCACTTATCATGAAAACACGACTTCCGAGTCGTTAAGTCTCCATAACCTGACCATTTAGAGATTCTAGTTGCAGTACGTGACCTTAATGTCGACACGCTGGCCACCTTGTAGGTTTGTTGGGTATAGTTGACATGCTGGCCACCTTGTACATTTGTTGGGTATAGTAGACATGCTGGCCACCTTGTACATTTGTTGGGTATAGTTGACATGCTGGCCACCTTGTACATTTGTTGGGTATAGTTGACATGCTGGCCACCTTGTACATTTGTTGGGTATAGTTGACATGCTGGCCACCTTGTACATTTGTTGGGTATAGTAGACATGCTGGCCACCTTGTACATTTGTTGGGTATAGTTGACATGCTGGCCACCTTGTACATTTGTTGGGTATAGTTGACATGCTGGCCACCTTGTAGGTTTGTTGGGTATAGTTGATAGAATGATACGGTTCAGTTTAATGTCGACACACTGGCCACCTTGGAGATTTGTTTATTTTATACAAATTTATTTTAGCTTGATTGCGAAACAAGTTCATACAACTTGTATTGATACCTCATTACCAGTGGAATTTAAACGCCTTGCCTAAGGGCACAATCTTGACGGGCTCGAACTCCAGGCCTGAATCGAACACGGAAATAGTTTGGTTAGATTGTTCCGACTCATTGAAGCTGTCTATGAATTCAACATCGCCGAGAGATCGACCCAAGTTGTGTGGAAGAACTATTGGTGTGCCAAGACATCCTAGTAAACTACATCCTACTTTGTATATAAGTGGTCACTGCTAGTGCAACGTCATGAATCTACGTGTGCATGTCATACGGCTCGTCAAATGCCATGAATCTAAACCTACGTGTGAATGTCATACTGCTCGTCAAATGCCATGAATCTAAACATGTGTATGTCATACTGCTCGTCAAATGCCATGAATCTAAACCTACGTGTGAATGTCATACTGCTCGTCAAATGCCATGAATCTAAACATGTGTGTATGTCATACTGCTCATCAAATGCCATGAATCTAAACCTACGTATGTATGTCATACTGCTCGTCAAATGCCATGAATCTAAACCTATGTATGTAGGTCATACTGCTCGTCAAATGCCATGAATCTAAACCTACGTGTGAATGTCATACTGCTTGTCAAATGCCATGAATCTAAACCTACGTGTGAATGTCATACTGCTCATCAAATGCCATGAATCTAAACCTACGTGTGAATGTCGTACTGCTCGTCAAATGCCATGAATCTAAACATGTGTGTATGTCATACTGCTCATCAAATGCCATGAATCTAAACCTACGTATGTATGTCATACTGCTCGTCAAATGCCATGAATCTAAACCTATGTATGTATGTCATACTGCTCGTCAAATGCCATGACTCTAAACCTACGTGTGAATGTCATACTGCTCGTCAAATGCCATGAATCTAAACATGTGTGTATGTCGTACTGCTCGTCAAATGCCATGAATCTAAACATGTGTGTATGTCGTACTGCTCGTCAAATGCCATGAATCTAAACATGTGTGTATGTCGTACTGCTCGTCAAATGCCATGAATCTAAACATGCGTGTATGTCATACTGCTCGTCAAATGCCATGAATCTAAACCTACGTGTCATACTGCTACCAGAGATTGCCATCGTGTAACGTTTTATGATCATTATATTCGTGGCCACGTCCAGACCATGCATCACAGAGTTATAGTCCTTGTTTCAGTAATAATGTGGTTTCACCAAATACGTACATCGATTCGGATAGTCATGTCTAGCCTGGCTTCCAGTCGGTCGATTTTTAACTTCTGGCAAAATGATCAGAAACTCAATACGGCCCAATTAATGGTCTCGGTGTTAAAATATATTTATTTGACTGGCCAGGCAAAATATATCGACGCCTGTTCCCAGGCTAGGTCATGTCTGCACTGGGAGCTATAATAAACAAAATATGAAAGTGGTTTGTCGCCAAGACTGGTGCAATTTTCATAATGTAAGTTGGATGATTCGGTCGGTATGCAGCGGGAACCATAGGAGTTTGTCTGGTAGCATCATGTATGTGTCAAGAAACATCTAGACATCACCAAGTTACTTCAAACCTCGACGTTGTTACTCGTCAAAATCCGTACAGACATTTATTTTAGACTTTCCAGTGGAATTAATAACACTGTGGAAAGCAGTGGCAATAACACATTTTATTTCTCACTGGTGTGGTACTTAGCCGCTGCATGTTGACATTCTGTCAACGCGAAGGTCTACGGACTCAAAGCTGTCAGTGACATCATTTATGGTCGTCTAAACACGAATTAACGCGTCAATAAGTGCACAGTTTCATCCCTGTTCTATCCTAACATAACTTCAGTTTAACTCTTTCAGCGCCGAATAAATTCAGAGCATGTGCAAACAACATAGATCCAGATCAACTGCGGCGTAGCGCCGCGTCTGATCAGGATCTATGTTATTTGCTATTCGGACAGGTGCTTCAGCTCCACTGTCTGAAGAGCAATCAGCATATAGCTTGATCAGATGGCACGTTCTGTTCTGTTTGATCGTGTTCTCTCCGTTTTGCAGCTTTTATGCGACATTGGCTGTGAAAGAGTTTAGCTATATAGATAATGTATTTAGTATTGTGAATGATCGAATTATATTTCACTCGTGAACATTGAAAGCATCATCACAAGTGGAGCTGGTGAAATAAACGTCGACCATACATGGAAACCAACAAATACATGCAGCCCCTTATTATGAGGATGTAACTACAGTCAAACCTGTGTTAAGCAGCCAGCCAAGGGAGTCAGAGAATGTGGCTGCTTAGCACATGTGGCTGTTTAATAGAGGTGAAATATATAATAAAACAACCGATCTGGAAACTGGCTGCTTAATACAGGTTGGCTGTTTAATGGAGGTGACCACTAACACAGGTTTGACTGTGCATGCGTGTTGTGTGAATCATTTCGTTAAAACGAACCATGACTGACTAATAAGTTTATTTAAAGTCGCCACCGCATAAATGCATTTGGGCGAGTGAGTTTTCTAAGAAGATTAAAATACCCATCATCCATCGTGTGCATGCTTGCGTGTTCGGTTTTCATATCTCCAACTGTCGCTCACGCACGAATTTGTGCCAGCGACAGTCGGGGTAGACCGGGTGGATACAGAAGAAGAAGAATGCTTTATTAAGACTTGAGCTTCACAGTTTCTCGTCTGTAACATTTAAGCATATTTACAATATATATATATAGTACAATATTATGATATATGCAATCATGATGAGGATGGACAAATGATGTAATGATTATGGACATACATGGACAAATAATGACAATGTCATGATGGATTTTAGACTGCAAAACATGATCATGACTGCATTTATACAAATTTATTTTAGCTCGATTGCGAAACAAGTTATTTCAACTTATATAAATCACTCTCGAGACCTCATTCCTGATGGAATCCATCGCCACGAGGGAGAGAGAAGAGGCAACGTGGAATTTAAATGCCTTGTCTAAGGGCACAATCGTAACGGCTCCAGCGGGGCTCGAACTCCGGACCTGAAGCGAACGCGTAACCACTGCGCTATCACGACTTCCACGCATTAAGAGTGTAGGGAGTACAATACCCGGTGCATGTATACATGTACTTCTAAGACTGTCTTAATATGTGTCTGTACTAACCACTAAAACGAACCATACTAATAGCAAAGGTATAAAGACTGAACTTCCTGGAATGCTGCACTGCCATTGTCACCTGCTGCAGGGTTGTCTTGAAGGCACCCGCGTTTGGTGCTGAAACGGTGGGGGACTCTGGAATACTGTTCTGGGGGGCACAATGCTGATAGATCTTGTGTCGGCACTGATATGTGATGAATATGGCTACGTCTTTGAGACAGTGTCCATGATGGCGTCAATAAGGTCAATCTAGCATACGGCCGGAGTTCTCGCCAAGGTGTAGCCGTTACGAGTGTGCCCTTAGGCATGGTACTTAAATTCCATATTGTCTCTTCACTCTCCCTCGTGGCGATGGATTCCATCGGGAATGAGGTCTCGAGAATGATTAATATAATTTAAGAACTTGTATCGCAATGGAGCTGAATTTTTTTTTTAAACTATTAATATGTTTATAAAGGGACGTAAGTAACGCAGTAACAATGTAGTACTGTATTTTATGGTTGTCTCGCTTGATTCATATCTCGACAGTAAACATTGGTTTTAGTGAAAATACTCGTTTCTTTTGTTCGATAATTAATTTTACTTCAAAAATTGAAATCATGAAATTTGACACCACACGTGCCATAGTTAGCCCACACTGCAGCCAAGTTGCGTGTATTTGTCGTTCTTTCCAGTTGCCCCTGATTTTAGGTGTTGGGTCATGCCGACACGAAGACCTCGAATTCAAAGTCTTATCCGAAAGTATTGTCTTATGTAAATTAGTGATGCGCAAATCGTCTGCATGTTCTGTCGCTTAGCTTCAATTTATTTATGGTTCATGTCTAGGTGTCCGTCAACTAATGTTGGTGTATGGCTGTCATTAAAAATTGTAATCAATTATTTGCACACCCATGCACATAGCGCAGTAGTAGAGCTTTCGCGAAAGGTCCGGAGCTCGAGCCCCGCTAGAGCCGTTACGAGTGTGCCCTTAGGCAAGGCATTTACATTCCATGGTGCATCTTCTCTCTCTCTCGTGGCGATGTATTCCACCAGGAATGAGGTCGAGAGAAATTAATATAGGTTGTAAGAACTTGTTTCGCAATCGAGCTAAAATAAGTTTTGCATATTGATACGTGTATGTTAATGTACCTAAAACGGTGTAGAAGAAATGACCCATACCATGTCAAATTCTTCAAACACTGTCATGACGTTATACCTTTGTACTTGCAGTCCATTATTATTATTATTGGACTGGTGTCAAAATGCAAAATGTTTATTAAATACTACGCGTAAAAGTACGAAACTAACAATTTTAATTATAAGGATCGTGTTATATAAGTGTGTTTTAAGTAAGACATAAGCCTCAAACGGATCCAATATGTAAAATAGTGGTACTGTCTTGGCGCTATGCACCCCACACAGTCCAATATTATACATACTGGATCGTTTTCGGCTTATATCCGTGTTTTACGTTTTTTATCGTCGCTACCGGTTGCCCATATGAGCGACGCCTCCTGAAGAGATTAGTTATTTTAGATTTTGGAGGATAGTGCATGATACAGACAGAGCAATTCCAGAATCTCATCTGGTTCTTTTACGTGCACGGTGTAAAGCACCGACACGAGATCTCGGTTTAACGTCCCATCTGAAAGACTGTTAATTGTATTAGGGCCAGACAAGGGATCAAACCTGCGATCCCTGGATTACCAGTCCAGCGTGTTACCACTGGACTACAGACCAGTATGTGGGTTATATCCTCTATATATAGAATGTTAATAGTATTGCTGTCGGGGGATCGGGCATGCAACTCCTGTATTCGCAGTCCAAGCAGTGATCCGTCTGTTGTAACGGAACTATTTTCTGAATTTAATTGATTGTGAACATAATATTCGGAAAAAAATGTTACAGCGACTGTACTATTCTCAAGTCATTTTCATCACGGTAATCAAATTAATGTAAACAATGGTTGAGGGAAATACAGCCCGATATTTTTACCGTTAAACAACAAAAGACCCATCCGCCAGGGAACAGGTACAATTTAATTACCGCGACATAAAACAAAATACTCTATACATGCGCCCAAAGTGGTTAATTTAATTTCACGGTAAAATCATCGCACAGTGCGTGCGGTGCGACAGATTTCACACATCTGGTTATGTTTGATGTTGGAAAAAGTTCAAAGATTTGGTCAGTTTTAGAGCTGAATTAAAAACAAACAAATGTCCCGTATATGTCACGAAGGATCATACACCCCGGTATAATAGAAACGACGATGTCACGAAGTAACGTGTTAATGAGCAGAGTAGTATTTGGAGAAAAATAAATATACATGTATTGTACTCAAAACAACATGATTATTTTAATTTGCTCATATTACATTGAGCACGTGTACATATTATGTATAATATATAAATAGAATGGGTTATTTCTACTGGTACTACGCTACTCAGGTGTTCCCAGATTCTACATGGGTTCTCCCACCCGCGCGGAGATTCTACATGGGTTCTCCCACCCGCGCGGAGATTCTACATGGGTTCTCCCACCCGCGCGGAAATTCTACATGGGTTCTCCCACCCTTTTCGCGGAGATTCTACATGGGTTCTCCCATCCGCGCGGAGATTCTACATTGGTTCTCCCACCCGCGCGGAGATTCTACATGGGTTCTCCCACCCGCGCGGAAATTCTACATGGGTTCTCCCACCCGCGCGGAAATTCTACATGGCTTCTGCTGATTCCATCAGAGCACTTACATGGGCTATTCTGGTCCCCTCAGAGCGCGGGGCACCAGCATGCGTTCTCCTGGCCTGGTGGTTATAAAACATTTCTCCAATCTCAAAACTCAGTCTCAATCGTCTGATTGGTTCAGCTGACAGTAACACTCGGAATCAACCAATCAGATCATTTGAGTTTGAGATCTGAGAAAAGTTTTATAACCTCTAACCTTTATAGCCTGGTGCCGTCATAGTAGGCCATCTACATGGGCTCTGCAGTGCACTTTTTTTTTTTTAAATAGGCAGTCTGTTCAGATTAGATTGTTTAATACAATGTGTTTATTGTTTTCAAACGTATTTTTAGGCTGTACATAAATGTGTTTTAATGGTTAATCAAAATTAGAGATCAATGATTTCTCTTACTCTATTTTGCTGTCGAGCGCTCGCTTCTCACCAATGCAACCCGGGTTCGATCCTCGGACCGGGAAATATGTGAGATGGTACGGTTGTCGCCAGATCGGACAGGTAGGTTTTCTCCGGGTACTCCGGTTTCCTCCCACATGAATGACCACATTTACGCTTTCATCCGCGCCAACGAGAGTGATTAATATAAGTTGTAGGAACTTGCTTCGCAATCGTAGTTTAAACTTAATAAGTTAATATAGCAATCACCAATTGTCTTTTTATTTGGATCATCATACAAAACCAATATTAGGAACATGGCATTGTATGAACGTGTGTTTTGGTTGTGGTATTTATTTTCGAGAACCGTATACCCGCAATATGATGAATCTGAAGCAAGCACCTAAGCGATACAGTAATGACGAGCGTCCAACTGTTTCCCCGTGGGTTTCACAATTCCCATAATTCCGTGTTAAGCAAATTATCCTGCTAGCGATCAAAGCGTCGCAGACACCTGGAATACATCAGACGACATTTTATATAATTAGAAATTAAATATCACTCAAGTTAAATATAGCAGAGTAACGGACATCTGTCCATATAATTATTATATTGACAGAAGACATGAATAGCCGAGTATAGCAGAAGAAAATACGTCATCAGGGTACACTGCAGCTAGTATACTATAGAACCAAGGCATCCAGCCAGTTCATAAGCTGCGCAGATGGCACTAGTACGGTCAAACCCTGTGTTACTCTATTAAGCAGCCAGCATGCTTTACGCAGCTAGTTTCCAGATTTCCCTTTTTTAACGTTTATTCAACGTCACTACCGGTTGCCCATTTGAGCGACGGGCAGTTTTCCTAACAACACCTTTCCTGGGCAGACTCCAGCAGTTAAGCAATACTTGCACACCGACCTCGGTAAGAAACTGCCAACATTTTCATATAAATGAGACATGGCCTGAGCGGGGCTCGAACCCGTGAACATCAGTAATGATAGGTTACAGTGGAATGCAAGTCCGCGACATTAACCACTCGACCACGGAGATGTCCTGTGTGTGTCTTACGTTTATTTATCGTCGATTCCGGTTGCCCATATGAGCGACGCCTTCTGAAGAGATTATTCATTTTAAAGTTTTGGAGGATAGTGCAATGATACGGAACCCATTCCAGAATCTTCTCTGGCTCTTTTATGTGAAAGGTGTAAAATCACCGACAGGAGACCTCGGTTTAAAGTCCCACCTGAACAACTGTTAATTTTATTAGGGTCAGACGAACCTGCGATCCCTGGACTACGTATCCGTCTGATAAATAAAAAAATAACGATATGTGTAATTAAATTGTTCGTCCGCCTCCGTGATCCGAGAGGCTGAGGTCGCTGAATTGTATACCACTGTAACCTATCATCACTGATGGTCACGGGTTCGATCCCCGCTTATGAACAAGTTGGCAGTTCCTTACGGAGGTTGATGCACCACGCTCAAATGGGTAACCGGTAGCGCCGTTAAATAAACTTAAATATAAAAATCTGTTTAGTAAAAGCATGACAGTTTAGCCTCATTATCGTGCATCCTCGGGTTTCCGGGGTTCCAAAGGACTAGTGCCTTACACACTCTGTACTTTACTATTATGTTGACTATTATAGAGGTACAGTATCAATGGTATTCGTTTCCTTTACCATTAGCATGCTTTCATATACAATATATCATGGTAAGTCAAGTGTTAATTGTGTTTGTCATTGGTAGATCAAGTACATATACATTAATTTAAACTTTATTTATTTTACAACGATTTCGAAGCAAGTTCTAACAACTTATATTAATCACTCTCGTTGGCGCGGATGAAAGCGTAAATGTGCTCATTCGTGTGGGAGGAAACCGGAGTACCCGGAGAAACCCCACCTGTCCGATTTGGCGACCACCGTACCATCTCACATACTTCCCTGTCTAGGGATCGAACCCGGGTTGCATTGGTGTGAAGCGAGTACACTAACCACTGCGCTAAACGGACAGCCTATATATATACATATAGCTTAAGTTGTACCTATATATAGATACATATACGTTTATTTCGACGTACTAAGAACCAATATGAAGTAATCATATGCATTGATATAGCTATGGTAGATTTGTGAAACCGGCTCCATAAACATACATACCGTTTGGCCAGAATTAGTGTTATTATTGCTATCATGTACTGTATTCTATTGTCTCATGTTAATTTCCCCGGTTAATCAAAGTATCAGTGGACAACGGTCATCGGTAATTAGTTTTCTCCACGTGACCAGGTGGCCGGAGATCGATCGCTGACCAGCTCTGACCGATCGCTCGACTGAGTACATTAACCGACCAAAGTGTATACCCGAGGGATACCGTCATGACTCTACTTGTCGATTTTATAATTCCACGTGGTATTGAAGCCCTTGCTGATGCCGACTCTGCCGACTACTGTTACATGTGTTAAAGATAGCCTGCGAATAAGGACCGTCTATTACGAATCCCGTGTCTACAACAACAACTATTGTGAACTCATATTAGACATTTTCAACGAATGTTTAAATAATATTTAATATACCGTACACGTAAAAGAACCAGAGGAGACTCTGCAATGGGCCTCTCTCTCTCTGTATCATTGCACTATCCTCCAACTATCTAAAATGACTAATCTCTTCAGGAGGCGTCGCTCATATGGGCAACCGGTAGCGACGATAAATAAACGTAAAACACACACATATTAAATTTGCTAAGACGAGTGTAGGACATAATCCTCTCCCGGACATAATGATAACCATGTTGACACAGGCGGACAATATATAAAAAATATTAAAACCCCAGATATGTCATAATCTCCCCGTTCTGATTCAAGGTAGAGCCTTAACCCTGGACGGCGAGGAGGATGTGTCCTCCTGTGTTAACACATAGGGGATGTGTGTGTGTTTTACGTTTATTTATCGTCGCTACCGGTTGCCCATATGAGCGCCGCCTCCTGAAGAGATTAGTCATTTTAGATTTTGGAGGATAGTGCAATGATACAGACAGAGACCCATTCCAGAGTATCCTCTGGTTCTTTTACGTGCACGGTGTAAAGCACCGACACAAGACCTCGGTTTAAAGTCCCATCTGAAAGACTGTTTTTATTATGGTCAGACGGGTGTCGAACCTGCGATCCCTGGACTACCAGTCCAACGTGTTAACCACCGGATACTACAGAGCATGCCCATGCAACCCAACTTGTCTCTACTATAAAATATAATTACAACCAACACGAAAATCATTTAAAAATATGATTCGAACATAAGAGCAGTGGGGAGTGATTTGAAGTCGACGACTGTTACCATTCGACCACGGAAGCCACGAATTTCAAGTGAATGCAGTGGTTTCACTAAACTTCCATAGTTTATTATATGAAGGGTTGAAGGTAAGTTTCGGCTTGTATGTGTACATATAGGGTGTATACCGGGGTAATCCGAAGTATCGCTTGTTAACTGTATAATGGTGAGTTTGTATGAAAAACACTTCATCATTAAGGGGTTGATGTCATAAATAGTGTCCATTGTTCATTATGACACCATCCTGGTTTAACAACTCGTTTCTTATATAAACTAGGGGCCTTTGTAAGTATTCATGTGTGTCTTGATCACATTACACAATCTCGACGAGTGGCAACACCGTCTTATTAAATATTAAACGTGTGTACAGTCGTGGATAAACTTCTTTTGGTGTTTGCTACTTAACGGATTTCGGCATCCACTTTCCACTTAATTTAAGATGAACCGTTAAGGTATTAACATAAATCCGATTGACTGTGTCCGTGTTTACCGGAAACAAATGACACACACGCGACATTATGTAAATTTATTTCAAGCACGTGACGTTATTTGAATAACGGCTTCTGTCCAAATGCTGAAAGTGGAGGTCCATTGTTCTTTGCTATTAGATTTGGGGAATTAAGCGGAATTATTTCTGTCTGATCAAACACACGGGACCAGTCTAGAAGAATTCAAGAATCCAAATTAACATTGAAAGACGATTCCTTAAGAAAAAATAATTGGACTCAGAACTGTGAAAATAAATTGCTGAGTACCTCCATGTTCAAAAATAACACGCAGCTTTCATTCTGTTTCGTTTTTTTAACACGAATACTCTATAACTTATGTGGCTGTCCGATTAGCGCAGTGGTTAGCGCACTCGCTTCTCACCAATGCAACCCGGGTTCGATCCTCGGACCGAGAAGTATGTGAGATGGCACGGTGGTCGCCAGATCGGACAGGTGGGTTTTCCCCGGGTATTTCGGTTTCCTCCCACACGAATGACCACATATACGTTGTCATCCGCGCCAACGAGAGTGATTAATATAAGTTGTTAGAACTTGCTTCGAAATCGTTGTAAAATAAATAAAGGTTATAATTTATGTCAGTAAGCGCTTAACGTATGCAAACCTATACAACACCTAGTCATTACTGTGAAAAGCTGATACAGTAACATCGATTGAAAACTTTTTTTTACGTTTATTTATCGTCGCTATCGGTTGCCCATATGAGCGACGCCTCCTGAAGAGGTTAGTTATTTTAGATTGTTGGAGGATATTGCATGATACAGACAGAGACCCATTCCAGAATCACCTCTGGTTCTTTTACGTGCACGGTGTAAAGCACCGACACGAGACCTCGGTTTAACGTCCCATCTGAAAAACTGTTAATTTTATTAGGGTCAGACCTGCGATCCCTGGATTACCAGTCCAGCGTTTTACCACTGAACTACATATCCGTCTGTATTGAAATCGGCTACAGTTCCACTTTTTATATTACATTCGATTTCCGTGTTCCGTATTATCCACTTCTCATAATAAATACGATATGTTATATCGGGTTGACAACATATAGTGACATAGAAGCATTCGAATGATCTAATATCTGTTACTGCATTTAGATTATCGCGAAACTTGGTATGTTACCATTCTTGTGTTGATCTGTCAGTTGCCTTTCAAATATCAGGGCTAAGCGTAGAATAAACTAATTTCAAAGACATTTTCTCGAGAACTGGCCTGGAGGTTATAAAGCTTTTCTCCAATCTCAAGCTCAATTCTCAAGCGTCTGATTGGTTCACCCGAGCTTAGATATCAGAATCAACCAATCAAATCACTAGAGCTCGAGTTTGAGATCTGAGAAAAGTTGTATTACCTCGGAGCCTGGTTGATGGATTTTCACCAAACTTGATAATACTTTTTTATTATGTAACATCAGTTTGTGTTTTACGTGTAGACCTATTTCTCGTCGCTAACGGTTGCCTATATGAGCGACGCCTCTTGGGGAGATTATACATTTTAGATTTTGGGGGGTAGTGTAATGATACAGACAGAGACCCAGTCCAGAGTCTCCTCTGGTGTTTTAACATGCATAAAGCACCACAACGAGACCTCGTTTTAACATCTCATCCGAAATACTATGATATGAGTCATCTTAGTATGACAAAGCGGGGATCGAATCTGCGACCCCTGGATTACAAGGCCCGCATGTTGACCACTCATCCGATACATAGCATCATTGCATCAACTGATCTAAGTTTAGTTCATATTATTCTGATTCAATGCACAAAGGGGACAGTAGACCTAAAATAGAAACGGCTAGATTGGTTTTCAGAAAAGTGGGGTTATTTGCATATTCCGTGTTACTAGAATTAGTTCCGCTTCAATGCACATACAACTAAAACAAATCATTTGTTATCGACTGAATGTGAATATTCGCCAATTCTTATAAAATTCTTACTTCTAAACTATAGAACAATTACACGAAACGATATCCGGAATCTACGAAAGACCGCATGTGTCATTTGACTACACCTTCATGAATTTATTACTTCTACGAATTCACGATTTCACGATTTCAACGACACGATGTTTCAACTTGACCATTATTAATTCACGAACGTTGAAATCGTGAAGCTGAGATGGTGAATTCGTGAAGAGGTAATCGTGCATTCATGAAGTTGAAATCGTGAATTCGTGAAGATGAAATCGTGAATTTGTGAAGACGAAATCGTGTATTAGTGAAGTGAAATTCGTGAAGTTGAAATCGTGAATTCGGGAAGATGTTATCGTGAGTTCGGGAAGTTGAAATCGTGAGTTCGGGAAGATGAAATCGTGAGTTCGGGAAGATGTTATCGTGAGTTCGGTAAGTTGAAATCGTGAGTTCGGGAAGATGAAATCGTGAGTTCGGGAAGTTGAAATCGTGAGTTCGGGAAGATGTTATCGTGAGTTCGGGAATATGTTATCGTGAGTTCTGGAAGATGAAATCGTGAGTTCTGGAAGATGTTATTGTGAGTTCGGGAAGATGTTATCGTGAGTTCGGGAAGTTGTTATCGTGAGTTCGGGAAGATGTTATCGTGAGTTCGGGAAGTTGTTATCGTGAGTTCGGGAAGATGTTATCGTGAGTTCGGGAAGTTGTTATCGTGAGTTCGGGAAGATGAAATCGTGAGTTCGGGAAGATGTTATCGTGAGTTCGGGAAGATGATATCGTGAGTTCGGGAAGTTGAAATCGTGAGTTCGGGAATATGAAATCGTGAGTTCGGGAAGATATTATCGTGAGTTCGGAAAGATGTTATCGTTGGTTCGGGAAGATGTTATCGTGAGTTCGGGAAGTTGAAATCGTGAGTTCGGGAATATGAAATAGTGAGTTCGGGAAGATAGTATCGTGAGTTCGGGAAGATGTTATCGTGGTTCGGGAAGATGTTATCGTGAGTTCGGGAATATATTATCGTGAGTTCGGGAAGATGTGTGTTATCGTGAGTTCGGGAAGATGTTATCGTGAGTTCGGGAAGATGTTATCGTGAGTTCGGGAAGATGTTTTCATGAGTTCGGGAAGATGTTATCGTGAGTTCGGGAAGATGTTTTCTGAGTTCGGGATGTTATCGTGAGTTCGGGAAGATGTTATCGTGAGTTCGGGAAGATGTTTTCATGAGTTCGGGAAGATGTTATCGTTGGTTCGGGAAGATGTTATCGTGAGTTCGGGAAGATGTTATTGTGAGTTCGGGAAGATGTTTTCATGAGTTCGGGAAAATGTTATCGTGAGTTCGGGAAGATGTTTTCATGAGTTCGGGAAGATGATATCGTTGGTTCGGGAAGATGTTATCGTGAGTTCGGGAAGATGTTATCGTGAGTTCGGGAAGATGTTATCGTGAGTTCGGGAAGATGATATCGTGAGTTCGGGAAGTTGAAATCGTGAGTTCGGGAATATGAAATCGTGAGTTCGGGAAGATATTATCGTGAGTTCGGAAAGATGTTATCGTTGGTTCGGGAAGATGTTATCGTGAGTTCGGGAAGTTGAAATCGTGAGTTCGGGAATATGAAATCGTGAGTTCGGGAAGATGTTATCGTGAGTTCGTGAAGATGAAATCGTGAAATGATGGAATAGCGAATGACACGACCGGTCTTTCGTAGAAAAATGTCAATCTCAGAGGAAACAGTTCATACAGAAAGTGACCACTCACATATTACTGTATAAATGGAAATTGTATGTCATTGTAGTCACGTACAATTTATGCAGCTGATATTTAAGTAAACCATAATACCTTAGTTAATTGCTAATGATTAATATCACAGAAATGGAATTGATCCTAAATTGGCAGAAATTACAGCTCTGTAACTCACCCACGCTCGCTTAGGAAATGACTGTGAAATGTCAAACGAATACAAACCCTTACTCTCACGGTACTTTGTTATTAGGACACGAAGGAAAGGTGTAACGATAGCGCGAGGACACGAGCTGTTTCATCAGACGGTCCCGGAGGGGGCGGGGATAACATTTGATACCTTGAAGTTTTCTTTAATATAATCCGTTAAATTAAGAGTTAGCTCCATTGTTAAATAAATTTAATGTTCTTGGCGAAAGTTATACGGGGATGTTTTATTTAGAAATAAAGCGCGCGATGGTCTTCTGCAGCCGGTTGTTTGACAAGGTTTCATTTCGTACAATTACGAGAGATTTATAGCACTTTATAGAGAGAGGTGTGTTTATGGTTCGGCAGTTAATCACGAGAACACGCGGTACTCTAAAGGTGGGATTTGTAAGACACATGACAGTCCGCATTAAGAAAATAAAAGCAGACAGCGACATGAGAGAACCATTTACTGCAGATTCTGCGAGATACACTATATGTATGTACACCACTACATACGCAAAACAATTGACATGGTGCAACCAGATATAAGATACAACCATATACAATACAAGGTGCAACCAGATATAAGATACAACACTATACAAGATACAACCAGATATAACATACAACACAATACAAAGTACAACCAGATATAACATACAACACTATTCAAGGTACAACCAGATATAACATACAACACTATACAAGGTACAACCAGATATAACATACAACACTATACAAGGTGCAACCAGATATAACATACAACACTATACAAGGTACAACCAGATATAATATACAACACTATACACGGTGCAACCAGATATAACATACAACACTATACAAGGTGCAACCAGATATAACATACAGCACTATACAAGATACAACCAGATATAATATACAACACTATACAAGGTGCAACCAGATATAACATACAGCACTATACAAGATACAACCAGATATAATATACAACACTATACACGGTGCAACCAGATATAATATACAACACTATACACGGTGCAACCAGATATAACATACAACACTATACAAGGTGCAACCAGATATAACATACAACACTATACAAGGTACAACCAGATATAACATACAACACTATACAAGGTGCAACCAGATATAACATACAACACTATACAAGATACAACACTATACAAGATACAACCAGATATAAGATACAACACTATACAAGATACAACCAGATATAACATACAACACTATACAAGGTACAACCAGATATAACATACAATACTATACAAGGTGCAACCAGATATAACATACAACACTATACAAGATACAACACTATACAAGATACAACCAGATATAATATACAACACTATACAAGGTACAACCAGATATAACATACAACACTATACAAGGTGCAACCAGATATAACATACAACACTATGCAAGATACAACCAGATATAACATACAACCCTATACAAGGTACAACCAGATATAACATACAACACTATACAAGGTACAACCAGATATAACATACAACACTATACAAGGTGCAACCAGATATAACATACAACACTATACAAGGTGCAACCAGATATAACATACAACACTATACAAGGTACAACCAGATATAATATACAACACTATACACGGTGCAACCAGATATAACATACAACACTATACAAGGTGCAACCAGATATAACATACAACACTATACAAGATACAACCAGATATAATATACAACACTATACACGGTGCAACCAGATATAATATACAACACTATACACGGTGCAACCAGATATAACATACAACACTATACAAGGTACAACCAGATATAACATACAACACTATACAAGGTGCAACCAGATATAACATACAACATTAGATACAACACTATACAAGATACAACCAGATATAAGATACAACACTATACAAGATACAACCAGATATAACATACAACACTATACAAGGTACAACCAGATATAACATACAACACTATACAAGGTGCAACCAGATATAACATACAACACTATACAAGATACAACACTATACAAGTCAACCAGATATAATATACAACACTATACACGGTGCAACCAGATATAAGATACAACACTATACAAGGTGCAACCAGATATAACATACAACACTATACAAGGTGCAACCAGATATAACATACAACACTATACAAGGTACAACCAGATATAAGATACAACACTATACAAGGTACAACCAGATATAACATACAACACTATACAAGTACAACCATATAACATACAACACTATACAAGGTACAACCAGATATAACATACAACACTATACAAGGTACAACCAGATATAAGATACAACACTATACAAGGTGCAACCAGATATAACATACAACACTATACAAGGTACAACCAGATATAACATACAACACTATACAAGGTGCAACCAGATATAACATACAACACTATACAAGGTACAACCAGATATAACATACAACACTATACAAGGTGCAACCAGATATAACATACAACACTATACAAGGTACAACCAGATATAACATACAACACTATACAAGGTACAACCAGATATAACATACAACACTATACAAGATACAACTTGGTGCAACCAGATATAACATACAACACTATACAAGATACAACACTATACAAGATACAACCAGATATAATATACAACACTATACACGGTGCAACCAGATATAATATACAACACTATACACGGTGCAACCAGATATAACATACAACACTATACAAGGTGCAACCAGATATAACATACAACACTATACAAGATACAACCCGATATAAGATGCAACACTATACAAGGTGCAACCAGATATAAGATGCAACACTATACAAGGTGCAACCAGATATAAGATGCAACACTATACACGGTGCAACCAGATATAATATACAACACTATACACGGTGCAACCAGATATAACATACAACACTATACAAGGTGCAACCAGATATAACATACAACACTATACAAGGTACAACCAGATATAACATACAACACTATACAAGGTGCAACCAGATATAACATACAACACTATACAAGATACAACACTATACAAGATACAACCAGATATAAGATACAACACTATACAAGATACAACCAGATATAACATACAACACTATACAAGGTACAACCAGATATAACATACAACACTATACAAGGTGCAACCAGATATAACATACAACACTATACAAGATACAACCAGATATAATATACAACACTATACACGGTGCAACCAGATATAATATACAACACTATACACGGTGCAACCAGATATAACATACAACACTATACAAGGTGCAACCAGATATAACATACAACACTATACAAGGTACAACCAGATATAAGATACAACACTATACAAGATACAACCAGATATAAGATACAACACTATACAAGGTACAACCAGATATAACATACAACACATTACAATGTACAACCAGATATAACATACAACACTATACCAGATATAACATACAACACTATACAAGATACAACACTATACAAGGTGCAACCAGATATAACATACAACACTATACAAGGTACAACCAGATATAACATACAACACTATACAAGGTACAACCAGATATAAGATGCAACACTATACAATGTACAACCAGATATAAGATACAACACTATGCAAGGTACAACCAGATATAACATACAACACTATGCAAGGTACAACCAGATATAACATACAACACTATACAAGGTGCAACCAGATATAACATACAACACTATACAAGATACAACACTATACAAGGTGCAACCAGATATAACATACAACATTATACAAGGTACAACCAGATATAAGATACAACACTATACAAGGTGCAACCAGATATAACATACAACACTATACAAGGTACAACCAGATATAACATACAACACTATACAAGGTGCAACCAGATATAAGATACAACACTATACAAGATGCAACCATATATAAGATACAACACTATGCAAGGTACAACCAGATATAACATACAACACTATACAAGGTACAACCAGATATAACATACAACGCTATACAAGGTGCAACCAGATATAACATATAACACTATACAAGGTACAACCAGATATAACATACAACACTATACAAGGTGCAACCAGATATAACATACAACACTATACACGGTACACCCAGATATAACATACAACACTATACAAGATGCAACCATATATAAGAT
The DNA here is from genome assembly GCA_014843695.1 of Archivesica marissinica. Lineage (NCBI taxonomy): Eukaryota > Metazoa > Mollusca > Bivalvia > Venerida > Vesicomyidae > Archivesica > Archivesica marissinica. Next base: position 76,155,086 of record CM026386.1, on the reverse strand, counting down.
ACAACACTATGCAAGGTACAACCAGATATAACATACAACACTATACAAGGTGCAACCAGATATAACATACAACACTATGCAAGGTACAACCAGATATAACATACAACACTATACAAGGTACAACCAGATATAACATACAACACTATACAAGGTGCAACCAGATATAACATACAACACTATACAAGATACAACACTATACAAGATACAACCAGATATAATATACAACACTATACACGGTGCAACCAGATATAATATACAACACTATACATGGTACAACCAGATATAACATACAACACTATACAAGATACAACACTATACAAGGTGCAACCAGATATAACATACAACACTATACAAGGTACAACCAGATATAACATACAACAATATGCAAGGTGCAACCAGAAATAAGATACAACACTATACAAGGTGCAACCAGATATAACATACAACACTATACAAGGTGCAACCAGATATAACATACAACACTATACAAGATACAACACTATACAAGGTGCAACCAGATATAACATACAACACTATACAAGGTACAACCAGATATAAGATACAACACTATACAAGGTGCAACCAGATATAACATACAACACTATACAAGGTACAACCAGATATAACATACAACACTATACAAGGTGCAACCAGATATAAGATACAACACTATACAAGATGCAACCATATATAAGATACAACACTATGCAAGGTACAACCAGATATAACATACAACACTATACAAGGTACAACCAGATATAACATACAACGCTATACAAGGTGCAACCAGATATAACATATAACACTATACAAGGTACAACCAGATATAACATACAACACTATACAAGGTGCAACCAGATATAACATACAACACTATACACGGTACACCCAGATATAACATACAACACTATACAAGGTGCAACCAGATATAAGATACAACACTATACAAGGTGCAACCAGATATAACATACAACACATTACACGGTACAACCAGATATAACATACAACACTATACAAGATACAACCAGATATAACATACAACACTATACAAGGTGCAACCAGATATAACATACAACACTATGCAAGGTACAACCAGATATAACATACAACACTATACAAGGTACAACCAGATATAACATACAACACTATACAAGGTGCAACCAGATATAACATACAACACTATACAAGATACAACACTATACAAGATACAACCAGATATAATATACAACACTATACACGGTGCAACCAGATATAATATACAACACTATACATGGTACAACCAGATATAACATACAACACTATACAAGATACAACACTATACAAGGTGCAACCAGATATAACATACAACACTATACAAGGTACAACCAGATATAACATACAACAATATGCAAGGTGCAACCAGAAATAAGATACAACACTATACAAGGTGCAACCAGATATAACATACAACACTATACAAGGTGCAACCAGATATAACATACAACACTATACAAGGTGCAACCATATATAAGATACAACACTATACAAGGTACAACCAGATATAACATACAACACTATACAAGGTGCAACCAGATATAACATAAAACACTATACAAGGTGCAACCAGATATAACATACAACACTATACAAGGTGCAACCAGATATAACATACAACACATTACAAGGTACAACCCTATATAACATACAACACTATACAAGGTACAACCAGATATAACATACAACACTATGCAAGGTACAACCAGATATAAGATACAACACTATACAAGGTACAACCAGATATAACATACAACACTATACAAGATACAACCAGATATAACATACAACACTATACAAGGTGCAACCAGATATAACATACAACACTATACAAGGTACAACCAGATATAACATACAACACTATACAAAGTGCAACCAGATATAACATACAACACTATACAAGGTACAACCAGATATAACATACAACACTATACAATGTACAACCAGATATAACATACAACACTATACAAGATACAACACTATACAAGGTACAACCAGATATAACATACAACACTATACAAGGTACAACCAGATATAACATACAACACTATACAAGGTGCAACCAGATATAACATACAACACTATACAAGGTACAACCAGATATAACATACAACACTATACAATGTACAACCAGATATAAGATACAACACTATGCAAGGTACAACCAGATATAAGATACAACACTATACAAGGTACAACCAGATCCAGCATACAAACGATATAACAATATACAAGGTGCTACCAAAGTATTGCTTCAGACAAAATGTGCTTACATCATTTCTTTGTAGACCACAGATGCTTGGGGTCTGGACAAATAGTTTCGGGTTTAAAACCACAATTCTTATTTCAAACAATTTAAGAACATTATGATGCACCATAGGCTTAATACTATGCTTACAGATTGCGTGTGCCATACCCACGCATGGCACCCGTCACTATCAGAGCATATTGTTTTTGGATTTGAAGCCGAAACTATTTGTCCACACCCCACGCGCCTGTGATCTGAACATCCATTTTAATATTATTATAAACAGACAATAGCAAACCGTGTACATGGGCAGAACCATTGCCGTTGTATGACAGTTTGAGTTACGTCTTTATTTATTCTTTGTTGAATGCTTAATTAAAGTACATAATGATATGTTATATGTTAATTACAGTAATGCCGCTGAGATACTGTTACTATTGGCAACAATAACCCATAATGCCGTATTACTGGAACCAATACATTACCTAACAAAAACAACGCAATGCGCATGGAATTATACATGCATGTACTTCTATAACAATCGTCCATGTCTGTCATAGATTAGTGAGTATGTTTAGTATAATAATAATAATAATAATAATAATAATAATAATAATAAAGACTATATTTAACGAGAGAACTCATTTGAACAATTAAGTCAATCTACCATGATGCCCTCAACAAATTAAGAAATGAAATAGCACAATGACACATGTAATGTGTGTGTTTTACGTTTATTTATCGTCGCTACCGGTTGCCCATATGAGCGACGCCTCCTGAAGAGATTAGTCATTATAGATTTTTGGAGGATAGTGCCATGATACAGACAGAGACCCATTCCAGAGTCTCATCTGGTTCACGAGACATCGGTTTAAAGTACCCATCTGAAAGACTGTTAATTGTATTACGGTCAGACGGGGGATCGAACCTGTGATCCCTGGATTACCAGTACAGCGTGTTAACAACTGGGCTACAGATCCGTATGTGACCTAGATTAACCGATATGTGGCCCGGATATACGTGCTTTAACGGTTTAACGTCCCATCTGAAAGACTGTTAATTTTATTATGGTCAGACGGGGGATCGAAACTGCGATCCCTGGATTACCAGTCCAGCGTGTTACCACTGGACTACAGATCCGTCTGTAAGAATGTACGAATGTCTTGTCGTGTTATTAAATGAAATGAATATTGTTTAAATTAAGTACTGCGTCCTTCAACAATGATATACCACAGGAACTTGAAATTGTATCCATAAGCCACCAAAGGTCTCGTACCTCTATCTTAGGACACCCCCTCTATTAAAAAAAGAAAGAGGGTGGTGTCCTAGGATAAAGTTACGAGACCATTGGGGGCTTATGGATACAATTTCAAGTTCCTGTGGATATGCATCGAGTTCGTTCCGTTCGTTTACGTATGTTTTGGCGTGTTTATTCAATGAAATAAATATTGTTTAAATTAAGTACTGCGTCCTTCAACAATGATATACATCGAGTTCGTTCCGTTCGTTTACGTATGTATTGGAGTGTTTATTCAATGAAATAAATATTGTTTAAATTAAGTACTGCGTCCTTCAACAATGATATACATCGAGTTCGTTCCGTTCGTTTACGTATGTTTTGGCGTGTTTATTCAATGAAATAAATATTGTTTAAATTAAGTACTGCGTCCTTCAACAATGATATACATCGAGTTCGTTCCGTTCGTTTACGTATGTTTGAGTGTAGTGCTACAAATTACAGTGCTATTGATTGCCCAAATGCCGTTACCGGAGAATTGTCAGCAGAATGAATACGCATATTAATTTCGACAATATTTAACATGCGCGCAGAAGACACGCATCCTTCTAAAACGTATTCTAACATCCGGGTTCTTTGTGCCAAGCTGAGCTGTGAGTCACGTGTCATAATTAAGACGATTGTGGGGAACTCCTTCAGCAATTGATGGATTTATTATTTATTTCAGGATGATTTGTCCTAGGATACTTAATAACCCTTTGACTCAATGTATGATTGGGCCTATATGATAATTGATCAAACGATAATGAGAGAAAATGTCAGTATAGTATCCAACATTTTCTTTATCTGAATTTTTCAAAACAAATTGAAAATGCTACGAAATCTCTTTTTGACGTACATATTTGCCGAATAAACCTACACGTTAGTGGAAACACATTTTATTGATAATGTTATTCACAGTTAAAACTCTCCCGTCGAAGATTTTTTTTGTTGCTGACAGAACCCGTGTCCTAGTATGGAAATGTGACCTGCTATGGCCAATGTCTGTGGCAATTGTTTGCAAAGTATACATGCATGCAGCTTAAAGTTGTGTTTTATTTGAAGAACAATATAAAGACTCGGGATAGGCGTTATATTTGGACAGCTTTGTACAAAATTGTTTCAGATAGGGCCATTTTACTGATCGATGCGAAATCTGACAGCCCACAGAGTAGAATCCCTGTACTTAAATATATATACTAGTACCTCCAAACGTGCCGAATCCCTGTGATCTGAATAGCCTAAAATAAAACGTCTCATCATATGTCATATATAGGTATTAAATAGTTGAAGATGGGCCCATTTATTAGTTATGACCCACTCTGGTGGCCTCATACACATGGTGATATAAAACACTCTGGTGGCCTCATACACATGGTGATATAAAACACTCTGGTGGCCTCATACACATGGTGATATAAAACACTCTGGTGGCCTCATACACATGGTGATATAAAACACTCTGGTGGCCTCATACACATGGTGATATAAAACACTCTGGTGGCCTCATACACATGGTGATATAAAACACTCTGGTGGCCTCATACACATGGTGATATAAAACACTCTGGTGGCCTCATACACATGGTGATATAAAACACTCTGGTGGCCTCATACACATGGTGATATAAAACACTTTCTGATCATTATAATATAATATGTTAATTTGTTGGCATATCTTCACAAAACTTCAAAATCTGAAATAATTATTAATGAAAAATGGAAAGCAAAGGCCTATAACAAAACTTCAAAATCTGAAATAATTATTAATGAAAAATGGAAAGCAAAGGCCTATTATAGGCCTTTGCTTTCCATTTTTCATTAATAATTATTTCAGATTTTGAAGTTTTGTGAAGATATGCCAACAAATTAACATACTTTTGTGATACTATTCGTTTAATCTTGATTTCTTTTTACAACGATTGCGAACTTATACTAATCACTCTCATTGGCGCGGATGAAAGCGTATATGTGGTCATTCGTGTGGGAGGAAACCGGAGTACCCGGAGGAGAAAACCCACCTATCCGATCTGGCGACCACCGTACCATCTAACATACTTACCGATCCGAGGATCAAACCCAGGTTACATTAGTGAGAAGCGAGCGTGCTAACCACTGCGCTAATCAGATTTATTAGCATCAGTGAAGTATAATAATTCAACTGCTATCTATAGTAAATAACATTACTTTGCCCTCATTACTATCAGTTTAACATTACTTTGCCCTCATTACTATCAGTTTAACATTACTTTGCCCTCATTACTATCAGTTTAACATTACTTTGACCTCATTACTATCAGTTTAACATTACTTTGCCCTCATTACTATCAGTTTAACATTACTTTGCCCTCATTACTATCAGTTTAACATTACTTTGCCCTCATTACTATCAGTTTAACATTACTTTGCCCTCATTACTATCAGTTTAACATTACTTTGCCCTCATTACTATCAGTTTAACATTACTTTGCCCTCATTACTATCAGTTTAACATTACTTTGCCCTCATTACTATCAGTTTAACATTACTTTGCCCTCATTACTATCAGTTTAACATTACTTTGCCCTCATTACTATCAGTTTATCATTACTTTGCCCTCATTACTATCAGTTTAACATTACTTTGCCCTCATTACTATCAGTTTAACATTACTTTGCCCTCATTACTATCAGTTTAACATTACTTTGCCCTCATTACTATCAGTTTAACATTACTTTGCCCTCATTACTATCAGTTTCAAAACTAGATCTGATTTTAGTTTATACATATTTATTTTAGCTTGATTGCGAAACAAGTCTCATATTAATCACTCTCGATACCCCATGCCTGATGGTGAGAAGCGTGTGTACAGGGTGGTTTGAGAAAGGTTAATAGCAGGATGCCGGGACGGGTGTTGCAGGAATGTTCAATGAAACGTTTATAATACGGACTTTAACGTTGTCGGGTTGCAGAGACAGTTTTCAGACATTAAAGGACAGCTGATTATAATTATGATAGTATACATGTCTAAAAGGGGTCTACGTGTGGTACCAACTGAAACAGATCCCGTGGAGTACACATTGTACTGAACGTCCATAGACGGTCACGAGTTCGACACCATCTTCTCATCTTCTATTAGCCTTCTATTGGCTGGCGCTATCAAATTGATGGTACATGTAATTTATCTGTTAAAGAACCATGAATGCTTCTATATGTTTTTCAAACGAATTTATATAAACTGTATTTACGATTTGCGAGCCTGGCAAGATTTAACAACTTGTATCAATCACTCTCGTTGGCGCGGGTGAAAGCTTATATGTGGTCATTCGTGCAGGAGGAACCGGGGTACCCGGAGATCTGTCCGATCTGGCGATCACCGTACCATCTCACAAACGTTGCGGTCTTAGGTGTATAATTATGACCCTTACTAAAGAGTGTAATGCTACTGAAGGCATCGCCTCCAAAATGCGGTGGCGACGATAAATAAATTCTAAATAAATTAAAGAATTTATGCAGTTATAGGAATATATGGAAACTGATGCCCTGTTACACAAATGGACATTTCCCACAGTTTCAACGACGTTTTAACCGTTTCAACACCACATACCTCTAAAATAGGCTTACAAAAAGCGCAGATCAAAATGAGCCCCAGCTCATCAGAATCTGCACTTTTTTCCAGTAATACTACTGTTTTTAGACAAAATTAACCATTTTGATAAATGAACTGGTCCAAATGTAATTTTCTTATTAATGTATTGGTCTAAAAATATCATGCACAAGTCCATATCAGTTACTTGGGGTTGAATGGGTTAAATATGTTATTTGGTGTACCGACAGTCCGACACTAGCTACCCAGTAGGCCTACTTTACCCAACGTGGATCATTTTGAATTGCAGGAAAGTGGATAGTCCCTTCTATTTAGAGTGGTGGAACCTATGCTCGGCGTATTCCTATGCTAGGCGTATTTTCCATGTTCATCCGTATTTAAAATATTTATATAGTTCTAGGCTAATTTCGCCGACAGAGCTGAAACATGGTTCAATAGCATTCCGTAGGCTGATGGAACTGTCACATGACTTGTCCAGCAGACGAATATAAACAAGCAAATCATTGGGAGAATAGACGGATCTGTAGTCCAGTGGTAACACGCTGGACTGGTAATCCAGGGATCGCAGGTTCGGCCCCCCGTCTGACCCTAATAAAATTAACAGTCTTTCAGATGGGACGTTAAACCGAGGTCTCGTGTCGGTGCTTTACACCGTGCACGTAAAAGAACCAGAGGAGATTCTGGAATGGGTCTCTGTCTGTATCATGCACTATCCTCCAAAATCTAAAATAACTAATCTCTTCAGGAGGCGTTGCTCATATGGGCAACCGGTAGCGACGATAAATAAACGTAAAACACACACGGAGAATATTTCCACCGAAACTGTTACGGTGTACGAGCTATCCGAATTTTAAAAACCTACATCTAACCCGAAAAATAGTTTCTATACCATTTATGATTAAGACCAATAAATAATGTACTATATCAAAATAAGATATTCAACAAGTCATAGTGGATAAATAAAAAATAACAAGTACGCCGTGCATAGGTGCCCTGAAGTCTTCAGTTCCCTATATAAACGGGTGCCGACCGACACCGTTGTGAACAGACGGATATGTAGTACAGTGGTAACACGCTGGACTGGTAATCCAGGGATCGCAGGTTCGATCCCCCGTCTGACCCTAATAAAATTAACAGTCTTTCAGATGGGACGGTAAACCGAGGTCTCGTGTCGGTGCTTTACACCGTGCACGTAAAAGAACCAGAGGAGACTCTGGAATGGGTCTTTGTCTGTATCATTGCACTATCCTCCAAAATCTAAAATGACTAATCTCTTCAGGAGGCGTCGCTCATATGGGCAACCGGTAGCGACGATAAATAAACGTAAAACACACACCGTTGTGATAGCTGTATTGAGCAGCAAGGTCACGCGATGAAGCTAAAACTGACGACAAGAGTGTTTTGAAAGTTGTTTTCACGACTTAAGAAAATAATAATATACGGCATGTGCAATTAACATTTTGGTTTGTCCGATTAGCGCAGTGGATAGCGCGCTCACTTCTCACCAATGCGACCCGGGTTCGATCCTCGGACAGGGAAGTATGTGAGATGGTACGGTGGTCGCCAGATCGGTATTCGCCGAGTACTCCGGTTTCCTCCCACACGAATGACCACATTTACGCTTTCATCCGAGCCAACGAGAGTGATTAATATAAGTTGTTAAAACTTGCTTCGCAATCGTTGTAAAATAAATAAAGTATATATAAAAAAAATAACATTTTATACTGGTCATTATATGTGGGATTTACGCCGAGCATAGGTTCCATCACTCTAAGATTTTAAAAGCGCTAAATTAGACTAGTGCTTGTTTCTCTATGTTGTAATCAGACAGTTGTATTACGGGCCACCATTTTACGGTATATATTATTATGTAGCAAGTTGGATAGGTCCAAATTATGTTTGATTTATTAGCTAATCTTACTTGCAAATGTAAACAGATATTAAAATTACATTACTTGTTGTTGGATAATCGTCAATTAAGTATGCAAGGTGTTTCATTCACGTCACGAATGACGTCATGATATGGAACATGTGTTTTTAAAAATGGCCGACTTGGAACAATTTGCGCACCTACAAGGTAAGCATCAAGGTATTCGTGATTTAGCTATGTGTACGCTAATCCTTCCTAAATGTGTGTGCTTAGTGAAATGCATTCGTAAATCGAATGCATTGTCAATTTTTTTTATAAAATGGAGCGTGTCAGAAGAGACGATATCAAACTTTCAAAGGTCACTGTGAGCTGTAACGTTGTCTAACTTGTTTTGTTAAGTGAAATGTCCCTACTAGTACTATTGCATTGCTGAGTGATACATGACGTAGCATGCCGCGACATGGTGTCGAATACATACTGGATCGGTAATTTGTTATATACAGTCGTCGGCATGGTCAGCATGATACATAGCATTGGGCATGTTGAATGGACAGTTTGGCCCAAAACAAATTAACTTTTAATAAATTCCATTTTAAGTCCAACACAGTTATCTCTCCTGTCCAAAACACAGGGATTCGGCACGTTTGGGGGTACTAGTATATATATTTAAGTACAGGGATTCTACTATGTGGGATGTCAGATTTCGCATCGATCAGTAAAATGGCCCTATCTGAAACAATGTTGTACAAAGCTGTCCAAATATAACGCCTATCCCGAGTCTTTATATTGTTCTTCAAATAAAACACAACTTTAAGCTGCATGCATGTATACTTTGCAAACAATTGCCACATACATTGGCCATAGCAGGTCACATTTCCATACTAGGACACGGGTTCTGTCAGCAACAACAAAAAATCTTCGACGGGAGAGTTTTAACTGTGAATAACATTATCAATAAAATGTGTTTCCACTAACCTGTATGTTTATTCGGCAAAAATGTACGTCAAAAAGAGATTTCGTAGCATTTTCAATTTGTTTTGAAAAATTCAAAAGCGGCGCAATTCGCGTTGAAACGAGCGTTCTGATTGGATTATGATTGTTCTTCATATATAAAAAAGCATCTTGTTACATTCTAATAATCCAATCAGAACGCTCGTTTTAACGCTGGTTTCAACGCGAACTGCGCCGCTTTAGAAATGTTCAAAACAAATTGAAAATGCTACGAAATCTCTTTTTGACGTACATTTTTGCCGAATAAACCTACACGTTAGTGGAAACACATTTTATTGATAATGTTATTCACAATTAAAACTCTCCCGTCGAAGATTTTTTTTTGTTGCTGACAGAACCCGTGTCCTAGTACGGAAATGTGACCTGCTATGGCCAATGTTTGTGGCAATTGTTTGCAAAGTATACATGCATGCAGCTTAAAGTTGTGTTTTATTTGAAGAACAATATAAAGACTCGCGATAGGCGTTATATTTGGACAGCTTTGTACAAAATTGTTTCAGATAGGGCCATTTTACTGATCGATGCGAAATCTGACATCCCACAGAGTAGAATCCCTGTACTTAAATATATATACTAGTACCCCCAAACGTGCCGAATCCCTGTGGCCTGGCTGAGTATCGAACCAGGGGGATCGTGCGATTCCAAATCCGACGCTCTACCACTGGACCACGGACGCCACACTCTTGAGTTTCATTAATCTATAAGTAATTATTAAGTATCACGTATTCACGTTGTTAATTACAGTCTAGTATTTTGGGCAGAACAGTAACTAGTGTTGTTAAAACTTGTTTATGTATCGTCGCTACCGGTTTTCCCATGGCTTGTGGGTGATGCATAGGCGTGCGTGCGTGTGTTTTTTTAAAAATTAGTTTCTTTTGGGTTTCATTTTGTTTATAGTTTCCTTATTTACTTGTATATGATTCATCTGTCGTCGCACCTCCCAGTCCCCCCTCATTATGACCGGAAGAGCCATGTTGTTGCTGGCAATGTACACATCATACTATAATAAAGAATAAAATAAATACGTTGTATTATTTGACTTAATGCCATGGCAAGCGTCGGTCGGGTCTTTCAACTGTCGCAAAACGTACAATTATACACTTTACCCATTAGTAATCAGTAATTATCTACAGTTTCATATACTGTAGCTAATAAACATAATCTGAAAATGTGACGTAACTCTGTAGATCGTTGCCATATAAAAAATAAATAAAAGTGGACATAGGACACTTCCTTGCTGAACCCCAGACAGAACGGTTTTCTTACAGTGAGAACGTTCACCTTGCACATTTATTGTTTTAGATTGTTGGTGGTAAAGTGTTCCCTCCATTACAACATGTTTTCTTAGATACATTAGTCTGAAATATTTATAAAATGTCTTTGTTAACAAACTAACTTGATATAAGCACATAGAAGCATGTATTGACTCCATTGTCAATATCACATAATTATGACATTGTAGTAGTAAAACCAACATGCGTAATGAAGTCCGGAACCTCTGGGATAGATGTGTTGACTGCTTCACCACTGGTTGATAGCACAATTGTTGTCATATGTATGGAAATATAGTAGTATTTTAGCTTAAATCTCTATGTGAGAAATGTATAAGCTATATATATATATATATATATATACAACAAAATTCCTAATCGGTCATCTGGTGTTTTTATAATATTGGGAGCCCAACTAATAATCGTACAATATCATCAAAATATTTTCATTTAATGCATTTTATTCCATATGACAACAGACATACAGCAATTCATTGCCTATACATCTGTAATCAAATGAATCAAATAAGATGATACAAGAATGTATGAATATTGATATTATATGGTTATTAGTTTGCTCCAAATACTGTAACACACCAGGTGACCGATTAGGAAGTTTGTTGAGTATATATGGATATAATAGTCGCTAATTCACAATTAGTTATACGAAATTATTTTGACAACATTAGATTAAATGTAATCTATATCGAAACGTCATTCTTGGTGGAATCCATCGCCATGCAGGAGAGAGAAGAGGCACTGTGGAATTTAATTGCCTTGCCTAAGTGCACAATCGTAACGGCTACAGCTGGGCGCGAACCTCGGACCTTTCATACCTGAAGCTAACACGCTACCAAATGCCTCTCGCCGCTGTAGGTTCGAATGTAGTTAGATTTTAACCTTTTAGTGAACATATGTGTACGTGGGGTGGGGTGGGGTGCATGTATGGCGCAAATATTTGGAGAGAATAGCCTCTGCTCTCGGAGGTATACCAATAGGTATGGTTTAATGAACCAATGTATACGAACACGACTATTGGTTTTGTTGGAGAGGTGTATTAATCGCCCCACCCTTCTTAATCGGGACGACAAGTATTGCCTTCAGAAGTATATATTAGTCATTTTATTTTATGGAGGATACGCGGCAAGATACAGAACCCTCTGGACCAATCTAGTGCGTGCGTGTGTGCGTGTGGCGTGCGTGCGTGCGTGCGTGCGTGCTGTGTGCGTGTTTTACGTTTATTATCTACTAATTTTCTCACATTTATATAGTCGGATTGTCAGAATTTTATAGTATGAGCGGAGAGAAAAAATGACAGAAATGTCTTTCTCATCATCCTCTTTTAAAATCCTGTACCTTGGTCTCGAGTGGTTTCCTTACCAGTAAGCACAATATCAGCTAACCTATATGTGTGTTTTTGCGTTTATTTAGCGTCGCTACCGGTTGCCCATATGAGCGACGCCCCCTGAAGAGATTAGTTATTTTAGATTTTTGGAGGGTAGTGCAATGATACAGAGAGATACCCATTCCAGAGTCTCCTCTGGTTCTTTTACGTGCACGGTGTAAAGCACCGACACGAGACCTCGGTTTAACGTCCCATCTGAAAGATTGTTAATTTTGTTAGGGTCAGACGGGGGATCGAACCTGCAATCTCTGGATTACCAGTCCAGCGTGTTACCACTGGACTACATATCCTAGCCTATGTGTCCTGGCCACGAGGTTATAAAACTATTCTTCAATCTCAGACTCAAGCTTCTGATTGGCTCTGCAGGGTGTACAACTCAGGCTCAACCAATCAAATTCCTTGAGCTTGAGATCTGAGAAAAGTTTTAAAACCTCGGAGCCAGGCCTATATAAAGCATATAGGTTCTTTATGAACTATATATAGGTTATATATTTATAAATAAGTAAGGCTGCGAATATTTCCGTGAGGCTGTGACACGTCTGTACCTAGTCATTAACATTCCTTGTATAAGGGGGCGTCAGGGGAGGTAACTAGAGTCAAAGAGTGGGGCTAGTCTGTACCAGAATAAGCGCCAAGATACCCCATTCCAAATTGATCATGATCAGTATTACAAGTGTGTAGGACATCGTTTGAATAGCATGCCGAACGAAAATTATGACGTCAGCCCAGGGCCGTCGCTGGAGCTACTTTGATGATACGCACGGTCAAATTTGTTTGTCAATTGAACATAGCGTGCGATTACGCTAGGGGGGTCTCCCCACCCCCGGGATATTTTTGGAAATGAGGAAGCAATTTCCTGCATTTCAATGCATTTTGTAACATAGAATTGCAGGACTATTGCTCTTATCAATTAATCAAGCACGTAAAATAGCACAAACTATTTCGAGATGCACCATATTTGCAATGGGCTCAATTATTCCACCACTCCACACATCACGGCGCCTATGTATCCCTACTACCCCCCTGGCGTTTTAATTCATTTTTGGAGTTTTAATTTGTTTTCATTTTCTCAGACCAATGATACGCACGTGCGTACTTGCGTATGCCCAGCGACGGGCCTGCGTCAGCCCCACGTCATATCTAAACATCGAGGATATTAGCATTCACTTGATAAAGGCGGGTCACTCCCCTAAAACGCTGGATATAGATGCACAAGTCGTACTGGTTGATTATTGAAAGCTACGACACACATTAAAGCGACACTACATCAGTGAAAACGCAAATTTATACAGAATGTAATTTCCTATTATATGGTATAATTTTTTCCCAATTATTTGCCTCAAAAACTGAGTATTTCAACTAATAAACAAGCGTCGTATACGCGGTTTGTTGACATAACAAAATAATGTAAACAGGGTCGATATGCATGCGTACTACAACCCGAACAACGATATTTATGATATATATTTACTGTTATATCTCACATGTGCGCCTATGTATATTTATTTGTAGACTAATCTTAGCTAAATTATCTCTAAACGTCAAGTCAGGTGTATGGTTGACCATTATATGAAATCCTACTTTCAATTTTGCAGACCACACAAACACTCTTTATTGATTCAATGTTAGGGTTCGAATTTGTAGTAGCAATGCATTTATACGTGAAAAAAATGCATTTTATTTGCTTTTTGCGATGTAATGCCGCTTTAATGTATGTATCCGCCATTGCGTGTTCTACAAACTACATGCCTATAACAGGTATGTGTATATCTGTGCTACAAGAGACTTACATTCAGCTTCGGTGCATGTACGATACATAATTGTACAAAAACAGTGCATATATTGTGAAATTAACATATTTGCAGCAGGAATCATGCCGACAAACGCTTACAATTATGATAATGCACGTGGTTTACTTTACAAAACACATGTCGGCAAAATAACTAACCCGCATTGTTTTTAGGAAATATAAGTTAATTTTAAAGTCTGCCAACATATCAACACGACAGATAACCAACCAACCAACGAGACAATTTGAAATCCAGTAAAAATCAGTTTACACAAATTAATTTGAGCTCGATTGCGAAACAAGTTCTTACAACTTATATTGATCACTCTTTAGGTCTCACCCCTGAATGAATCCATCGCCACGAGGGAGAGAGAACGGGCATGTGGAATTTAAATGCCTTGCCAAAGGACACAGTCGTAACGGCTAGAGCGGATACGTGCGAACTCGACATGAATGAGAGAGAAGAGACACTGTAGATTTAAGTGTATTCCTAAGAACACTACCATTGTTCTGACCAGTCTCGAACTCTCAGTCTCTCGATTACCAGGCGGACATCGTATCTAGTACACCACGGTGCTCCACAAATTGATGCAGTGTGTGTTTTACGCTTATTTATCGTTGCTACCCGTTACCTATATGAGCGACGCCCCCTGAAGAGATTAGTCATTTTAGATGTTTTAAGGATAGTGCAATGATACAGACAGAGACCCATTCCAGAAACCCCTCTGGTTCTTTTACGTGCACGGTGAAAAGCACCGACACGAGACCTCGGTTTAAAGTCCCATATTGATTCAGATTCTCGCTACCTCATTATATAGCGGTGTTTAAATACCTGAAAATAAACCCACTGGATATGTAGTGTGGTATATACATTGTACATCAACAGAAAATAATGGTTTACTGTGTGTTTTACGTTTATTTATCGTCGCTACCGGTTGCCCATATGAGCGACGCCTCATGAAGAGCTTAGTGATTATAGATTCTGGAGAATAATCTCCTCTGGTTCTTTTACGTGCACGGTGTACAGCACAGACACGAGACCTCGCTTTAAAGTCCCAACTGAAAGACTGTTAATAGTATTAGGGTCAGACGGGGGATCGAACCTGCGACCCCTGGATTCGCAGTCCAGCGTGTTAACCACTGGACTACTGGCCCGTCTGTGTACTGGTAAACATCAACAGAAGAAAATAATCTAGTCCACCGTCGCAAATGAGAAATAAATAAAAGCCTGCAATGTTTGTATCGGTGTTTGCGTGCTGGTATGAAATGTACCTGTCACCTTACCTTGCTATAACGAGCTGATAAGGTTCCATTATTTGCCAATCTAACTCTATTAAAGTGATCAACCTTTCTATTCAATTGCATTAATGATAATTGGCTCGTGTGAGCGTGCAAAATTAGCTTTAAGGATAAGCAGACGATGTTAATTACAACGAGCACACCTTTTTTCACCTTTGAGGGACAGTACTGATACGCCAGTTAAATAAATTGTCTTACACTGCTCTGTTATCATTGCTCTATTGATATGGAGCCTGCCAAAAATCTACAACCGATATACGTGACCCTGTAGCAAAAATATTGTTAATACACGTCCATATAATAGGCACCTGGCTGAGAGAAATACATCGCCATACATGTGTGTCACTCCATACAATACGAGTTTAACCGTTGTTACAGGCTAATACGATTTTATTGAAGCTCTCGAAAGAGGGATGCTGTGTATTATTGAAACGAATAACCTTTATAACATTGGATAAACACGTATATATTAAGGTAGAATTCTGTTATGATTAAAAAGTGACATTTAAAAACGTTTGGCGGAAGCTCTGTCACATGTATCGTAGTGTCATGCGCAATGATATCAGCTCAGGTCGGAATATTTCTCAATTCAATTGAAATGATGGGAGGGGGCAGGTGCGGACGTAGAAAACAGAGAAATCCCAGACGGAAGAACGGTCAGTAGAGATTCTTTAACTGTTTTGCTATTCCGTATATGTCATTCTATGTATTTTATGTTTTAAAAGTCTCTGTTTGTGGTATTTTATTCTTCTGACGGTAATTTTACGTGCGGTTTACCTACGACTACCTGCTCGGTACGTCACAAGTAACATTTGCTGACGATGCCGTGTTATCGCAGATTATGGCGGGAAAATAGTGTCTCGTAATGCAGTTGCAGATCAGTGTCATAATTTTCGCATTTTAATTCCGCTCTTATTGCTTACACACGTTAAAGGTAAGCCTGGATTAAGGCAAAAATAAATACAGCCTCATTTGGACGTAAACCAAGTTTAGCATTTATGTTAAGTTTGCTTAATGGCGGCCGGATGCTGATTTGGCGAGTGTGTCGCATATTTCTTGTGATATACACATACCTCATAAAGAAATAAGTTTACTGTGTTATGCATATACATTGTGTACAATTAATTCAAACCGACAGCAGTTTAGTCACCTTCTACAAAAGGTGAAAGCAGACACAGTAGTCGGGTGCAGTATAAATAACATCCTGTTACCAGATTTAATGTTTCCTGTTCCCAGAAAAAAGCCTACTTTTGACATACAAGTTATACACTTATTATCACAGATATTTGTGGAAATAGAGATGATTTTTCCCACTCTCACTACCTCAAATGCATACTAGGTGTACATGATTTGACAATTTAGAACATTGCTTAAAATGTTACTGCATATATTCAGATTGAAGCCAGCTGTTCTTGCAGTATGCATTTTAACTTTCACTGAGGCAGGCTCTATTAAATGTGGGGATATGGGATTCAAAATGGGGACTGAAAAAGGTGAGCTTATCACCTTGATCTTGTAGGACTGATCTATTCTCATAGTTTATGAAAATAAGCCATACTTGGGACACTTTTAAAGTAACACCATCTATGATCTGTTTCCTATCCTGGTTAGCTTCAAATGTTTAATTCTAAATTACCTTTATGTGTTTGAAGGTTGTAAACATGTTCATTTTTTTTCTTGGAATTTGTTCATTGTTGTTGAAGAGAAAAATGTTTTTGGAGAAATATGCAAATGTGATGTGTATTGATTTTGTTTTGTGGTAAATGTTGAGGAATGGAAGAAATTATGATAATGTAGCCTCTGAACTTCCTGACAAATCGCCTGGCCAATAGTGTGGAGCTGCAGCAGGCTGGTGGAACTATAATATTGATGATTGTAAAACATCATGCTAGCCTTTCTATATTGGAAACAGTGACCAAAAATGTATTGATTTGTGCAATAATAAACAAAGAGCTTGTTGTTCCAAACATGTATAGTACATAATGCCTGTATCACAGAGGTATAGACTGATAGTAAAGATGATTTTATATAAAGCTTGAGGGTGATTTGGGAGGGGAGAAATTGCTTCCCTGATCTGCCACACTATTATCTCCCAAATTTGGGTTGAGGGAGAATTGTTTTCATATATATCACATAGAGGTCCCTCCCTAATCCAGGATGTCTGAGTCAACAATTATTAAAATTTAAATGCTATTCTTCTTTGGATGAAATTTTTAGACTAATAAATTAATAAGAAAATTACATTTGTACCAGCAGTCCATTTATCAAAATGGGTAATTGTGGCAAAAACATACTGGCAAAAAGTGCAGATCCTGATGGGACGTCATGGCATGAGCAGTCTCATCAGGATCTGCACTTTTTGCAAGCCTATTTAGAGGTATGTGGTGTTGAAAGTGTTAAGCTTCTCCAAAAATATTTGTAG
The DNA here is from genome assembly GCA_014843695.1 of Archivesica marissinica. NCBI lineage: Eukaryota > Metazoa > Mollusca > Bivalvia > Venerida > Vesicomyidae > Archivesica > Archivesica marissinica. The sequence goes on along the minus strand of CM026386.1, from coordinate 76,136,876 downwards.
ATCTTAGTTTATGACAAATATTTCTATATTGGAATGCAACAGAGTTATAGACATGTATATATCTATATCACTATGTGTCCAGGGGCGTAGCCAGGAGGCAAATTATGTGCAGGCCCGGGTAAAGAATGTTTAGTGAGCGTAGTGAACGAGGTTGCTAGGGGGGGTCCAGGGGCATGCATCGCCGGAATTTTTTGGTTTTTAGGATGCAATTTCCAGCATTCTGCTGCATTTAAAAGACAAATTCGGACATGTTTTTATAACAAATAAACATGATATATATATTTATTTTTTTTGGTCAAAATGATGTGCAGGCCCGGGCCTTTTGGCCTAATGGCAGCTACACGCTTGGTGGCCTGGTGTCTCTATGCAAGAATAAACAGGGCATGTTGTTCTTAACAATGTACAATAGATATATTTATTTGTACTATAAATATATAAAATATAGTATATTTAGAATCGTTGCAATTAATAATTTTAAAGGAGCATATAGTTGGATATCGATGTAGAAATAAACAAAAGTTAAATGTCTAAATCAGTCGAAGTCATGACAGTGGAAGTCGTGATAGCGCAGTGGTAGCATGTTCGCTTCAGGTGCGAAAGGCCTGGAGTTTAAGCCCCGCTGGAGCTGTTACGATTGTGCCCATGGACAAGGCATTAAAATTCCATGTTGCCTCTTCTCTCTACCTTGTGACGATGGATTCCATCAGGAATGGGGTATCGAGAGTGATTAATATGAGACTTGTTTCGCAATCAAGCTAAAATAAATATGTATAAACTAAAATCAGATCTAGTTTTGAAACTGATAGTAATGAGGGCAAAGTAATGTTAAACTGATAGTAATGAGGGCAAAGTAATGTTAAACTGATAGTAATGAGGGCAAAGTAATGTTAAACTGATAGTAATGAGGGCAAAGTAATGTTAAACTGATAGTAATGAGGGCAAAGTAATGATAAACTGATAGTAATGAGGGCAAAGTAATGTTAAACTGATAGTAATGAGGGCAAAGTAATGTTAAACTGATAGTAATGAGGGCAAAGTAATGTTAAACTGATAGTAATGAGGGCAAAGTAATGTTAAACTGATAGTAATGAGGGCAAAGTAATGTTATTTACTATAGATAGCAGTTGAATTATTATGCATCACTGATGCTAATAAATCTGATTAGCGCAGTGGTTAGCACGCTCGCTTCTCACTAATGTAACCCGGGTTTGATCCTCGGATCGGTAAGTATGTTAGATGGTACGGTGGTTGCCAGATCAAACAGGTGGGTTTTCACCGGGTACTCCGGTTTCATCCAACATGAATGACCACATATACGCATTCATCCGTGCCAACGAGAGTGATTAATATAAGGTGTTGAAGCATGTTTCGCAATCAATGTAAAAATGATTCTAACATGACTTGATATTTTGTTCCTATAAACAAATAACAAATCTACCGTTGTTAACCCTTTCAACACCACAGACCTCTAAATTGGCTTACAAAAAAGTGTAGATCCAGATGAGCCGGCTCGTAACGAGCTGTCTCATCAGGATCTGCACTTTTTTCAAGTAATATAACTATTTTTAGAATTTTTTTTACCCATTTTAATAAATGAACTGATCCAAATGTAATTTTGTTATTAATTTATTGGTCTAAAAATATCATAGACCAGTCCATGTCAGTTACTTGGTGTTGAATGGGTTAAATCTACAATAATCCACGGCTGTTGAATTTTGCTCCCCTGTATAAAACTTACGAGTATGGCTGTATTTATATATGCACAACTTTTAACGATTTTACATTGGAATTGAATACAGCAATTGGGCAGGATTTGTAGTATTAATTACCAGCCATACAGGATATATAGTGTTGATAGCTGGTATGTGATTTTCAGTGCTACTGGAATACAGAAGATACTTACAGGGAGGTATTTTGTAAAGCCATCAGCCAAATAACAGACAAGGAGACAAGGAGACAAAATAACACACACATTTATTCTTTTATAGCATTATATTGGGTCATGTTAGAATGGAAATAATATTTGTCTTGCCATTGTTTATCAACAAATAAACCATGGTTTGTAGTTCTGATGTGTAGAAATAACCATGCTTGCCTGTAAAGTTTATACTAATACTAGAAATTAGGACAAAATGGAAAACGGTTACTAACCACTTTCATGTTTCAAATAGCATGATACATTACCATTAATAATTAGGAAAATGAGTATTGATTATTCTTAAGCTCAGATTGTGAGTCATGGAACATTTGTAGGAGCACATGCGATGAATTTTTGCAGGACATCTGGACGGTCAGTAAAGCGAGTTTGAGTCTTGTACATTAAGCAGGATGTATGTTTTTAGGTTGATATAAATCAATGTATTTCCTTGTTTCGGTATATATTGTAATTGAGTAGGAGGTTAATAAAACCAAATATGCATTATTTAAATGTTTCAAAAGAATCCCAGAAGGAACTCCTTTCTGAGGACTTGATCCAGTATATCTGTGATGGAAACAGACTTTATCCAGTATATCTGTGATGGAAACAGACTTTATCCAGTATATCTGTGATGGAAACAGACTTTATCCAGTATATCTGTGATGGATACAGACTTTATCCGGTATATCTGTGATGGAAACAGACTTTATCCAGTATATCTGTGATGGAAACAGACTTTATCCAGTATATCTGTGATGGAAACAGACTTTATCCAGTATATCTGTGATGGATACAGACTTTATCCGGTATATCTGTGATGGAAACAGACTTTATCCAGTATATCTGTGATGGAAACAGACTTTATCCAGTATATCTGTGATGGAAACAGACTTTATCCAGTATATCTGTGATGGATACAGACTTTATCCGGTATATCTGTGATGGAAACAGACTTTATCCAGTATATCTGTGATGGAAACAGACTTTATCCAGTATATCTGTGATGGAAACAGACTTTATCCAGTATATCTGTGATGGATACAGACTTTATCCGGTATATCTGTGATGGAAACAGACTTTATCCAGTATATCTGTGATGGAAACAGACTTTATCCAGTATATCTGTGATGGAAACAGACTTTATCCAGTATATATGTGATGGAAACAGACATTATCCAGTATATATGTGATGGAAACAGACTTTATCCAGTCTATTTGTGATGGAAACAGACTTTATCCAGTATATCTGTGATGGAAACAGACTTTATCCAGTATATCTGTGCTGGAAACAGACTTTATCCAGTATATCTGTGATGGAAACAGACTTTATCCAGTATATATGTGATGGAAACAGACTTTATCCAGTCTATCTGTGATGGAAACAGACTTTATCCAGTCTATCTGTGATGGAAACAGACATTATCCAGTCTATCTGTGATGGAAACAGACATTATCCAGTATATATGTGATGGAAACAGACTTTATCCAGTCTATATGTGATGGAAACAGACTTTATCCAGTATATCTGTGATGGAAACAGACTTTATCCAGTATATCTGTGATGGAAACAGACTTTATCCAGTATATCTGTGATGGAAACAGACTTTATCCAGTATATCTGTGATGGAAACAGACTTGATCCAGTATATCTGTGATGGAAACAGACTTTATCCAGTATATCTGTGATGGAAACAGACATTATCCAGTATATATGTGATGGAAACAGACTTTATCCAGTCTATTTGTGATGGAAACAGACTTTATCCAGTATATATGTGATGGATACAGACTTTATCCAGTATAGCTGTGATGGATACAGACTTTATCCAGCATATCTGTGATGGAAACAGACTTTATCCAGTATATCTGTGATGGATACAGACTTTATCCAGTATATATGTGATGGATACAGACTTTATCCAGTGTATCTGTGATGGATACAGACTTTATCCAGTATATCTGTGGTGGAAACAGACTTTATCCAGTATACCTGTGATGGAGACAGACTTTATCCAGTATATCTGTGATGGAAACAGACTTTATCCAGTATATCTGTGATGGAAACAGACTTTATCCAGTATATCTGTGATGGAAACAGACTTTATCCAGTATATATGTGATGGATACAGACTTTATCCAGTATATCTGTGATCGAAACAGACTTTATGCAGTATATCTGTGATGGAAACAGACTTTATCCAGTGTATCTGTGATGGATACAGACTTTATCCAGTATATCTGTGATGGAAACAGACTTTATCCAGTATATCTGTGATGGAAACAGACTTTATCCAGTATATATGTGATGGAAACAGACTTTATCCAGTATATCTGTGATGGAAAGACTTTATCCAGTATATCTGTGATGGATACAGACTTTATCCAGTGTATCTGTGATGGAAACAGACTTTATCCAGTATATATGTGATGGAAACAGACTTTATCCAGTATATCTGTGATGGAAAGACTTTATCCAGTATATCTGTGATGGAAACAGACTTTATCCAGTGTATCTGTGATGGATACAGACTTTATCCAGTATATCTGTGATGGAAACAGACTTTATCCAGTATATCTGTGATGGAAACAGACTTTATCCAGTATATATGTGATGGAAACAGACTTTATCCAGTATATCTGTGATGGAAAGACTTTATCCAGTATATCTGTGATGGATACAGACTTTATCCAGTATATCTGTGATGGATACAGACTTTATCCAGTATATCTGTGATGGAAACAGACTTTATCCAGTATATCTGTGATGGATACAGACTTTTTCCAGTATATCTGTGATGGAAACAGACTTTATCCAGTATTTCTGTGATGGATACAGACTTTATCCAGTATATCTGTGATGGAAACAGACTTGATCCAGTATATCTGTGATGGATACAGACTTTATCCAGTATATCTGTGATGGAAACAGACTTTATCCAGTATATCTGTGATGGAAACAGACTTTATCCAGTATATATGTGATGGATACAGACTTTATCCAGTATATCTGTGATCGAAACAGACTTTATGCAGTATATCTGTGATGGAAACAGACTTTATCCAGTATATCTGTGATGGAAAGACTTTATCCAGTATATCTGTGATGGATACAGACTTTATCCAGTGTATCTGTGATGGAAACAGACTTTATCCAGTATATCTGTGATGGAAACAGACTTTATCCAGTATATCTGTGATGGAAACAGACTTTATCCAGTATATCTGTGATGGAAACAGACTTTATCCAGTATATCTGTGATGGAAAGACTTTATCCAGTATATCTGTGATGGATACAGACTTTATCCAGTGTATCTGTGATGGAAACAGACTTTATCCAGTATATATGTGATGGAAACAGACTTTATCCAGTATATCTGTGATGGAAAGACTTTATCCAGTATATCTGTGATGGAAACAGACTTTATCCAGTGTATCTGTGATGGATACAGACTTTATCCAGTATATCTGTGATGGAAACAGACTTTATCCAGTATATCTGTGATGGAAACAGACTTTATCCAGTATATATGTGATGGAAACAGACTTTATCCAGTATATCTGTGATGGAAAGACTTTATCCAGTATATCTGTGATGGATACAGACTTTATCCAGTATATCTGTGATGGATACATACTTTATCCAGTATATCTGTGATGGAAATAGACTTTATCCAGTATATCTGTGATGGATACAGACTTTTTCCAGTTTATCTGTGATGGAAACAGACTTTATCCAGTATATCTGTGATGGAAACAGACTTGATCCAGTATATCTGTGATGGATACAGACTTGATCCAGTATATCTGTGATGGAAACAGACTTTATCCAGTATATCTGTGATGGAAACAGACTTTATCCAGTATATCTGTGATGGAAACAGACTTTATCCAGTATATCTGTGATGGAAACAGACTTTATCCAGTATATCTGTGATGGATACAGACTTTATCCAGTATATCTGTGATGGAAACAGACTTGATCCAGTATATCTGTGATGGATACAGACTTTATCCAGTATATATGTGATGGATACAGACTTTATCCAGTATATCTGTGATGGAAACAGACTTTATCCAGTATTTCTGTGATGGATACAGACTTTATCCAGTATATCTGTGATGGCAACAGACTTGATCCAGTATATCTGTGATGGAAACAGACTTTATCCAGTATATCTGTGATGGATACAGACTTTATCCAGTATATCTGTGATGGATACAGACTTTATCCAGTATATCTGTGATGGATACAGACTTTATCCAGTATTAAGCAACCAGTTTCCAAATTCCCACCCAGTATGTAATTTTACTATACAGTAACTATTGATCTCTATTAAGCAGCCACCTGTGCTAAGCAGCCACTTTCTGTGAGTCACTTGGCTGGCTGCTTAAGACAGGTTTTATTGTATATTGAATATCCAGGTATTGCGTAATCTCGTTAACAGAAGGACAAACAAACAAACAAACAAACAAACAAACAAACAAACATGGTTGAAAATATAATAAGATGGTTAAATTAGATATTACTGTTACACTATAATATTACAGTATCGTACAATAAATATACATAATACCGTCCCCGTGACCTAGGGGTTAATGCGTCCGTTCGCCTATGGAGCGGGAGGTCGATTGTTGGAACCTCATCATGGGTTCGTTCTGATATGGTCTGTTGGTGAACCGCCAGCTAGTTAACTAAATAATGGTTACCGATTGCCTATTGGCCTTGCTTACAAGGATAGGAATTGGGAAGTTTTAATGTTCATAAAAAATGTGTCTCTTAAGTCAGTAATTGCTGGCCCTTTCAATAGGATGACACTATAATAAACAAACACTTTATAGAATGATGTCACTTAAAATGTAAAAGTGCCCTGAGATATTGAATTAGAACAATGTATTTGTAGTTCACAAACAAAGTCAAAAATGCCTTATAAGTTGTACAATTAACCCATTTAACACCAAGTTTAACTGACATGGACTGGTGCATGATATTAACCCATTTAACACCAAGTTTAACTGACATGGACTGGTGCATGATATTAACCCATTTAGCACCAAGTTTAACTGATATGGACTGGTGCATGATATTTTCAGACCATTAAATGAATAAGAAAATTACATTTGGACCAGTTCATTAATCAAAATGTGTTTTGTCTAAATATAGTAATATTACTGGCAAATAGTGCAGATCCTGATGAGACGGCTCATCTGGATCTACACTTTTTGTAAGCCTATTGAGAAACATGTGGTGTTGAAAGGGTTGCGTTTTTCTGTTACTCATACAGTTGTAATGTGTTTATGAAGTACATACGTATAAGGTAGATATTTCAACCTTTGAATGATTGTATGGTTTGTACCGACATGTGAGCAAACTTTTAAGTGGCTGTATTTCCTGTGTAAGGTTATTTTGTGTGGTGTGTAATAGCAAGAACGAAAAATGACAAAGTACCTTTTCAAGTATTTCCTATCATTTAATAATTGCAGTAATAATATTATTTACATCAGCTTTCCCCGCAAATATGGATGATTCATTGTCACAAACTGAAGAAAACCAGCATTATGCTCAGGTCGAGAAAACATAATTTAATATACCGGTATAATATATAGTTCATCGTTGGCGTAGCTTCCTATAGGCCATGTAGGCCGTGGCCCCCCCTCCCGTCTTAAGTTTTCAGTTGGCCTACACATCGATTCCAGCCAAGCTACGCCCCTGTTCATACAAGTTGTGTAATATATACGTAGTTTTCTTTGTCTTGGGGTTTTTAGGTCATATGTGGGGACTCTCCAACGGTTTTTTGTGGAAGGAAACCTGTGTTCCCTCAGTGCAGTATTTCAGGCACGGTCTGGTACCCAGTTACTACTGATATCCCTCTGTGCAGTATTTCAGGCACGGTCTGGTACCCAGTTACTACAGATATCCCTCTGTGCAGTATTTCAGGCATGGTCGGGTACCCAGTTACTACAGATATCCCTCTGTGCAGTATTTCAGGCACGGTCTGGTACCCAGTTACTACTGATATCCCTCTGTGCAGTATTTCAGACATGGTCGGGTACCCAGTTACTACAGATATCCCTCTGTGCAGTATTTCAGGCATGGTCGGGTACCCAGTTACTACAGATATCCCTCTGTGCAGTATTTCAGACATGGTCGGGTACCCAGTTACTACAGATATCCCTCTGTGCAGTATTTCAGACATGGTCGGGTACCCAGTTACTACAGATATCCCTCTGTGCAGTATTTCAGGCACGGTCGAGTACCCAGTTAGAACTACAGATATCCCTCTGTGCAGTATTTCAGGCATGGTCTGGTACCCAGTTACTACAGATATCCCTCTGTGCAGTATTTCAGACATGGTCGGGTACCCAGTTACTACAGATATCCCTCTGTGCAGTATTACAGACACAGTCGGGTACCCAGTTACTACTGATATCCCTCTGTGCAGTATTTCAGGCATGGTCGGGTACACAGTTACTACAGATATCCCTCTGTGCAGTATTTCAGACACGGTCGGGTACCCAGTTACTACTGATATCCCTCTGTGCAGTATTTCAGGCACGGTCGGGTACCCAGTTACTACAGATATCCCTCTGTGCAGTATTTCAGACATGGTCTGGTACCCAGTTACTACAGATATCCCTCTGTGCAGTATTTCAGGCATGGTCGGGTACCCAGTTACTACAGATATCCCTCTGTGCAGTATTTCAGGCATGGTCAGGTACCCAGTTACTACAGATATCCCTCTGTGCAGTATTTCAGGCATGGTCGGGTACCCAGTTACTACAGATATCCCTCTGTGCAGTATTTCAGGCATGGTCGGGTACCCAGTTACTACAGATATCCCTCTGTGCAGTATTTCAGGCATGGTCGGGTACCCAGTTACTACAGATATCCCTCTGTGCAGTATTTCAGGCATGGTCGGGTATCCAGTTACTACAGATATCCCTCTGTGCAGTATTTCAGGCATGGTCGGGTACCCAGTTAGTACAGATATCCCTCTGTGCAGTATTTCAGGCATGGTCGGGTATCCAGTTACTACAGATATCCCTCTGTGCAGTATTTCAGGCATGGTCGGGTACCCAGTTACTACAGATATCCCTCTGTGCAGTATTTCAGGCATGGTCGGGTACCCAGTTACTACAGATATCCCTCTGTGCAGTATTTCAGGCATGGTCGGGTACCCAGTTACTACAGATATCCCTCTGTGCAGTATTTCAGGCATGGTCGGGTACCCAGTTAGAACTGATATCCTCAAACCTTTAAAACATGTGTTCTGAATGAATGATCCTGATATAAATAGTACGATGTATATGGATGGACATTAATAAATGTTGCTTTAATGTCCTGCTGTAAAATCACTTACTATAATTGTGTGTGTTTAATTTTCTTTTATTCATAAATGATGGCACAAATTATAAACTGTTTAAATTTATAGCCAAATTTAACAGCTGCATATAAATTATATTCAGTGACGTCGTTATTCCCAAAAGTATCCACGAATTTATATCATCGCAAAAATGTCAGAAATAAAAACTACTTTAAGCTGTGATAGTCGTGATAGTGCAGTGGATGCGCGTTCGCTTCAGGTGCGAAAGGTCCGGAGTTCGAGCCCCATTGGAGCCGTTACGATTGTCTCGAGGTCTCAAGAGTGATTTATATAAGTTGAAATAACTTGTTTCGCAATTGAGCTAAAATAAATTTGTATAAACTAAGCTGTGACAAAATGCATGAAACCATAATACATAAGTGAGAATAAAACTTCAGATTACATAACGATGGTCTATTCCAGGTCTATGTATACAGTATAAGGTAGCTGTAAACTTCAGATTACATAACGATGGTCTATTCCAGAACTATGTATACAGTATAAGGTAGAATTAAACTTCAGATTACATAACGATGGTCTATTCCATGTCTATGTATACAGTATAAGGTAGCTTTAAACTTCAGATTACATAACGATGGTCTATTCCAGGTCTATGTATACAGTATAAGGTAGCTTTAAACTTCAGATTACATAACAATGGTCTATTCCACCACCAGGTCTATGTATACAGTATAAGGTAGAATTAAACTTCAGATTACATAACGATGGTCTATTCCACCACCAGGTCTATGTATACTGTATAAGGTAGCTTTAAACTCAGATTACATAACGATGGTCTATTCCAGGTCTATGTATACAGTATAAGGTAGAATTAAACTTCAGATTACATAACGATGGTCTATTCCAGGTCTATGTATACAGTATAAGGTAGAATTAAGCTTCAGATTACATAACGATGATCTACACCAGGTCTATGTATACAGATTTAAGCTTCAGATTACATAACGATGATCTATGCCAGGTCTATGTATACAGATTTAAGCTTCAGATTACATAATGATGATCTATGCCATGTCTATGTATACAGATTTAAGCTTCAGATTACATAACGATGATCTATGCCATGTCTATGTATACAGATTTAAGCTTCAGATTACATAACGATAATCTATGCCAGGTGTATGTACAAACAACACACCTATTTTAATCATTATGTGTTGCTAACTTTTAAGTATACTGTCCAGCAGCCATGTCGCTGTCTTTAGGCTGATCATATCACGTCCAGCTACACCCCTGTTCGGATGTCATTTTCTGTATGAAAATTGATCTGCTCGACTTTTGTTTTGTCTCAAACTTTGGGCGAATATAAACAATGATGATGCTGATTGTTTCTGTTTCTGGGTAAACAATCACAAAACAATCGCATCACAATGACACATATAGGTACAATACAATATCGCTGGTATTATCGGAAACCCCAATATAGCGCGACAGGTAAATGAATGTTTTAATGTGTATGTAGTTGATCTACCAATGACAAGCACAACTTACACCTGACTTACCCTGATAGAATGTATATGTAGTTGATCTACCAATGACAAGCACAACTTACACCTGACTTACCCTGATAGAATGTATATGTAGTTGATCTACCAATGACAAACACAACTTATACCTGACTTACCCTGATAGAATGTATATGTAGTTGATCTACCAATGACAAGCACAACTTACACCTGACATACCCTGATAGATTGTATATGTAGTTGATCTACCAATGACAAGCACAACTTACACCTGACTTACCCTGATAGAATGTATATGTAGTTGATCTACCAATGACAAGCACAACTTACACCTGACATACCCTGATAGATTGTATATGTAGTTGATCTACCAATGACAAGCACAATTTACACCTGACTTACCCTGATAGATTGTATATGAAAGCATGATAATGGTAAAGAAAACGAATTTCATCAATATTTTTCAACATATCTTATCCCTTTGCACGCTAGCGGCAGATAAAATCACTTTTGCAAACAGCATAGAGCCAGATCAGATGGCGTGCAAAATGTGCAGTCTGATAAGGCTCAATGCTGTTTGCTATTCGGATAATGGAGCAAAAACACTTGGCTGAATAGCAAACAACATAGGTCCTGAAAAGACGTGGCTGATCTGGATCTATGTTGTTTGCAAATGTGATTTTATTTACTCAGCAGGCAACAGCTTAATGGACTAAAATAAGTATTTTATGTTCTTTTTGCAAGATTTATGTTTAGAGATTATACAAAATGCACACAATATCCCTCCTAAAATACTCTTGAAATGTATTGTACATCACAAATATAAACTGATGCCTGCTCATTTGCTTGTGTCCAAATGTAATTACAGAAGGTGACTCATAACAAGATATTTTGATGGGTCCCCTTGTTTTAGCGATTTTTATTTGAGAAGTGTCTGATAGCATGAAGCTGATAATGTGATGAATTATCTGTGTTCTTCTTCATTTGGGGAATTTACTGGACAGATGTTTCATTTTAAAATCACTCCTTTGGCAATGTCTTTTATAAATATCAGGAGATAAATGTTCAACCAACACTTCATTTTCATCTGGGAAACAAATAAACTTGTAAGGCCATTGCGCATAAATTACTAGATTCTCATCACCACCACAATTCTAAGATGTGGTGATCTTGGTGGAAGTCGTGATAGTACGTGGTAGCGTGTTCGCTTCAGGTTGAAAGGCCCAGAGTACGAGCTCCGCTGGAGCCGTTACGATTGTACCCTTAGGCAAAGCATTTAAATTCCACGTTGCCTCTTCTCTCTCCCTCGTGGCGATGGATTCCATCAGGAATGAGGTCTCGAGAGTGATTAATATAAGTTGCAAGAACTTGTTTCGCAATCTAGCTATAATAAATGTGTATTAACTAATTCTAAGATGCAAATGTATCCCAGTGTTCAATTGTAGTAAACCACCATTTTACAGACTTATTTATAATTATAGACATAAATATCCATAAAGGGAGGTAATTTACAAATAGTAATTGAATATAGAAACAAGAACATTTGCAGGTAGATCTTCCAATCAATTTTCCCCCCCATAGATTTTGAATAAATTGTTATTGTCAAATGCAGTATTCATCAATGTGTGAGTGGTTTGATGTAGTATCCGCTGTTTATTTGAGTTTGCAACACATTCTAAGTAGCTGCAATTATATGTAACTGCAATTCTAAGTAAGTGCAATTCTACATGTAAGTAACTGCAATTCTACATGTAAGTAACTGCAATTCTACATGTAAGTAACTGCAATTCTAAGTAGCTGCAATTCTACATGTAAGTAACTGCAATTCTACATGTAAGTAACTGCAATTCTAAGTAAGTGCAATTCTACATGTAAGTAACTGCAATTCTACATATAAGTAGCTGCAATTCTACATGTAAGTAGCTGCAATTCTAAGTAGCTGCAATTCTACATGTAAGTAACTGCAATTCTACATGTAAGTAGCTGCAATTCTACATGTAAGTAGCTGCAATTCTAAGTAGCTGCAATTCTACATGTAAGTAACTGCAATTCTACATGTAAGTAACTGCAATTCTACATGTAAGTAGCTGCAATTCTAAGTAGCTGCAATTCTACATGTAAGTAGCTGCAATTCTACATGTAAGTAGCTGCAATTCTAAGTAGCTGCAATTCTACATGTAAGTAACTGCAATTCTACATGTAAGTAACTGCAATTCTACATGTAAGTAGCTGCAATTCTAAGTAGCTGCAATTCTACATGTAAGTAGCTGCAATTCTACATGTAAGTAGCTGCAATTCTAAGTAGCTGCAATTCTACATGTAAGTAACTGCAATTCTACATGTAAGTAACTGCAATTCTACATGTAAGTAGCTGCAATTCTAAGTAGCTGCAATTCTACATGTAAGTAGCTGCAATTCTACATGTAAGTAGCTGCAATTCTAAGTAGCTGCAATTCTACATGTAAGTAACTGCAATTCTACATGTAAGTAACTGCAATTCTACATGTAAGTAGCTGCAATTCTAAGTAGCTGCAATTCTACATGTAAGTAACTGCAATTCTACATGTAAGTAACTGCAATTCTACATGTAAGTAACTGCAATTCTACATGTAAGTAACTGCAATTCTAAGTAGCTGCAATTCTACATGTAAGTAGCTGCAATTCTACATGTAAGTAACTGCAATTCTACATGTAAGTAACTGCAATTCTACATGTAAGTAGCTGCAATTCTAAGTAGCTGCAATTCTACATGTAAGTAGCTGCAATTCTAAGTAGCTGCAATTCTACATGTAAGTAACTGCAATTCTACATGTAAGTAACTGCAATTCTACATGTAAGTAACTGCAATTCTACATGTAAGTAACTGCAATTCTAAGTAGCTGCAATTCTACATGTAAGTAGCTGCAATTCTACATGTAAGTAACTGCAATTCTACATGTAAGTAACTGCAATTCTACATGTAAGTAGCTGCAATTCTAAGTAGCTGCAATTCTACATGTAAGTAGCTGCAATTCTAAGTAGCTGCAATTCTACATGTAAGTAACTGCAATTCTAAGTAGCTGCAATTCTACATGTAAGTAACTGCAATTCTACATGTAAGTAACTGCAATTCTAAGTAGCTGCAATTCTACATGTAAGTAGCTGCAATTCTACATGTAAGTAGCTGCAATTCTACATGTAAGTAGCTGCAATTCTACATGTAAGTAGCTGCAATTCTACATGTAAGTAACTGCAATTCTACATGTAAGTAACTGCAATTCTACATGTAAGTAGCTGCAATTCTACATGTAAGTAGCTGCAATTCTACATGTAAGTACTGCAATTCTACATGTAAGTAGCTGCAATTCTACATGTAAGTAACTGCAATTCTACATGTAAGTAACTGCAATTCTACATGTAAGTAACTGCAATTCTACATGTAAGTAGCTGCAATTCTACATGTAAGTAACTGCAATTCTACATGTAAGTAGCTGCAATTCTAAGTAAGTGCAATTCTACATGTAAGTAGCTGCAATTCTAAGTAGCTGCAATTCTAAGTAAGTGCAATTCTAAGCAACTGCAATTCTAAGTAACTGTGAAATTATATCTAATTATTTTGCTGTTATTAGATAACGTCTGATATTTTTTGTTATTTTTTGACAAATATACTGACTAGTGCAAGCAACTGACTAGTGCAAGCAATTAACCGTTTGCATGCTAGCAGCAGATAAAATCACTTTTGCAAACAGCATAGAGCCAGATCAGATGGAACATAACGTGCCGTCTGATCAGACTCTATGCTATTTGCTATTCGGATAATGGAGCTAAAACTCTTGGTTGAATAGCAAACAACATAGATCCTGATCAGATGCAACATTACTGTAACGCCGCGTCTGATCAGGATCTATGTTGTTTGCAAATGTGATTTTATTTACTCAGCAAGCAAAGGGTTAAATACATGTAAAGCATGCATTATAGTAATATTTTATTGCATGCTATGACTGTATTTTAATGTACAAACATGATACCCTACTGTTTATTCAAGAATTGCCAGTATACATGATTGTAATATGAATGATTACAAATGAGAATTTATTGGTTGAAACAACTGTGTAAACGCACCAGTCAGCTGTTGGGGCATGAGGGCTCCAGGAAGCCCCCTACTGCTGGTTAATGGGTTGTGTCAACCTGCTAATTACCTGTTAATGATTGGAAGGTGGAGAGAGGCAGCCCCAGATGCAGGTAATCATCCGTTATATACATGACATGTTTGTTTGTGTTTTCTTTAGTTCTGTCCACTGAAGCTGGAAGGTTGTTTGTTTGGTTTTACATTTCAGGAGCCTCATATATTTAACCGTTTATTGGTTGATTTTTTTTTTCACTGACAATTATTAATTAGTGTGAAGACCAAAAATATGTGTGACTGTGTGTGTGACTGTGTGGTGTGACTGTGTGTGTGTGACTGTGTGATGTGACTGTGTGGTGTGACTGTGTGGTGTGACAATGTGTGTGACTATGTGGTGTGACAATGTGTGTGACTGTGTGGTGTGACTGTGTTGTGTGACAATGTGTGTGACTGTGTGGTGTGACAATGTGTGTGACTGTGTGGTGTGACTGTGTGGTGTGACAATGTGTGTGACTGTGTGGTGTGACTGTGTTGTGTGACAATGTGTGTGACTGTGTGGTGTGACTGTGTTGTGTGGCAATGTGTGTGACTGTGTGGTGTGACTGTGTGTGTGATTGTGTGTGACTGTGTGTGGTGTGGCTGTGTGGTGTGGCTGTGTGTGTGACTGTGTGTGTGACTGTGTGACAATGTGGTGTGACTGTGTGTGTGACTATGTGTGACTGGTGTGACTGTGTGGTGTGACTGTGTGTGTGTGACTGTGCGGTGTGACTGTGTGGTGTGACTGTGTGTGTGACTGTGTGTGTGACTATATGTGTGACTGTGTGTGTGACTGTGTGGTGTGTGTGACTGTGTGTGTGACTGTGTGGTGTGTGTGACTGTGGTGTGACTATGTGTGTGACTGTGTGGTGTGTGTGACTGTGTGGTGTGACTGTGTGCATGACTATGTGCATGACTGTGTGGTGTGACTGTGTGCATGAATATGTGGTGTGACTGTGTGCATGACTGTGTGGTGTGACAACAAATTTCGAACAACAAAAGAGTGTTACATTTCATATTCAATTTGTATGTTATTACCAATTACCTGATGACTGCAGCTTTGAGGTAGAAATGTTTGAGATATTGAGTTATGTCATAGTACAGTATGCCCAGAACACCTACTGCCTTCTGCCATACCTGAGTAAACATTAGATGCTGCACTGATTAGCAAAAGGTGTTGCCACTCTGATAAGCCTATCTGGCTTTCACATTTTGACCCCTTACACAATCATATATTGAATAACCAGCAACCTGAGAGACACTTTGAAATATCATTATAGGCACCTGGTGATTGAGACAGGTTAATGCAGCTTGTAGCATGCATCACATGCACCTTGTAGCATGCATCTCATTCCAGTGGGCCCATAACCCTTTCAACACGAAGTAACTGACATGAACTGGTGTATGATATTTTTAGACCAATATATTAATGAGAAAATTACATTTGGACCAGTTCATTTATCAAAATGGGTAATTTTATCTAAAAATATAGTAATATTACTGACAAAAACTGCAGATCCCCTGATGAGACGGCTCCGGCTCATCTGGATCTACACTTTTTGTATGCCTATTTAGAGGTCTGTGGTGTTGAAAGGGTTAAAATTCAGAGTTTATTGAATGCCTCAAACAGCGGTTTCTTTCTTCAATTCTGTGGTAGGAAAAAACTGTCAGATTAGTGCTGTGGTTAACACACTCGCTATTCACCTGGCAGTGCAAACCAGGTTTGATCCTCTGTCCAGGAAGTATGTGAGATGGTACAGCTAGGGGTCACCAGATCGTACAGGTGGGTTTTCTCCAGTTTCCTCCCACACAAATGACCACATGTACGCTTTTTTTCCACGCCAACGAGTATGATTAATTTGTTTCGCAATTGTTGCAAAATAAATTAACATAATAATTAAAAATTTATATAAAAAGCGAATTCAGTTCAGTTGCAAACTGAGCATATTAACGTAAAACAGTGAGTACTCTGATTGACCTAAATAGATGAAAAATAAATAAAGTTTAAACTTTTATAGAGCATAAGCCAGTTTCAACCATAATGATCTGCCAGAACAGAAAACAACTAATAAAATATAGTCTATGCTCCGACTGTCATCAAAAGAGAATGTAAACCAATCAAAACCAGCTTCTGACTGACATAAATCATGCTATTGATTCTGACTGGGCTGCAAATAAAGCAAAAATCATTTGAACCTAAGTATGAGCTAAAACCAGTCTAAACTGTAGATGGCCAGAACGGAATGCAAACCAGTCCATAGCAATTACTAATGTAACAGCTTACCTGCACCCTCTCAGAAAACATGTTCCTACAACATGTTATACAGATATATATATGCATGTATTCATTAATGTATAATTAATTAGCTGAAAGTTTTTTTCTTTAAATAAACATTTATTTTCTTGCCAACACCAGTTTCAAATCAAGCCATTTTCTACAACAAACACAATGTATATCAATACATAAGTGATCAACTGACAGCCACCTATAATCATGAACCTCACTGTGGAAGCAGTCTGCTACTGCTCATGAGCACCTGGCTTGATAGGTATATTTGTTTGTAGGTAAAGCATTGAGACTATTACCTGTGCTCTACAAACAGTGATTTTTGAAGGTTATAAAGATAAGTTTATACAATTGGAGGTGAATAATTATGTATAATCTAAGAAATAGGAAGACACTAAAGGTGACAAAGCGATGTGGTTATGGTTGTAGTTGTGGGGATGTTGGAAAACGAAAACATACAGGTAATACCATGCTTGATACACCTTAGGCTTTGTTGAGTAATAAACAAGATGGCTGCCGATCCTTAGTGTAGGGCTACCTTAGATGCATACCTTTGTTCGGGGCTGTAGTTTAGATGTATATAGGACCAATCACATACTATGTACATACAATGTGCACGCCAGCGATGTTGTTGGTCTCATATTGTGTGTTCATGCATCACTAGGTTATATATAGAAGTTTATAGTTTTATTTTCTGTGAGATTCAATGCAGGTGATATATCATATAGTAATACACTGGCAGTGGATGTGCAATTGAATAATGAACATGGGTTGTATAGTGCCAGATTATGGCCGCTCACATAGTATAGGGTATTATATGTTTGTATATGTTTATACTCTACCAAACTGGACTGTACATTTTCATATCTTCATTTCGAAAAGTTTATACCTGTGAGAATCACAGTGTGCATTCATTCAGACCCTGTACGTTGCCTCATGATAGCAGACAAGTCTATGGCAGTGCTTCCAAAATCATGGCAGCTAATAAATGCCAGATTATGGTATTGGACTACCAGGTTATGAGGTACCAAACAGTACTCACCCTGTACGTTGCCTCATGATAGCAGACAAGTCTATGGCAGTGCTTCCAAAATCATGGCAGCTAATTAATGCCAGATTATGGTATTGGACTACCAGGTTATGAGGTACCAAACAGTACTGTTTATTTTCAAGATCTACCTTGTTTGTGATCAAACAACAATCCAACTTGATCGACGGGAGCACCCGTGGTTGAGTGGTTATGGTCATTGGCGTCAAATCACTTGCCACTCACCGCTGTAGGTTTGAATCCCATACTGGGTGTCAGATTCTTTTATGTGAGTAAGCTAACCAGCTGTGGTTCTACCTGGAAGCCTGTCTTTGCCTGAAAAACATTCTTGGAGGACCACCCATGGTCTTCTTTCATGGGTAACAGCTGGAGGGTCGCCAAACCCCAAAGTAAGCAAAATCTTGATCCATAGATCACATCTATTAACCCTTGCTGGCGGCAGATCAAATCACTTTTGCAAACAGCATAGAGCCAGATCAGACGTGCTCTATGCTGTTTGCTATTCGGATAATAGAGCTAAAACACTTGACTGAATAGCAAACAACATAGATCCTGGGTAGCGCCGCGTCTGATCTGGATCTGTTGTTTGCTATTCGGATAATAGAGCTAAAACACTTGACTGAATAGCAAACAACATAGATCCTGGGTAACGCCGCGTCTGATCTGGATCTATGTTGTTTGCTATTCGGATAATAGAGCTAAAACACTTGACTGAATAGCAAACAACATAGATCCTGGGTAACGCCGCGTCTGATCTGGATCTATGTTGTTTGCAAATGTGATTTTATTTACTGAGCAGGCAAAGGGTTGTGTTCAATCATTTGTATTTATAGACAATTTTTATTTAAAGACCACTTGTTTGTAGATCACATTTTGACATGGAACAAATTGTGTTGTATTCAGCGATCATTCTTGTTCAGAGACCGCCTTCTTTGCCCGTCCCTTGGGTGGTCTCTCAATACAAGTTTCACTGTACCCATCTTAGGGTCTCCCTACAGTAGATGTTAATGACAATTATTTTATTTAGTCCTGGGTAATACTCCAGGCAAACTTGCACATCACATAATTCTTAACCCTTTCCCTCATAGAAGCACCTTGACGCCATTACCAATACAACATACATTGACACAATGTAGTAGCCAAACCAATGTTCGTAATAAAGTCCAGAATCTCGTGTTGTTCCAGTAATATCTATGGAGGTGGGATAGATATGGCAACTACTTATCCACTGCATGATAGCTTAATGGCTGTCGTTTGTATGGAGATCTAATAGTATATTAACCTACCGTACTTATCCACTGCATGATAGTTAAATGGCTGTCATTTGTATGGAGATATAATAGTATATTAACCTAAATCTCTAGGAAGGAAAGGGTTATGGCAATTAATTCATGATTCAGATGGAAATACATATAGTTAATGCAGATTGACCTGTCCTTTTTCGGGTTCGTATGAATATTCATAGTGTAGTGGTCGTATTGTTGAAAGCATTTAGTAAATGTTCAGATAACCGGTGAATTAACTTGACTCATAAACAAGGGGCCATAATCCTACAGTACTGTTAGTGCATATTGACCTGTCTTTTAGAGGTCATACGAATATTCATAAGGCATAGCTTATTGTAGAAAATAAGTAACTGTTGAGTAAGGGTAATTGTATTGGCAGTTTGGGTACATTTACAATTGTCCTATAACACAAATCAATAAAGTGCACTATCTATAATTGTATGCAGATAATAGGTAACGAAGACAGTTCAATCTGTCCCAAGTATACCAGTAAGCATATAAATATCAGTATTGTGTACTCTCTATAACTACAGACGGATCTGTAGTCCAGTGGTTAACAGTAGGACTGGTAATCCAGGGATCGAAGGTTAGATCCCCCGTCTGACCCTAATAAAATTAACAGTCTCTCAGTTGAGACTTTAAACTGAGGTCTCGTGTCGGTGCTTTACACTGTGCACGTAAAAGAACCAGAGGAGACTGGAATGGGTCTCTGTCTGTATCATTGCACTATCCTCCAAAAATCTGAAATGACTAATCTCTTCAGGAGGCGTCGCTCATATGGGCAACTGGTAGCGACGATAAATAAACGTAAAACACACACTATCTATAACTGTATGCATATAGTAGGTCACAAAGACAGTTGAATTATAACAATTCTACTACATGTATATGAGGTTCTTACGATTTACTTTCATATGTGAATCAGTAACACAGGTCTGCCCATTGGGCCTGGACTTTAGATGATCCTACACCTGGGAGGTTGTTCACATAGCTACAGGTAAACCAAACATTAATTGGTATACCAATAAGCCCTATGTGTTTAAGTTATCTGTATGTAGCGATGCTGTGCTGGCCACTAATGTTAGCATCTTACCTACAATGTACTGATAGGATGAATTAATAGTAGCTGTGATATATTTATGGCATGACTAAAAACGTTATTAATCTAGCATTATTTAGGCCAAACAAAATTAAAATTAATGTTTAGTTTTTTCAAAAATCCAATGAGGCAGTATGGAATTAGTTTCTAATTTTTAATTTCATTATTATTTCACATATATTAAATATTCAAATTTTGCTTAATCCAGATTGAAAGAAATTACCATATTTCATTGCAATTAGCAGTATTACAAATTGGTTAATTAATAATGTAAAAGTGAGTAAACAATGTTACAAATTTTAAAATGGCCACCTAGGATTTAGATTTGATTTTTTTTGTGCTTCGAGCCCCAAAAAGGCGGATCCCCATTTATTGAGCACATCCCCTAGTAGTTTAGGATTTGGCATTTTGTCGTATTTTAAATTACCATATTATCTTTACCACTTGAAGTCCGAATGTTGAAATGTTCGTAGCCAGCTGTTCCTGCTCCCTGTAAATGGTTATCAAAGTTGTCTTGCTTCTGTGCATTGAGTAATGGTTCTTTCTACATTCAACTCTGCTCCCTGTAAATGGTTATCAAAGTTGTCTTGCTTCTGTGCATTGAACAATGGTTCTTTCTACATTCAACTCTGCTCCCTGTAAATGGTTATCAAAGTTGTCTTGCTTCTGTGCATTGAGTAATGGTTCTTTCTACTTTCAACTCTGCTCCCTGTAAATGGTTATCAAAGTTGTCTTGCTTCTGTGCATAATAATTTGAGCAATGGTTCTTTCTACATTCAACTCTGCTCCCTGTAAATGGTTATCAAAGTTGTCTTGCTTCTGTGCATTGAGTAATGGTTCTTTCTACATTCAACTCTGCTCCCTGTAAATGGTTATCAAAGTTGTCTTGCTTCTGTGCATAATAATTTGAGCAATGGTTCTTTCTACATTCAACTCTGCTCCCTGTAAATGGTTATCAAAGTTGTCTTGCTTCTGTGCATTGAGTAATGGTTCTTTCTACATTCAACTCTGCTCCCTGTAAATGGTTATCAAAGTTGTCTTGCGTCTGTGCATAATAATTTGAGCAATGGTTCTTTCTACATTCAACTCTGTCATGCAGCACAGCCATATATCTCTTTAGAAAGGGCAAATGTTGGAATCATATCTGAAAATCTCCTCATTTGCATTAATTTCTTTCCTATTAAGGTACTGATGCAATTTGTAACATTTGTGGTATTTAAAATTTAGATGATATCTCTGGTGCTCTAAACTGTTTGGTGTTATCGCCACCTGTCACGATATTTCCTCTATTGTGCTCGAGATAATATAACACCTTAATTGGATAACCTTTATTGGGAGTATGGCCCTTTTATTGAAAGTTGCTGGGCTTTTCTCCGGAGAGTTTACGGTTGGCGGATCATAATCGTAGGAGGTACAGTTATAAATGTCAACGTTTGTCTGGCATCGTTTAGCTGCCTAACTGGCTGGAAAATGACCCGGAATAATAACTCGTGTAATATCATTCTTATTGCATAGACAATGAAATGGTACAAATTATTTACGGTTGTACTAGCATGAACTACTGCCTTCTTAAATCCGTATCATTCATAAACCGTAGTAGTAAATAAACTATAAGAATTACTCTAGCACAAACATTAACCCTTTAAATGCTGAATAAATCGGCAAACAACATTCAGCTCCATTGATATTCAGCTCCATCATTTGAAGAGCAAACAACATAGAGCCAGCATTCTGTGCCGTCTGATCTGGCTCTATGCTGTTTGCAAGAGCAACATTAGTTGCGATTAGCAGGTTCAGGGTTAAAAGCTGCTAATTAAATGTACGCATGATGATGTTTATGCAACTATTTTACATTTCTTGATTGCGACACAAATTCTTATAGCATTAATTTAGTCGCTCTCGAGATCAATGATAGCATCCAGCAACGTGATTAACCCATTTATGCATGCTGATCAGGATCTATGTTGTTTGCTACATAGCCAAGTGTCATAGCAAGATCATCGGTATCCAGAATGAAATGGGTTAAGAGAGAAAAGACAATATGGATTTAAATTGCTCTTCTAGAGACACCACCATCGTAGTTCTGGTGGGGTTCGCACTCACAGCCCCTCAGTTGGGAAGCGGACATCATTGAGATTGCATCACGGAGGCTCCAAGCTGTTGTAAGATATTCCACAAACGCTTGGGGGTCTAGACAAGTGGTTATATTCCACAAAGCTTGGGGGTCTAGACAAGTGGTTTCGGGTTCAAGACCAATTTTATTTTTAACCCATTCAACACCAAGTAACTCACATGGACTGGTCCATGATATTCATAAACCAATAAATGAATCAGAAAATCACATTTGGACAAGTTCATTTATCAAAATGGGTAATTATGTCTAAAAATAGTCATATCACTGGCAAAAAGTGCAGATCCTGATGAGACGGCTCATCACGAGCCGGCTCATCTGGATCTACACTTTTTGTAAGCCTATTTAGAGGTCTGTGGTGTTGAAAGGGTTAAAGAACATTTTGATAAGCTATAGACTTGATTACTATGCATCCAAAAAATGATTTGAACCTGAAACCACTTGCCGAGACCACAAGTGCCTGTGAGATATTCCTCGCTCATATAGCTCAGATAACACGTAAAGTCCCAATCACAACTAAAGTCGATTTTGCAAATATAATAGAGCCAGATCAGACGGAACGTTTTGGCTCTATGCTGTTTGCTATTCGGATAGTGGAGCTAAAACACTTGTCTGAATAGCAAACAACATAGATCCTGATCAGACGAGGAATTTGCACATTCCGTTCAATTTATTCGGCAGGTTAAGGCAGGTTATGGGTTAATATATAGTCAGTGATTTGCCAAACTATCTGTGTCAATATAGTAAACTTTTGACGCTCTTAAAGCTGGTCTTCAGTCATAGTAAAGTAATTTCCTTCACAATTTTAATGCATCCACCTGTGTATTAGTGTAACAGAAATACTGTTTGGGCTGTATTATAAAGACATTTTCATGATGCTAATGATGTGTGTTACAGAAATAATGAAGATAAATATATTTTAAATTGTTTTTAACAAAGTTAGATAAATGAAAGTTATCCCCCTAGAATAGTTCAAATTTCTTTAAAATGGTGTTACACGTATGCTTCATTTGTTTATAAAAATTTAATAGACCAAATCGTTCACTTTGGAATGAGGCTATTTTTGCTCCAATTATGTATGTAAATACCTGTATTTGAAACTGAACTGTAAAAGCGTTCTTCATTCAGTTCAAACTTTTAGCTGTGTCAAACATGGTATGAAAGACACTCGAAAGCTTGTATCAAATTATCCCACCTGGTTAGAGATTCCACACTTCTTTATAATATTTTCTCATTTTAGCTTTTTCGTCCTAATTGATTTTGGAGACAATGTTGTAAAGCTTGAAGCAGATTTTCTTTCTCTTCAGCTCAAATCGAGCAGATTGGCTGCTCAAACGGTTTTCATTAAAACGTTTTATTTGCATAATTCGGACACAAATTTAAGATGCTACGGTAATTGTTGATTTAACATAACAAAAGATTTTACTGATTTTATTATAGTACCGTTTATTTGAGGTGTGCAAGTCTGAAGTGGCGCGTGCAGAAATTCTGCGCGCCTTAACTGCACGCCTTAACTGCACCTTAGTCCAGCCTCTCGTGATTTATTGAATATTTATTGAGATTCTGTATTTCCAAAGACATACCAAGTGTAATTACCAGGTCTAAAGCTTTTGTCTGTTAATGACCATTGAGCCGTTTTATGTCAATACAAATTATTATTGTACCACTTTAATACTATTCTTAAATGTTGCCGCAAAACGAACGACTAGACTTCTATATATAGACCGTCGTGCAATTTCAAAGCTGTTTCATGCGCTGGGGGTTGAATTGTGTGTGAATGGAAATGTGTGCAGGTAGCATGTTTTCACAGCAAGCTCTGTTTATTCTTTGTTTACGCTGAATTAGGGACATTTTTGACAGCTACAAAAATAGCAGTTTCTTCCGTGTTTATTCAGGTATCGGCCATTGTTATATTTGCCTTCAATATTAACCCTTAAATGCCGAATAAATTGGGCGGAATGTGCAAACAACATAGATCAATGTCATATATTTAGATATGGGTGTTTTATTTTGTGTCCTCTCCAAAACGTTGAAACCGATCAGCATTGTTTGAAACAACTTCGCTTAAAACGTGACGTCATACCTTTGTACTTGCAGTCCATTATTATTAATATTGGACTGCTGTCAAAACGCCAGAGTACTATTTTCCATCCTATGCGTAATTGTACGAAATTAACAATTTTTATTAATAGGATCTTGTTATATAAGTGTGCGTTTTAAGTAAGATATAAGCCGAAAACGGATCCAATATGTAAAATATTGGTACTGTCTTTGGCGCTACGCACCTCACACAGTCCAATATTTTACATATTGGATGGTTTTCGGCTTATATCCTATACATAAAATGTTCACCATATTCAGTAGATGTGATAACCCATTTCATTCTGGATACATTTAAAGGCTTTTGCAAACAACATAGATCCAGATCAGCTGCAGCGTAACGCTGCATGCTGATCAGGATCTATGTTGTTTGCTACATAGTCCAGTGTCTTAGCAAGATCATCTGAATAGCAAACAGCATAGAGCCTGATCAGACGGCACGTTCCGTGGCAGCTGATCTGGCTCTATGTTCTTTGCAAATACTGTTTGATCGGTATCCAGAATCAAATGGGTTAATTGTGAACACGATCACGATCACTTGACATAAATACGAGTTGCCTATTATATATTAACTGATAAATCTCGACTGCAGTTATAAATGGTTAATAGTTGTAATGTTCTCAGGTGTAATACGATGTGATTATGCTCTCTGCAGGAGAGTATGAGGTATTTACCTGAAATTGACAGGTAATTATACTGTCATCACCATACCATTGATTTCCTGACACATCCACATTCTTTCTCATTATTAGTTATTACATTAAAAGGTAAAAACAAACCAACCACTTCTAGTGATCAAACGATTACCAATCGGGTATTAAACGATTACCAATTGGGACCGGGAACCGATTGCTAAGCGGACAATTGCTCACTGGAGAATTGCTCACTGGACAATTGCTAAGCGGAGAATTGCTCACTGGACAATTGCTAAGCGGAGAATTGCTCACTGGACAATTGCTAAGCGGAGAATTGCTTACTGGACAATTGCTAACCGGAGAATTGCTCACTGGACTATTGATAACCGGAGAATTGCTCACTGGACAATTGCTAACTGGACAATTGCTAACCGGAGAAATGCTCACTGGACAATTGCTAAGCGGAGAATTGCTCACTGGACAATTGCTAAGCGGAGAATTGCTCACTGGACAATTGCTAAGCGGAGAATTGCTCACTGGACAATTGCTAAGCGGAGAATTGCTCACTGGACAATTGCTAAGCGGAGAATTGCTCACTGGACAATTGCTAACCGGAGAATTGCTCACTGGACTATTGCTAACCAGAGAATTGCTCACTGGACAATTGCTAACTGGACAATTGCTAACTGGAGAAATGCTCACTGGACAATTGCTAACCGGAGAATTGCTCACTGGACAATTGCTAACCGGAGAATTGCTAACCAGAGAATTGCTCACTGGACAGTTGCTAAGCGGAGAATTGCTCACTGGACAATTGCTAACCGGAGAATTGCTCACTGGACTATTGCTATCTTGCTCACTGGACAATTGCTAACTGGACAATTGCTAACCGGAGAAATGCTCACTGGACAATTGCTAACCGGAGAATTGCTCACTGAACAATTGCTAACCGGAGAATTGCTAACCAGAGAATTGCTCACTGGACAATTGCTAACCAGAGAATTGCTCACTGGACAATTGCTAACCAGAGAATTGCTCACTGGACATTGGTATCCGGAGAATTGCTCACTGGACTATTGCTAAGCGGAGAATTGCTCACTGGACAATTGCTAAGCGGAGAATTGCTAACCAGAGAATTGCTCACTGGACAATTGCTAACCGGAGAATTGCCCACTGGACTATTGCTAAGCGGAGAATTGCTCACTGGACAATTGCTAAGCGGACAATTGCTCACTGGACAATTGCTAAGTGGAGAATTGCTCACTGGACAATTGCTAACCGGAGAATTGCTCACTGGACTATTGCTAACTTGCTCACTGGACAATTGCTAACTGGACAATTGCTAACCGGAGAAATGCTCACTGGACAATTGCTAACCAGAGAATTGCTCACTGGACAATTGCTAACCGGAGAATTGCTAACCAGAGAATTGCTCACTGGACAATTGCTAAGCGGAGAATTGCTCACTGGACAATTGCTAACCGGAGAATTGCTCACTGGACTATTGCTAACTTGCTCACTGGACAATTGCTAACCTGCTCACTGGACAATTGCTAACTGGACAATTGCTAACCTGCTCACTGGACAATTGCTAACTGGACAATTGCTAACCGGAGAAATGCTCACTGGACAATTGCTAACCGGAGAATTGCTCACTGGACAATTGCTAACCGGAGAATTGCTAACCAGAGAATTGCTCACTGGACAATTGCTAACCAGAGAATTGCTCACTGGACAATTGCTAACCAGAGAATTGCTCACTGGACAATTGCTAAATGGACAATTGCTAACCGGAGAAATGCTCACTGGACAATTGCTAACCGGAGAAATGCTCACTGGACAATTGCTAACCGGAGAATTGCTCACTGGACAATTGCTAACCAGAGAATTGCTCACTGGACTATTGCTAACCAGAGAATTGCTCACTGGACATTGGTATCCGGAGAATTGCTCACTGGACAATTGCTAACCGGAGAATTGCTCACTGGACAATTTCTAACCAGAGAATTGCTCACTGGACATTGGTATCCGGAGAATTGCTAGCCGGAGAATTGCTCACTGGACAATTGCTAACCAGAGAATTGCTCACTGGACATTGGTATCCGGAGAATTACTAGCCGGAGAATTGCTCACTGGACAATTGTTAGCCGGAGAATTGCTCACTGGACATTGGTATCCGGAGAATTGCTAGCCGGAGAATTGCTCACTGGACAATTGCTAACCGGAGAATTGCTCACTGGACAATTGCTAACCAGAGAATTGCTCACTGGACATTGGTATCCGGAGAATTGCTCACTGGACTATTGCTAAGCGGAGAATTGCTAAGCGGAGAATTGCTAACCAGAGAATTGCTCACTGGACAATTGCTAACCGGAGAATTGCCCACTGGACTATTGCTAAGCGGAGAATTGCTCACTGGACAATTGCTAAGTGGAGAATTGCTCACTGGACAATTGCTAAGTGGAGAATTGCTCACTGGACAATTGCTAACTGGAGAATTGCACACTGGACTATTGCTAACTTGCTCACTGGACAATTGCTAACTGGACAATTGCTAACCGGAGAAATGCTCACTGGACAATTGCTAACCAGAGAATTGCTCACTGGACAATTGCTAACCGGAGAATTGCTAACCAGAGAATTGCTCACTGGACAATTGCTAAGCGGAGAATTGCTCACTGGACAATTGCTAACCGGAGAATTGCTCACTGGACTATTGCTAACTTGCTCACTGGACAATTGCTAACCTGCTCACTGGACAATTGCTAACTGGACAATTGCTAACCTGCTCACTGGACAATTGCTAACTGGACAATTGCTAACCGGAGAAATGCTCACTGGACAATTGCTAACCGGAGAATTGCTCACTGGACAATTGCTAACTGGAGAATTGCTAACCAGAGAATTGCTCACTGGACAATTGCTAACCAGAGAATTGCTCACTGGACAATTGCTAACCAGAGAATTGCTCACTGGACAATTGCTAAATGGACAATTGCTAACCGGAGAATTGCTCACTGGACAATTGCTAAATGGACAATTGCTAACCAGAGAATTGCTCACTGGACAATTGCTAACCAGAGAATTGCTCACTGGACTATTGCTAACCAGAGAATTGCTCACTGGACATTGGTATCCGGAGAATTGCTCACTGGACAATTGCTAACCGGAGAATTGCTCACTGGACAATTGCTAACCAGAGAATTGCTCACTGGACATTGGTATCCGGAGAATTGCTAGCCGGAGAATTGCTCACTGGACAATTGCTAACCAGAGAATTGCTCACTGGACATTGGTATCCGGAGAATTACTAGCCGGAGAATTGCTCACTGGACAATTGTTAGCCGGAGAATTGCTCACTGGACATTGGTATCCGGAGAATTGCTAGCCGGAGAATTGCTCACTGGACAATTGCTAACCGGAGAATTGCTCACTGGACAATTGCTAACCAGAGAATTGCTCACTGGACAATTGCTAGCCGGAGAATTGCTCACTGGACAATTGCTAACCGGAGAATTGCTCACTGGACAATAAATTTGCTAACCGGAGAATTGCTCACTGGACTATTGCTAACCGGAGAATTGCTCACTGGACAATTGCTCACTGGACAATTTGTGTGGGGTCAATTTGACCTTTATGGGGTCAAATTGACCTTTACGGCGGGGTAAGCGACCTTTTGTCGCTCACTTACAATGCCTCGTGACAGACACACATGCGCACACCACACATCAGAGCATTAAAAATGTTGCAAGTATTATTTATAGTATGTAGATAAAAATCTAATCATGAATGTCACCCAAAAACATGGAAGAAATTTATTTGGCTCCAAGAATTATACTTTTATAATTATTCCAATATGGATAACTAAAATATTCTACAAGTTTATTGTAACTAAATCACGAGTATGTAATTAATTTATGAACATAGTAATCTTGGTTTCCTAAGATATGGCAACAGCTGAAACAATACCTGGGGCTATCTGTTACCTGCAGTAGATGGATAGTTCATCCACATCATAACCTGGCTTACAATAAACAAAAAGCTGACCCCAAATAACTGTAACCATGGTCAGGTGTGCTCCAGGAAGGGCCAATACGCAAGATGAGACCACTTGATGATGACACTAATCTGTTAATTGGAATTCTGTGACATACTTTAGTGTATGCAAATAGATGGCAAGAACCAACCAATCAGTGACTTTGGCTTTTATATGTAGATAGGGAGATTAATTAGTGATATTCTGTATCCCAACACCCCAGCAGTAACAATATTATGTGCTTTTAAGTGAAATGCTTATGACATTGTGTGAAGTAATTATACAAGTAGAAGATGGAATTGAAGTGGAGTTTCATGCAGTGTACTGAAGGCAGGTTTACTGCGGAGGACACGTTGCCCGTCACAAGGAGTGAGTGTAGGACGCCCAGTTTCTTCATAGAGAACTTGTGTGAGTAGTAGTTTATGCAAATTTATTTTAGCTCGATTGCGAAACAAGTTCTTACAACTTATATTAATCACTCTCGAGACCTCATTCCTGATGGAATCCATCGCCATGAGGGAGAGAGAAGAGGCAACATGGAATTTAAATGCCTTGCCTAAGGGCACAATCGTAACGGCTCCAGCGGGGCTCAAACTCCGGACCTTTCGTACCTGAAGTGATCGCGCATCCACTGCGCTATCACGACTTCCATTAGTATTACTTTGAATATGGATATAGTATATTGAGATTTTTAACCTCCGTCCCTGACAAGCGCCTCCGTCCCTGACAAGCGCCTCCGTCCCTGACAAGCGCCTCCGTCCCTGACAAGCGCCTCCGTCCCTGACAAGCGCCTCCGTCCCTGACAAGCGCCTCCGTCCCTGACAAGCGCCTCTGACAAGCGCCTCCGTCCCTGACAAGCGCCTCCGTCCCTGACAAGCGCCTCCGTCCCTGACAAGCGCCTCCGTCCCTGACAAGCGCCTCCGTCCCTGACAAGCGCCTCCCTGTCATACTCGCATCTGAGTGTTGGGAGTATTGTGTAGATCTAGTATATTATATGTACTGGGTTTGGCAGTAACTACATCCTTTGTGAACTAGAAGTCGTGATAGCGCAGTGGATGCGCGTTCGCTTCAGGTGCGAAAGGTCCGGAGTTCGAGCCCCGCTGGAGCAGTTATGATTGTGCCCTTAGGCAAGGCATTTAAATTCCACGTTGCCTCTTCTCTCTCCCTCATGGCGATGGATTCCATCAGGAATGAGGTCTCCAGAGTGATTAATATAAGTTGTAATAACTTGTTTCGCAATCGAGCTAAAATAAATTTGTATAAACAGGAAGACCAATGTTTTAAATTAGAAGAATAAACGATATAAAACTTCCCAACGAAAATTAAAACTCACACATTTTAAAGGGAATTCCGATATACGTTGGAAATAATAACCCCCCCACCCCCAATTTTTTTTTTTAGAAGACCACAACAAAATTATGATTACAAAATTCAAAGATGAAACAAGAATAGGGTTTATTCTAGAATGGAAAAAGGGGGCAAAGTGGGTCAGAAAAGAGGTAGGGTTAATTTTGAGCCACGATGAGATGCGGGACGGGGTATTTTTAATGCTAGCCCCTCAGGAATATGTCATTGGCAGGACAGAATGTAGCTCATGTCATTGATGAGATAGGACAGATAATAGCCACCCTGATCACAGCTCATGTCATTGAAGAGATAGGACAGATAATAGCCATCCTGGATACAGCCCAAGATCTGGGCAGGTCAGTCTGACTATTCTACATTGGTCAAAGCACTTCAAAACAGTTTTCACATATCCAGTAAACATAATTAACATGCCCAACTAATTATGTGGTTAAGATTCTTGAACACCGAATTTCACAGCAAATCCAATTATTGCTCAACTGTAAAACGTTTTGGAATATACCTCAGTGTGCAATATAATTAATTATCAGGACATTTCATAAATAAATGTTTAAAAGTAATTTAAACAGCACATGTTTGCATGTCATGTTAACAGCTTCTCAGCAAGTCTTACCACTGAATCATTACCCCAAGCACCTAGCTCCCAGCAGAAGACAAAGAGAAACTCCCGCCATTCCGCCACATACACCTTTATTCCATCTAACTGCTAATGTTTCATTCTCAAAGTTTGCAATGAAAGACAATTTTTTGAATCGTGAGAAAATGCTACTGTAGGGTAACCTGACACTATGTCGGTAGCAGACGAAAACAAGCATTAAGGTTCTGCTATACCACTGCATCATTTATAGTACAGGAACACTGTTGGCTGCTTGTATACAGGATGCATGGATTTTACAGTCTTCCTTTGACAGTTCCAAGCAAAAATATGTTCTAGTATGAATATTTCATGTGTTTAACCCTTTCCTTCATAGAGATCTAGGTTAATATACTATTATTACTATCTCCATACAAACGGCAGCCATTAAGCTATCATGCAGTGGATAAGTAGTCTCCATATCTATCCCACCTCCATAGCTATTACTGGGACTACATGAGATTTAGGTTAATATACTATTATTACTATCTCCATACAAACGGCAGCCATTAGCTATCATGCAGTGGATAAGTAGTCTCCATATCTATCCCACTTCCATAGATATTACTGGGACTACATGAGATTTAGGTTAATATACTATTATTACTATCTCCATACAAACGGCAGCCATTAAGCTATCATGCAGTGGATAAGTAGTCTCCATATCTATCCCACCTCCATAGCTATTACTGGGACTACATGAGATTTAGGTTAATATACTATTATATCTCCATACAAACGGCAGCCATTAAGCTATCATGCAGTGGATAAGTAGTCTCCATATCTATCCCACCTCCATAGATATTACTGGGACTATATGAGATTTAGGTTAATATACTATTATTACTATCTCCATACAAACGGCAGCCATTAAGCTATCATGCAGTGGATAAGTAGTCTCCATATCTATCCCACCTCCATAGATATTACTGGGACTACATGAGATTTAGGTTAATATACTATTATTACTATCTCCATACAAACGGCAGCCATTAAGCTATCATGCAGTGGATAAGTAGTCTCCATATCTATCCCACCTCCATAGATATTACTGGGACTACATGAGATTTAGGTTAATATACTATTATTATATCTCCATACAAACGGCAGCCATTAAGCTATCATGCAGTGGATAAGTAGTCTCCATATCTATCCCACCTCCATAGATATTACTGGGACTACATGAGATTTAGGTTAATATACTATTATTACTATCTCCATACAAACGGCAGCCATTAAGCTATCATGCAGTGGATAAGTAGTCTCCATATCTATCCCACCTCCATAGATATTACTGGGACTACATGAGATTTAGGTTAATATACTATTATTACTATCTCCATACAAACGGCAGCCATTAAGCTATCATGCAGTGGATAAGTAGTCTCCATATCTATCCCACCTCCATAGCTATTACTGGGACTACATGAGATTTAGGTTAATATACTATTATTACTATCTCCATACAAACGGCAGCCATTAAGCTATCATGCAGTGGATAAGTAGTCTCCATATCTATCCCACCTCCATAGATATTACTGGGACTACATGAGATTTAGGTTAATATACTATTATTACTATCTCCATACAAACGGCAGCCATTAAGCTATCATGCAGTGGATAAGTAGTCTCCATATCTATCCCACCTCCATAGATATTACTGGGACTACATGAGATTTAGGTTAATATACTATTATTACTATCTCCATACAAACGGCAGCCATTAAGCTATCATGCAGTGGATAAGTAGTCTCCATATCTATCCCACCTCCATAGATATTACTGGGACTACATGAGATTTAGGTTAATATACTATTACATCTCCATACAAACGGCAGCCATTAAGCTATCATGCAGTGGATAAGTAGTCTCCATATCTATCCCACCTCCATAGATATTACTGGGACTACATGAGATTTAGGTTAATATACTATTACATCTCCATACAAACGACAGCCATTAAGCTATCATGCAGTGGATAAGTAGTCTCCATATCTATCCCACCTCCATAGATATTACTGGGACTACATGAGATTTAGGTTAATATACTATTACATCTCCATACAAACGGCAGCCATTAAGCTATCATGCAGTGGATAAGTAGTCTCCATATCTATCCCACCTCCATAGATATTACTGGGACTACATGAGATTTAGGTTAATATACTATTACATCTCCATACAAACGACAGCCATTAAGCTATCATGCAGTGGATAAGTAGTCTCCATATCTATCCCACCTCCATAGCTATTACTGGGACTACATGAGATTTAGGTTAATATACTATTATTACTATCTCCATACAAACGGCAGCCATTAAGCTATCATGCAGTGGATAAGTAGTCTCCATATCTATCCCACCTCCATAGCTATTACTGGGACTACATGAGATTTAGGTTAATATACTATTATTACTATCTCCATACAAACGGCAGCCATTAAGCTATCATGCAGTGGATAAGTAGTCTCCATATCTATCCCACCTCCATAGATATTACTGGGACTACATGAGATTTAGGTTAATATACTATTATTACTATCTCCATACAAACGGCAGCCATTAAGCTATCATGCAGTGGATAAGTAGTCTCCATATCTATCCCACCTCCATAGATATTACTGGGACTACATGAGATTCTGGCCATTATTATGAACATTGGTTTGGCTACTACATTGTGTCAATGTATGTTGTATTGGTAATGGCGTCAAGGTGCTTCTATGAGGGAAAGGGTTAAGAATTATGTGATGTGCAAGTTTGCCTGGAGTAATACCCAGGACTAAATATAACAATTGTCATTAACATCTGCTGTAGGGGCACCCTAAAATGGGTACAGTGAAACTTGTATTGAGAGACCACCCAAGGGACGGGCAAAGAAGGCGGTCTCTGAACAAGAATGATCGCTGAATACAACACAATTTGTTCCGTGTCAAAATGTGATCTACAAACAAGTGGTCTTTAAATAAAAATTCTATAAGTCTAAGTCTATAAATATAAATGATCGATCTGTTAACCCCTTGCCTACTGAGTAAAATCACATTTGCAAACAACATAGATCCAGATCTAACTGGAAAAATTAATCTTGTATTGTGTGCATTTAAATAGATACATTGTTTGGTGAATTATTTTGGAGCCTCTGTGGCTTATATGCATATAGAACAATATGCCCAAATCCCATGTAAACTGAACGAGACCCTTCGCTAAATGTCAGGAAGAGCTCTATGGTCGAATCCACGCCAAAGAAACGGCACTTCACGATTGATAAAATTTAAAGCACCACATGTATAATATATACAGCCTTGCTTTCTGAAATTACCTGATACTCCATCTGGACAGTTTGAAATCGGTTTGAGAAATAAGCCAAATGTCTGTTTGTTGATTTAGTTGAAATCCAAAGACGAAGAACAATGGGTAATCATCGGAGCTTAACATAGAGAACAACAATTATATTAATCAGATTGAATATGTACAAGTTATAGCAGTAAATAATGTACTGTTCTGATATGGGCTTCTGGGAGTGTGCAAAAACTATTTTTTATCCAAGCTAGAGTAGTGTGGTAATGTAATTGGTAAGCATGATCCAGTAGTGTGGTAATGTAATTGGTAAGCATGGTCCAGTAGTGTGGTAATGTAATTGGTAAGCATGGTACAGTAGTGTGGTAATGTAATTGGTAAGCATGGTCCAGTAGTGTGGTAATGTAATTGGTAAGCATGATCCAGTAGTGTGGTAATGTAATTGGTAAGCATGGTACAGTAGTGTGGTAATGTAATTGGTAAGCATGGTACAGTAGTGTGGTAATGTAATTGGTAAGCATGATCCAGTAGTGTGGTAATGTAATTGGTAAGCATGGTACAGTAGTGTGGTAATGTAATTGGTAAGCATGGTCCAGTAGTGTGGTAATGTAATTGGTAAGCATGGTACAGTAGTGTGGTAATGTAATTGGTAAGCATGATCCAGTAGTGTGGTAATGTAATTGGTAAGCATGATCCAGTAATGTGGTAATGTAATTGGTAAGCATGGTCCAGTAATGTGGTAATGTAATTGGTAAGGATGGTCCAGTAGTGTGGTAATGTAATTGGTAAGCATGGTCCAGTAGTGTGGTAATGTAATTGGTAAGCATGATCCAGTAATGTGGTAATGTAATTGGTAAGCATGGTCCATTAATGTGGTAATGTAATTGGTAAGCATGGGTCATTTACAGAACAAGCTTAAAAAATACAAAAGTTCTGTAGACATTTTCTTTTATTGAAGTTCAAGAATGTATCATTTACATTGGTGGTGTGAATGTACCTTAAGGGTCTGTGACTAGGTAGCTGAGGGATAGAAGGTAACCTGTCTACCTAGAGAAAGTGTGGAACACAGTTTATCAACAAAAATCAGGGACTTATGACAGGTTGCTATGGTAACTTAAATAAGTGCCACTGGGAATTTATGATTTTGAAAAAGTTTTATAAGTTTCTTTGTTGATAGAGATTTGCCTCATTGTGAGCTAACATGTGTTAGGTAAAAGTGTTGCTACATGTTAATCAAGGAATACTCTGTTATGGATGTCTTGCGGAATTTTGACTATGCTTTGCAAAGACTTTTTGGGAGAGAAGGTTTTGAATGTTGGAGCCAACTGGAGAAGTTTGAATGTATGTTACATTTATTGATTAATGATGGAGAATTATGAATAATTATATATAATATAACTATTATACATGTATTTATTATTACATGCTCTCTGCTTCTTTCATCTATTGAATAATTCAATGTGCCTGCATGCATTTATTCTGTGTGTTATACTACTTTGTATGCACACTCATCCCACAGGGATTCGGCACGTTTGGAGGTACTAGTATATATATATTTACAAGTACTTAAATATATATACTAGTACCCCCAAACGTGCCGAATCCCTGTGATTCATCCTAGTATTGACTTTAGTATACATTTTTACTGCTTGCAAAGTTCTTCTATGGTTTGGGCTGTCTGATTAGCGCAGTGGTTAGTGCACTCGCTTCTCACCAATGCAACCCGGGTTTGATCCTCGGACCGGGAAGTATGTGAGATTGTACGGTGGTCACCAGATCAGAGAGGTGGGTTTTCTCCGGGTACTCCTACCACACGAATGACCACATTTACGCTTTC
This sequence comes from Archivesica marissinica, assembly GCA_014843695.1. Classification (NCBI taxonomy): domain Eukaryota; kingdom Metazoa; phylum Mollusca; class Bivalvia; order Venerida; family Vesicomyidae; genus Archivesica; species Archivesica marissinica. Next base: position 76,100,217 of record CM026386.1, on the reverse strand, counting down.
ATCCGTGCCAACGAGAGTGATTAATACAAGTTGTTAGAACTTGCTTCGCAATCATTGTAAAATAAATAAAGTTTAAACTTATTACTGTTTTCTATATATATATCCATAAAGGATGGTAATTTACAACTAAGAATTTCTAAAAAAAAATCAGGTCATTTGTGAACAGAATTTATCCAAACTATACATGTAAATTGTTATTTTATTACTAAAATGGAATTTTTGCTAGTACATGCTGCATTTTAAAATATATCTGTGTGCAGCAGTACATACATGAATGCATGAAAAGTGCTATTCTATTTACTAACTACATGTTTATCAACCCTGTGTGGTACTGGGTAGCCAAGAATTAGAACCACTACCTTTCGCTAATATACACTCATATTATTACGATCTGAACAATTAGTTTTGCTACATCTGCATAATTCCAACAGGTGTGTACGTTTTGCTACATCTGCATAATTCCAACAGGTGTGTACGTTTTGCTACATCTGCATAATTCCAACAGGTGTGTACGTTTTGCTACATCTCTGTAATTCCAACAGGTGTGTACGTTTTGCTACATCTCTGTAATTCCAACAGGTGTGTACGTTTTGCTACATCTGCATAATTCCAACAGGTGTGTACGTTTTGCTACATCTCTGTAATTCCAACAGGTGTGTTGTACGTTTTGCTACATCTGCATAATTCCAACAGGTGTGTACGTTTTGCTACATCTGCATAATTCCAACAGGTGTGTACGTTTTGCTACATCTGCATAATTCCAACAGGTGTGTACGTTTTGCTACATCTGCATAATTCCAACAGGTATCATCTCTGTGATTCACTGTTTCATTATATTTTGTAAATGAGATATGAAACCAAAAGGTTAATCCTGTTTGGCACAGTTACCTCCCATGTAGGTGATCATACATTCCAACAGTGCAGCAACTTAATTCCAGTATTAAACGTGTTATTGTTATAGTGTTTAGCGTGCTGTGATTGTTCATAATTGCGATGGCAGTATTCATTTAAACGTATAATTATGTATTATTCTTGCCTATAAAACAACAGGGTTCCCACTGTCGGTTGCCAATGGCACCAACTGCGACAAAAAAACAAATAAATATTGGTGCTAAATTTTATGAATTGGCGAAAATAGGCGAAAATATTTGTGCAACATTTATTTTTAATTTTTTTTAGGGGACATGTTTTGTCAAACACATGGCTTCAAATATTTATTTGTGAACTATATGGCTCTTAGTTGGCTCCTAGTTTTTTAAATTGGCTCCAGTGTTTTTCAATTGGCGACAGAAGTGATTCAGACAGACAAACATTCAGACAGAGGAAACCCTGAAACAAGTAAAATTATGACATAAATATACCATGTGATCACACATATACCATGTGATCACACATATACCATGTGATCACGCATATACCATGTGATCACGCATATACCATGTGATCACGCATATACCATGTGATCACGCATATATCATGTGATCACGCATATACCATGTGATCACGCATATACCATGTGATCACGCATATACCATGTGATCACGCATATACCATGTGATCACACATATATAATGTTCACTTATATGTACAGTGTATCACAGTTATGACCAATGTGAACATTATCTATGGTTTAATCATGGATGCCAGATACTAACTCAGCGAGCGGCTCTCCAGGCTAAACCAGCACAGGGCCATCCAAACTTATGTTCCCATTTGTTGGCTGCATTAGTATGTGTTTTGTGGTTGTGGCCAAGATGTGGTTGTGTGGTGTTCCTTAAATCCGACCCACTCCTATGTGAAAACCCCTGTTTCTGCGGCTCAGTGAACATGCTGAAAACTCCATCACTTGGACCTGTTTTTCAGATTTTCAGAATCTAATTTCTTGTAACTAAATCTTGTCTTGAAGACTGATTTTCATATTTTTCTATGTTCTTTGATCTTGTGTAGGTTGTATTTTGATTGTTGAGCGTTGCATGTCAAGCATACAAGTCATGTACATCCCGTAGAACGGTTTCTATCGAATATCTAATGTTACAGATGTCAGGCCCGTAGCCACACTGAGGCACACCGAGCCCGTAGCCACACTGAGGCACACCGAGCCCCGTAGCCACACTGAAGCAGTTGCCTCGGTTAAAAATTTCCAAAGGAAAAATAAATAAATAAAATGTAAAAAATATCCCTTTTCTGTATAAAATGTTTGACTTCTAGAAAGCTGAAAGGTCAGTACATAATTATACATCTAAACTCATTAAATCAGAAAACGCAGGAAATTGCTTCTATACCCCCAACAATTTTTAATTGAAATTTGCCTCTGGCTACTGGCTGTATAACTAAATGGGAAACTGTTTAGAAATATGGCCATTTTGCTGATTTCTTCTTATATCCATGCCTGTTGTGGATCTCTGGCTATGGTACTGGCTGTATAACTAGATGGGAAACTGTTTAGAAATATGGAAATATTTGAAGATTTCTTCTTATATCCATGCCCGTTGTGGATCTCTGGCTATGGTACTGGATGTATAACTAGATGGGAAACTGTTTAGAAATATGGACATTTTGCTGATTTCTTCTTATATCCATGCCCGTTGTGGATCTCTGGCTATGGTACTGGATGTATAACTAGATGGGAAACTGTTTAGAAATATGGACATTTTGCTGATTTCTTCTTATATCCATGCCCGTTGTGGATCTCTGGCTATGGTACTGGATGTATAACTAGATGGGAAACTGTTTAGATATATGGAAATATTGATGATTTCTTCTTATATCCATGCCCGTCATAATGATCTTGTACTCCTTGATATTCTGTAGCATTCTGCTATCAATTGTTACATGTTCTGAATTGTTTGAGGCAAGCTTTTTGTCATAATGTTTGCGTGAGTGCGGGTTATTAATTTTGGCATTGAATAAAGCCAAGAACACGTACCAAATTATTATCGCACACTAAGCAAGTCTAATGGCTGAGAAATTTTCATATTACTCCCAGGAATTGCCCGATATGGTAAAAAGTTGTGTGTACAGGCATGTTCCTCAAGTGTTGCCATGGTAACCAGTCATTATTTGATGTCAGGTAATTTCGAGATGTATTCGTTCTTTAACATGTTGTTTACTCATATGGATGGCGAAGAATCGTTTCGAAAATAAAGATCTTGAGCAAATTACCGGGAATAAATCTATATATTTTCTTACTTTCGTTGACCAAGTGATAAATCTATATATTTTCTTACTTTCGTTGACCAAGTGATAAATCTATATATTTTCTTATTTTCGTTGACCAATCGATAAATCTATTTATTTTCCTAATTGTTGTTTTTTTGACCAATCGATAAATCTATGTCTTCTTTCTTATGTGCTATAATTATATCAATAAATCTGCGGGTATATATTTTCTTTCATTGGTCGACGAAGCAATAAATGTATTTATTTTCTTTGGTTGCTATGCTGTTACTATGCTGTTTTGCAAAAGCAACTTGTGAACAGCAGGTTAACGGTTAAACTCTCTCTCCCTCGTGGCGATGGATTCCATCAGGAATGAGGTCTCGAGAGTGATTAACCCTTTCAACACCACAGACCTCTAAATTGGCATACAAAAAAAGTGTAGATCCAGATGAGCCGGCTCGTGACGAGCCGTCTCATCAGGATCTGCACTTTTTTCAAGTAATATAACTATTTTTAGACAAAAAATTACCCATTTTGATAAATGAACTGATCCAAATGTAATTTTGTTATTAATTTATTGGTCTAAAAATATCATGGACCAGTCCATGTCAGTTACTTGGTGTTGAATGGGTTAATACAAGTTGTAAGAACTTGTTTCGCAATCGAGCTAAGCTAAATTTGTATAAACTAAAACCAATAATGTGTAAGATATAAACTGAACATTAACCCTTTCAACACCACAGACCTCTAAATTGGCTTATAAAAAAGTGTAGATCCAGATGAGCCGGCTCGTGACGAGCCGTCTCATCAGGATCTGCACTTTTTTCAAGTAATATAACTATTTCTAGAATTTTTTTTACCCATTTTGATAAATGAACTGATCCAAATGTAATTTTGTTATTAATTTATTGGTCTAAAAATATCATGGATCAGTCCATGTCAGTTACTTGGTGTTGAATGGGTTAATTATGAACATTATGAAATTCGGTGGAGACAGACTGACAAACATGCCATTTGTTTAGTTAGCGTAAATTATCATGTAAACATTTCAAAACTATTTATTTATTTACCTACATGATTAACATATTTGTAATATAAATACATAGATAGTTGAAGTTGTGTGCCTGCTGTGTGTTTATCCAACAGGTAGTTACAGGATGAATGATACCTGGAAGTAATAAATCAAATGTTACCATACTAATTTGAACAGGAAGTACCAAAATCGTTATGTACATCAAATCTCACAAGTATTAAATATTTCTTCTAGTTTTGTAATTATTTTGCAGGGTTCCCGCTGTCGGTTGCCAATGGCGCCAATTGCGACAAAAAACAAATATTGGCGCTAAATTTTGTGAATTTGCAAAATTATTTGGTGCAACTTTGTTTGTTTTTTAATTTTTCTTCTCTTTTTTTTGGGCACATGTTGTTTGTCAAATATATATGGCATCAAATATTTATTTGTGAACTAAATGGCTCTTAATTGGCTCCAAGTTTTTTTAATTGGCTCCAGTGTTTTTCAATTGGAGACAAAAGTGGCGCAGACAAACATTCAGACAGAGGGAAACCCTGATTTTGGAGTGTGTGTTTTACGTTTATTTATCGGTTACCCATATGAGCGACGCCTCCTGAAGAGATTAGTCGTTTTAGATTTTTGGAGGATAGTGCATGATACAGACAGAGACCCATTCCAGAGTCTCCTCTGGTTCTTTTACGTGCATGGTGTACAGCACCGACACAAGACCTCGGTTTAACGTCCCATCTGAAAGACTGTTAATTTTATTAGGGTCAGACTGGGGATCAAACCTGCGATCCCTGGATTACCAGTCCAACGTGTTACCATAGGACTACAGATCCGTCTGTAATTATTTTGGATATTTTACAACACAATAATAAGAGGCAGTGCAGGGTTTTTTTCTATTACCTCCCTTGGCAGATCAATTCAGATTTATCCAGTAATGTATAAATGTAAAGTAGCATGTTTGTAGTCCAGTGGTAACACGCTGGACTGGTAATCCAGGGATCGCAGGTTCGATCCCCTGTCTAACCCTAATAAAATTAACAGTCTTTCAGATGGGACTTTAAACCGAGGTCTCGTGTCGGTGCTTTACACTGTGCACGTGAAAGAACAAGAGGAGATTCTGGAATGGGTCTCTGTCTGTATCATTGCACTATCCTCCAAAAATCTAAAATGACTAATCTCTTCAGGAGGCGTCGCTCATATGGGCAACCAGTAGCGACGATAAATAAACATAAAACACATTGATTTATGAGACACCTTTTTTATGAAAATCAGTACTACTTGAATGTATATTGGTCATTTTAGTTACGGATCGGGATTAATTTGTGTCCTTATATTTCCTTTTTCAATAATTCATAAACAATTTATTCAGATATTAAGTAATATTTTGAAGATCTGCCCACAAAATACAGTTGCATATGACTTATAATTCCGAATTATAGTTTTTAGTTTACGATACATTTTGTAATGTTGCCATTCTTATTGGTTGATTCCGCCCATATGATCTCCATTCATAACCCAATGAACCGCACGATTATTCTATTCTCTAAGTATCCAAGGCGATTATTAATGCGTGACTGCGCAAAAGTATAGTCTCTTCCACCAGGAAGGTGTACAGCTTTCCATTCAATTTTTTAATACAAATTAGGTAAAAAACTTGTTGAAACTCAAAAGCAGAACATTTAATTGTTAATTATTTTTCCATCTGCATTCAGAAAAAATACATTTAACCCATTTCATTCTGGATACATTTAAAGGCTTTTGCAAACAACATAGATCCAGATCAGCTGCAGCGTGACGCTGCATGCTGATCAGGATCTATGTTGTTTGCTACATAGCCAAGTGTCTTAGCAAGATCATCTGAATAGCAAACAGCCTGATCAGACATCATGTTCCATGGCAGTTGATCTGGCTCTATGTTCTTTGCAAATACTGTTTGAACGGTATCCAGAATGAAATGGGTTAATAGACTTATAAAGGAGCTAGTTTTGGTATCTAGCCTCAATATCAATTAGTGACATAATACACCACTTCAACTAAATACCACTCCAGACACTTGGAGTTGAACAAAAACACCAGGATCTACTATGTAGCTTTTTAGATTTGTAAATCATGAAAATCATTAGTAACACATCTCAGAGTGGTGTTGCATGTTTGCATTTTGTATAAGTGCTTGTTACTGTAACACTTTATCAGAGATTACACTTGGGAACTTAATTTTCCGCCTTGTATCACAGAAGCATCATCATCTGACATTGTAAGCGATCGGTCACCAAACAAAGGTTGTGACGATGTTGTCTGACTATCCTGTTGTAATACGTAAATGTCTGTTTCTCCTTTGTTCAAATATGATATATACATAGGCCTACAGCGTGTGACCATGGTATAGTGTATCGGTGTTACAGAGTGTGACCATGGTATAGTGTATCGGTGTTACAGAGTGTGACCATGGTATAGTGTATCGGTGTTACAGAGTGTGACCATGGTATAGTGTATCGGTGTTACAGGGTGTGACCATGGTATAGTGTACCAGTATCTCGGTGTTACAGGGTGTGACCATGGTATAGTGTATCGGTGTTACAGGGTGTGACCATGGTATAGTGTATCGGTGTTACAGGGTGTGACCATGGTATAGTGTATCGGTGTTACAGGGTGTGACCATGGTATAGTGTATCGGTGTTACAGGGTGTGACCATGGTATAGTGTATCGGTGTTACAGGGTGTGACCATGGTATAGTGTACCGGTGTTATAGGGTGTGACCATGGTATAGTGTATCGGTGTTACAGGGTGTGACCATGGTATAGTGTACCGGTATCTCGGTGTTACAGTTTTTGACCATGGTACAGTGTATCTTGGCGATGGTCAACTTTGACTGTCACAATTGAAAATGATTCTGTGTGCCATAAATCTATGGTGCTATGCAGCTTTGTCACATCAGAATATGATTCTATATTGGTTTTTTTTTTGTTGCTCTGTCACAGCATGTACTCAATTGCGAAATAAGTTCTTACAACTTAATCACGCTCATTCCTGATGAAATCCATCGCCACGAGGGAGAGAGAATAGGCAATGTGGAATTTAAATGCCTTGCCTAAGGGCACAATCGTAACGGCTCCAGCGGGGTCTTTCGCACCTGAAACGAACGCGCTACCACTGCTCTACCACTGCGCTATCACGACTTCCACAAGTTAGAGCTAGATCTTTAAACTGGGAGAAATATTTAGCAGCTGTTTGTTTCAGTATTATCAATCTTGGAATAAATTAAAGGAAACCATAAAGTTTCAATGGTATTTGTTTCAGTGTATGATCGAATTATATTCCACGGAATGAACATTGAAAGAATTCTTATCACGAGTCACAGGTGCTATCCACGAGTGATAATAGCTTTCTATGTTCATAATTCAATCATTCACTTAAACAAATAGAGATTCTTTTTATGTTAGGCAAAAGGCGTAAAAATGTTTTATGATAGAAAACGAAGCAACTGTGCGCAAAATGGCGCTGAACGTTATATTTAGGCCACCATCAAATAACACTTTGAGTCCGAAAACGTTCGGGTTGACAACATTTCAACATGCAGTGGCTAGGAACCACACATGCAAAGCAGAGAGATAAAATACATTTTATTTAACCGATAATTTTCTATATTTCATTGGAAAAAATAATAAACTTTATTTATTTTACATTGATTGCGAAACAAGTTTTAACAACTGTTATTAGTCACTCTCGTTGGTGTGAATGTAGGCGAAAATGTGGTAATTTGTGTGGTAGGAAAGCGGAGTACCCGGATAAAACCCACCAGCCTGATCGGGTGGCTACATCTCACATACATCCTGTTCTGTCAGATTTCTGGTGAGAAGCTAACCTGACTTGCGCCATCGGACAAGTTAAAACCTTCTTAATCGACTGAATGGAGGGAGAAGTGTGGCAGCTTGCGTAGACATTCTCACAATTTCTATCAAATCTTTATTTATCTTGAAAGTCCTTTTAGCCGACAATGTGTCTCGGAATTGTGCAATAAAAAGTTTGTAATAAAGTTATTATAGTTTGATTCATGTTCTTTATATAACACAATTTTGTAATGTGCCAACATAATTGTGACATGACATAAGTTGAATGTGAAGCTAATTTAACAATTAACCTGCTAATCACAATTATAGCCGCTTTTGCAAGCAGCAGAGAGCCAGATCAGACGGCACAGAACCGTCAAAACGTGCTCTATGCTGTTTGCTGTTCACATAGTGGAGCTAAAACACTTGTCTGAATAGTAAACAACGTGGATCCTCAGATAAGGTGTGGCGTTATACTGGTTGATCTGGATCTATGTTGTTTGCACATTCCTTCCAATTTATTCAGTATTTGAATGCAGATTTAAGCACAAATAATGTTGTTTATTATTAGAATATTCGCCTAGAAAATATTGTGAATAACAAGGGTATGTCAGGTTGTTGTAATATCATCTAGACCACTGTCAAAACAAACGTAGCATGTAAGCTATTTTATAAGTTAATTCTTTAACCCATTTCATTCTGGATATATTTAAAGGCTTTTGCAAACGTCACGCTGCGTGCTGATCAGGATCTATGTTGTTTGCTGCATAGCCACGTGTCTTAGCAAGATCATCTGAATAGCAAACAGCATAGATCCTGATCAGATGGCATGTTCCGTGGTGGTTGATCTGGCTCTATGTTCTTTGCAGAACGGTATCCAGAATGAAATGGGTTAAGAATTAAACTACATGATTGTATTTCATCAATTAAGCCTTTGTACGATGGCAGCAGATAAAATCACTTTTGCAAACAACATAGAGCCAGATCACAGAATGTTCCATCTGATCAGGCTCTATGCTGTTTGCTATTCAGATAATGTAGCTAAAACACTTGGCTGAATAGCAAACAACATAGATCCTGATCAGACTTAGCGTTAAGCCGTGGCTGTTCTGGATCTATGTTGTTTGTAAATGTGATTTTATTTATTCAGCAGGGTTCATGTTAAATAAATGTTTATATTTAGTTTAGTTTAATCATATTTTATTGCTCGATTAGTTTTTTTACATATATACATGTGAATACAAACATGACAAATTATAGAAAAGCAAACGGGTCGGGCCACAAGTTCTAGCAACATTAGTTACGGCCCTTCCCGAAGGTTGAAAGGGTTAAGTGCAGTGTACGACAAATTTTTTAAGGACTTGGTTGCCCATTGGATGAATTTTGATCTGGTTGCCCAGGATTTTGACGTGTTTGTCCAGTATTTTTCTTTCAATTTTCGGTGCGGTTTTGAGCCCAACAATGTTATTGTCAATTTATTCAAAGCATGTTTAATTATTTAAGTCAATAATGATTAATATAACACCATGGTCATTCAATTGTTATGTTAGCTGTTCTACAGTTTACAAGTTTAAGTATTAAAAAACAGATTTTAATATTAAATTAAACAAACATTTATCCATAATGTCATTAATATGTGGTATGAAACTGTGTATAATTATTGAAAAGTTCATTGGTGTTTTCTCAATATTGACTTACCTAATTATACATACTCATGAAACTGTGTATAATTATTGAAAAGTTCATTGGTGTTTTCTCAATATTGACTTACCTAATTATACATACTCATGAAACTGTGTATAATTATTGAAAAGTTCATTGGTGTTTTCTCAATATTGACTTACCTAATTATACATACTCATGAAACTGTGTATAATTATTGAAAAGTTCATTGGTGTTTTCTCAATATTGACTTACCTAATTATACATACTCATGAAACTGTGTATAATTATTGAAAAGTTCATTGGTGTTTTCTCAATATTGACTTACCTAATTATACATACTCATGTAACTGTGTATAATTATTGAAAAGTTCATTGGTGTTTTCTCAATATTGACTTACCTAATTATACATACTCATGAAACTGTGTATAATTATTGAAAAGTTCATTGGTGTTTTCTCAATATTGACTTACCTAATTATACATACTCATGATACTGATATCATTGCACACTTCTAAATTCAAAAGAGAAGCATTCAAGTAGTAAATATTATATTTATTTTATCAATTTTCTGAAGACGAAGGAGACTGCGTTGGTGTTGGTGAATCCACTGACCGGATAATGAAACGATCCATCGTAATTGATCGAAAGTAACATTTATTTAATTCAAAATTCACTAAAAGACTGCGCTAAACCTAAATTTAAATAACTAAATTTATAAACATCAAGTTCACAACACAACGCTCCATCAACGCGCAAAATCATAGCATCGGAAATAATAAAAGTAATTGAAATGGTCTGGATTTCGCAGTTTGTTGTGCTCGCCATTTTTTGTTTTACCGTTGGTTCTCGGCATTCAGCAAACACCGCAATTAAAAGCTGGTACACATTGACAAACTGTTTCCCGGCCACTATATGATATACCTCTGTAATCGGGAACCGGCATAATACGTCATCAATTAAAATACGCGGAGCATAGAAATCTTGACCGCGGAGTCAACATTTTTGGCTTAGCGAAATATTTGTTTTATAATATTTAACGGGATTTTCCGGGCAACTATTTTGGCATTTTTGGGGTTGCCCGGTGAGCAACTGCTTTTCAAACTTAGTTGCCCGCCGAGATATTTCAGTTGCCCGCGGGCTCCGGGCATAGGATTTGTCGTACACTGGTTAAGTGGATGTGCTTGCCTCAGATGTATCACATTATGTTGTTTACTGTAGATCAGCGTAGTTTCATGATACTCATATTCTCACAATAAATTTAACTATTCCCTTCATACGAGCATGTTCATAACTCCAAAATATTATATACAGTCAAACCTGTGCTAAAGGCCACCTCCAAATAAAGGCCGCATATGAAAAACCTGTCTAAAGACCACAATTTTTCTCTCCCGTCGAGCCATTTTCAATGCATTTTAACCCTCTATTGAGATGCCACCTGCCAACAAAGGCCACTTTTTGACTTTCCCGAGGTGGCATTTATAGACAGGTTTCACTGTAATCAGCAATAGATAACGGCAGATATAACGGTGTGTTTGGCAAAGTTAAAGATTGGGGATGTTTACTGGAAGAATCTTGAACATTATTTTCTCACAAATTAAGCACGATCTACGATATTTGGCACTAGACAAAGAATGGAATTTTCGGAAACCCCTCAAGAATAGGAAGAGCTCCCTAAAAGGATCAATAAATGATCCATGCGATGCCCTTTGTCAGCTAATTTGCGAGAATTTGACATGAATCATCCACAGCATTATTTGTCTTAGAAATTTTAGGAATTCTTATCCCAAAATTAATGTGCAATGTTGACATTAGATTTTTTTTTAATTTATAAAACTTCCTTTATAGCGGAATTTTTGATGATTGATATTTTGCTGTTTTAACCGTTTAACACGATTCTGGACAATGTTTAATTTATAATCCCAAATATCCTTATACTTCAAAACTCCATTATTTAGGAAGAATTTGATACTTTAATAATATTTTTAATTGCTGATTAAGATAATAGTAATTATATAATTATGAAATATTAAGTTATTGACCTGACCTCTTACTCTAAAACATGAGTCATTGTCGGTGGACAGAAAATGGACCCATGGAGCATAAGTATTAAAGATACAGGGTTCCCTCTGTCTGAATTTTTGTCTACGCTACTTTTGTCGCCAATTTGAAAAACTTGGAGCCAACTAGGAACCATATAGTTCACAGATGATATAATGATGTATTTGACAAAAAAGAAAGAATTTTTTTTTAATGCAAAAAAAGTTTCACCAAATGTTTTTGCCAATTCTCAAAATAGCGTCAGTATATTTTTATTGGCACCATTGGCGACCGACAGCGGGAGCCCTGCTAATGGGTGAGTGTTAAAATAATATTTATCTGCATGTACAGGGTCGGTAACATGATTATGGTGTTGGGAGACTGGGAGCGTTTGATGGCTGGGTCTGGGGTTTGTTGGCTGGGTCTAGGGTTTGTTGGCTTGTTTGTATCAATTCTAATTATCACCATTATACAAATGGATATTTTGTGTTAATGATTGAGTGAGCTGTGTGAGGCAGAAAAATGTAGCAAATTCTAACATAATTAAATTATACATACCATAGTCTGTACTGAACAGACAGATTTTAGCAGGGTGTACTTCGGGTGCGCTCCCCTAACCCGCCACTGATGTATAATGGTTAAATACTGTTAGTAAAAATCTCAATAGAGTTTACTGTAAAAATCTGTAATCTCAATAGAGTTTTTACTCTGTATTGTAATGCAAACCTGATCCATAAACCAATGAATATATATTCATATTTACAACAACTGTGGCGTTTTTTAATTTAGAAAAACATAAGCCTAAAGGTTTTTTTAATTTTACAGCTCTTGGAAAGGGTCATACTACCATTCCTCAGGTCAGAGTAGATCTTCTTTGAACATTTAGAGAAACAAACCACCAAGTAAATTTTATTTACAAAGTCGGGCAATATAACAACATAACATAAGCTCGAAAGAGCTTTTACATAATACATGTTAATTATACCAATTTGAGCGTATGGTAAATTGAACTTGTATGGTAAATTGAACTCGAGGCCTGACTATGAAGCAAGACTGTTTGATGTATCGACGGTCTTGTTGTTTGCCTGTGATGCTTCTATTGACTTAAATGCAGAATCCAATCGTCTTAAAGTAGCTAGCGATGCTCTACTCCGATGATGTTTCACTACAGGCTACAGGAAAACATTGTGAGGGAAATCAATAGCACACAGATCATTTGTTTGATAACTGGGGAATGTTTCTCTCCATGTTATTTCAACTTCATGATGGGATTCTCACCTAAATATGGGCAAAAATCAATATTTATGGATATGAGCTTGGCGCAAGGTGATAGGTGGTTGTCAGGGATTGGTGAATAAGCTCCGCCTTCATAAACACAGGTAATCTATTAGCGTAAACTTTGATTTCTGCAGGTAAATACCTGATTGGATAGGTGGGAAGAACCAATAGAAATACACTGATGACATTTAATGTAATTGGATGGCTTTTAATGGTCAATAGAGATGATAACAGGATAAAACAGCTACCTTGTAATAGCGAGCATCATTTGCGGTTTTTGATTTTCAATGACTTCAGTTTGAAATGTGAGCTACCGAGTTGAATAGAATGTAAAGAGACATTTGAGCAATCATGAGAATGTTTGGCGAAGAAATGATTTAATGTTATAAACAAATAGAAATTGAATTAAATAATTTGCAAAAACAATGTTGGATTCTGTGAAAGTACTCCGATTTAATGCCAAACCGTGTGATTTATTTGTCGGAAATATTCGAGAGGACCTTTTACAGGGTAAGCGATAGTCTTAAATTGTAGCCAGAATTCTTAGAAATGTTAAACGAAAATTAGATTAATTTATATTATATGAAAGAAATTTACTTCAATTCAGACATCAAGAACTTAGAGTTTAATTATGGTAAGCTGTCTGTTTTTAGTTTAGAATACCAAAATAATACAGGTAGATCAGTTTTAAATGAAGCTTGAGTTATATCAGGTACATTCCTTTGTTGAATATAATATTCTTATTACCTCACAAACTCTTGACCTATTTCTTGCTTTGTTCTTTCATTTATTAGGCCGGTTTTGTTTAAAACATCAAACGTACTACAGTGTGGGAACGGTAAGGTGAGCCACTTGAGGAAAATAAATCACCACCTGGTGCCTGCCCCCCTCCCTTCTGTACAATGATGTAGATTGGAAAGACTTAAGTGTCTCAGTTATTGGAAAAGTAATTCTGAGGAATATAGATAAACGGGCATACTCTCTCAAAATAGGGAGACGGTATTTTGTGGAGTAGAGGGAGAAATTTGATGTCAGTAGTAAGCTCTCTATATAATTATGTACTATGTGAAAACATTTCTCCCTCATATAAATAGAGATGAAAATGGACAGTTCTGGGAGACTTTTCTCCCTCATATAAATGGAGATGAAAATGGACAGTTCTGGGAGACTTTTCTCCCTCATATAAATGGAGATGAAAATGGACAGTTCTGGGAGACTTTTCTCCCTCATATAAATGGAGATGAAAATGGACAGTTCTGGGAGACTTTTCTCCCTCATATAAATGGAGATGAAAATGGACAGTTCTGGGAGACTTTTCTCCCTCATATAAATGGAGATGAAAATGGACAGTTCTGGGAGACTTTTCTCCCTCATATAAATAGAGATGAAAATGGACAGTTCTGGGAGACTTTTCTCCCTCATATCAATGGAGATGAAAATGGACAGTTCTGGGAGACTATTTCTCTGAAGTCCCCCTCAAGCTTAACTCCCATGAATTAATTAATTACCAGCAGTTCTTAGAAGATCATCATAATCATATAGACAGTAAGAATTAATAGAACTAAGGGAGATGGGTATTTTATCCATTAACCAAAAAGTTTTATCTATTATAGGCATAAGATGACCCTCTTTTATCTATTATAGGCATAAGACGACACCCCCATTTCTTTATATGAAGATTACTCTTTATATATTGGGGGAGGGGTATTAACCGAGACATATGTGGTGTGCCCGCATATGGATAGAGTTTCAGAATCTGTACTACAATTGTAAAATTTGAAATTAGCAAAATTAATCCTACAATTTTTAATTTACCATTAATTATTGGCAATGTTACGTCGTTATACCAAATTAAGTTGTTCAAGTTAATATAATGCTCCATACACTGCACCTGTTTCGCTTGCAGCTGATCATCTTATTGTGCATCCACACCTCATAAATATGCATGCATGATGGTGTGCACTATCACAATTGCCAAACTTTTACATCAGTGTCTATTAACCGTCCACCATTCACTATCACAATTGCCAAACTTTTACATCAGTGTCTATTTGCCTCCTATTAACCCTTTCAACACCACAGACCTCTAAATTGGCTTACAAAACAGTGTAGATCCAGATGAGCCGGCTCGTGACGAGCCGTCTCATCAGGATCTGCACTTTTTTCAAGTATTATAACTATTTTTAGAGAGAGAAAATTACCCATTTTGATAAATGAACTGATCCAAATGTAATTTTGTTATTAATTTATTGGTCTAAAAATATCATGGACCAGTCCATGTCAGTTACTTGGTGTTGAATGGGTTAACCGCCCACCATTGTACATGCAGTTTAGGACAATGTAACATGATGTTTTGAGCCAGTTTATGTGGGTGACAAAAAACTCTTCTTGGGTAGTGAACAAGACCAAAACATACCTGAGAAGACAATGACACTAATGCAAATGTGGAAGTCGATAGTTCAGAAATTGAGGTACAAAGTACTAGTAATAATAAAGTGGAAGAGGAGAAGTCGGATGTATTATCGTGTCAGTATTGTGGTGAAGTGTTCGACAGTCCCGTCTCGCAACAAGTATTGCGGTGAAGTGTTCGACAGTCCCGTCTCGCAAAAAGTATTGTGGTGAAGTGTTCGACAGTCCTGTCTCGCAACAAGTATTGTGGTGAAGTGTTCGACAGTCCTGTCTCGCAACAAGTATTGTGGTGAAGTGTTCGACAGTCCCGTCTCACAACACGTATTGTGGTGAAGTGTTCGACAGTCCTGTCTCGCAACAAGTATTGTGGTGAAGTGTTCGACAGTCCTGTCTCGCAACAAGTATTGTGGTGAAGTGTTCGACAGTCCTGTCTCGCAACAAGTATTGTGGTGAAGTGTTCGACAGTCCTGTCTCGCAACAAGTATTGCGGTGAAGTGTTCGACAGTCCCGTCTCACAACACGTATTGTGGTGAAGTGTTCGACAGTCCCGTCTCGCAACAAGTATTGTGGTGAAGTGTTCGACAGTCTCGTCTCGCTACACCAGTCTTGGTTTATGCAAGGATAGTTTTGTAAGGAAACAAATTTAAATCACAACAGTTATCCTATCCTGTATTCATGCTCCATTATTGTATCTTCCAGTGGAGAATGGCGAGGACGGTGAAGACACTGAAGAGGGAGGGCTTGATGACAACAAGAACAAAATAGACATTTCCCCACCCACCAATGGTTACCATGACGATAAAGCAGACACAGACAGGTGCTATGAGACCACTGAGAATAGCGTATCCTCACACAAACCAACCACTCCAGAAGAAAAAGTTGCGGCCATCTTAAGAGGTAAGTGTAATGTATTACACCACTAATTGTATAGCTTACATAGACCTTGCATTCATTGCAAGTGGCCATCTTAAGAGGTAAGTGTTATGTATGACACCACTAACTGTATAGCTTACATAGACCTTGCATTCATTGCAAGTGGCCATCTTAAGAGGTAAGTGTTATGTATTACACCACTAATTGTATAGCTTACATAGACCTTGCATTCATTGCAAGTGGCCATCTTAAGAGGTAAGTGTTATGTATGACACCACTAACTGTATAGCTTACATAGACCTTGCATTCATTACAAGCAGCCATCTTAAGAGGTAAGTGTAGTGTATTACATGTACACCACTAACTGTAAAACATAATATTTTCGCCAATTCACAAAATGTAGCGCCAGTATTTGTTTCCTGTCGCAATTGGCAACCAACAGCGGGAACCATGCTTTGGTTAATTCCACATTATATGCAAACCTGTATAGCGTTTTGTATTACAGTGTATATTAAATATTGTATTTCAGAAATTCAGTCTGCTGCTCCTGACTCTACGTCCGACGTTCAGAAAACTGGGTCACCCGCTGTCAGGTCACTCTCCACACACAAGCTTCCGAGTAAACAATATGAGGAGGCGAGAATTGCAGAGTTACTCAATCGTGGAGACACAGTCGTCATCTACCCAGAGCCAGTCAGTGATGGCGAAGATCAGCAAAACGGAGACGGTAATACACTGAAAATGCTACATACACGTTATTAGATGTTATATTTCGGGTTTTACGCCTGCATCAGCACCATTTTGGGCTATATCGCCGGCGGGCAGTTTACCTAACAACACCTTTCCTGGGAAGGCTCCAGCGGTTAACCAGTACTTGGGTGCACCAACCTCTGTAAGAAACTGCCAACTTTTTCATATAAATGAGACATGGCCTGAGCGGGGCTCGAACCCGTGACCATCAGTGATGATAGGTTACAGTGGTATACAAGTCAGCGACCTTAACCACTCGACCACGGAGGCTTAGAAGAGTTTGTTAATTAACCCTTTGCACGCTAGTGGCAGATAAAATCATTTTTGCAAACAGCATAGAGCCATATCAGATGGCACAGAACGTTATTTGGATAGCTGGGCTAATACGCTAATACACTTGGCTGAATATCAAACGACGACGATCCTGATCAGATGCGGTGTTAGGATCTATGGTATTTGCAAATGTGATTTTATTTACTCAGCCGGCAAAGGGTTAAGCCTTGCTATTAATCACTATTGTTGGCTTGAATGCAACAATATATGTGGTCCTTGGAGGAAACCCACCTGTCCGGTCTGGTGACCACTGTAACATCTTGCATATATCCCAGACCTTCTTGTGTCCACTGTAGCATCTTGCATATGTCCCAGATCAGAGATCAAACTTATACAGCCTGGATAAAAAGTGAACATGTTGATGTACCGTTGCACTAATAGGATGACCACATGAAATTGGCGCTTACAGAAATAGAAATGTATATGAATTCGGAAGACAAACTTGAATGGAAAATATTTCTAGTTCACCTAAGTGTAGTTTGTAATGATCTGTTATCAACACTGGCAGGCTTCTTATTTAAGAAATAATATTTGTCTCTCCGTGTGTTTATAAAACATTGTTTGAAGTAGGAATTAACTACGCAAGCCTAATATGCCTAAATAGTTAATTCCAGTGCTCAGAACCACACACCAGTTTTTGTTTGACTATATATATATAACCCAGCTACAAATATTATTTTCATTCTAACATGACCAAAATATCTAAAAAAGCACAAAAATCGTTATCTATTAGAGTGCGTGACTGACGTCAAAAGAATTACGTCGCATTTGACGTTGTGCGCTAACCCATGTTTTATTGCAGACTTAACAACGTTATATTCCATCTTTGTGTATACAAAATGCCGAACCATGTTAGAATTGTTAACAACACTTCTTACTTTGGTTTGTACCCTGCCATTTTAAACATTTAAAATTTAAAAATTCACGACAAAACTAACAAAGTAATTGAATTTATTGATGATTTTGTAGAAGCTGCTAGTGAGGAGGAAGAGATTGTCCTCAAGTGTATGCACTGTCCACAAACATTCCTACGGGCCATAGTTCTACGTGACCACATGCGGGAAGTACATTCTGACAAACCACTGAAATTCATGTGCCCAAAATGTGACGAAACATTCCATCAGAAATCTCAGCTAGATAAGCACCTCACACTGCACTCTCCCACCTCCCAGATTTGTAACGTCTGCAACAAAACTTTCGCCAATGTGTACCGCCTCCAACGTCACATGATCAGTCATAATGAGAGCACAGACCTGCGCAAGTTTAAGTGTCCAGAATGCGGTAAAGCATTCAAGTTTAAGCACCACCTCAAGGAGCACGTCCGCATCCACAGTGGTGAGAAACCTTTCATCTGCAATAACTGCGGAAAACGATTTTCGCACTCGGGTTCATTTAGCAGTCACACTACATCAAAGAAGTGTTGGGGACTGTCTGCGACAAACAGAGCTCGTGTTGGTAGCGATGTCCCTCAGGGCATGAATCCAAGTATGAACCAGGGCGGGCAGCAGGGAATGAGTACTTTCTGTGGACAGAAGATGCCAGTGTCGTTTGCAAGCAATAGTATGAGCCAGTTTTCACGATCACCTCTACAGTCAGTTCCAGTTACAATGCATCATCAGCAGCAGTTGATGCCTCATCCATTCAGTCAGCAGAAGGCAATACCACCATTCTACTACCCTCCGCAGATGTTTGCAACGCCCGATGGATTTCTCCATCCTATGTATTCCTCGCATCTTCCCACTAGTATGGCTATGGCGAATCTATCTGCAGTGAAGCATGCCAGTGAGGCACACAGGTCCAGTAACTCTCCACATCCATCTTATTCAAGTTTATCATCTGCCGGAAGGTCTACTCGCAGCATCTCCCCTCACAGTCAGTCGACACGTAGCTTCTCTCCTCACAGTTATTCTGGGAGAAGTGTATCTCCAGTAAGTGTGTTCAGCATGTCGTCTCCCCCGACCACGCCAGCACGTAGAAGTGTCACACCCTTAGTGCAGCCAAAGCGGGAAGTTGTGACTCCCATTAGAGAATGTCCATCGAGCAGTACTCCAAATTCGGACCAGATCTCCCCTGATGTGAATTCCAATACTAAACTGCTGCATAAAATGAAAACCGACAACAATCGCGAGGAAAGTGATAATGACCAAAACATACCTGAGAAGACATTAGAGGCAAAAGACAATGACACTAATGCAAATGTGAAAGTCGATAGTTCAGAAATTGAGGTACAAAGTACTAGTAATAATAAAGTGGAAGAGGAGAAGTCGGATGTATTATCGTGTCAGTATTGTGGTGAAGTGTTCAACAGTCCCGTCTCGCAACACCAGCATGAGCGGTATCTGTGCAAACATAACAAGGAGCTAGCGCATCATCGCACTCCCTCTGAACCGTGCCAGTCTCCACATAGTACAGTTTCCGATCTGAGCCATGTGGAATCGACCACGAATGGTAGTGTCGAGAATGCAAGCGATGAAGAGGATGTAGAAGAGATATACAGAGACAATGATAACACTATCGATGAAAAAAGTATGAGAATTCGCACTCAGTTCACTGAGGAACAACAGAACTACTTGAAAGCTCAATATCTTATAAACCCTCGTCCACGTAAGTTCGAACTGATCAGAATGGGCAACAGAATTGGCTTCGCAAAGAGGGTGATACAAGTCTGGTTCCAGAACATGCGTGCCCGGGAGAGGAAGTATGGTCGTGAACCTGCCTTCAGTCTAAGTGCTATGAGAATAGAGAGCCAGGAAGCCGACAAATCTAAATCACCAACTTACATTCCAAATGTTCCAAAACCGTTCCCAATGATGAATCCCAGTAAGACTGTGCCAGCCAATCAGCAACAACCCCAACAAAGTAAACCCGGTGAGTCGCCGCTAGATTTGAGTGTTCGTAAGTCTCCGCCACTGGCTCATGGTGGCAGCGTCACTCGCCTTTCGACTCCTGAAAGTTCACATGATAGTGAAGTACTAAATCTGAGCATCAAGAAAGATAGTTCTGAGGAGCGTGAAAGATCTGTCGAAAAAGACAATTTACATGAAACAGAGGCAGCAGAATATGAACAGTCCATTTTTGCAGCAAAATCATTCCAAGATTCTCCAATCTTCAAGTATATGCAGCAAGAGGGAATGTTTCTAAACAAGCAGCTTTCACCTAGTTTAGCCATGACCATGCAGTCCCAGCTCCTCCAGCATACGATGACCTCAGTCCTGAAGATGCCCTCGTACAAGCCTAGTACAGAACTGAACGTGCCACAGCCAAATGCTGACTCGAGTATCTTGTTTGAGGCAGCATCTAAATGTTGTACA
Source organism: Archivesica marissinica (assembly GCA_014843695.1). Lineage (NCBI taxonomy): Eukaryota > Metazoa > Mollusca > Bivalvia > Venerida > Vesicomyidae > Archivesica > Archivesica marissinica. The sequence continues at coordinate 76,079,552 of CM026386.1, read as the reverse complement.
CCAGAATGTATGTCCAATGTATCAAGTAGTAATGGCCTCGTTGGTGAACCTCCCGTCTACACGTTCAGTCAGTCCCCCAGTTGTACCGCACACCTACATGGTTCTAGCGGCAGTCGGCTGCAGGAGGACACACACAACCTCGCCACCCACAACCTCGCCACACTGGCAGAAGCAGCGCAACAGGCCGCAGCCACAATTCTGTCCGGCAAACCAAAACGAATGCGCAAGAAGACGTGGAGACAGGTAGATTGCTATGTTCGTATCAGGCTGGTTTTTCTACTTATTTACACTTACAATTTATAAGGGGACATCTCAGTGGTAAACAACATTTGTATAGGTGGGATCTGTTGTTGGTGGGAGGGGACTGGGTATATCAATATTTCAGTACATCGTTTGATTGTAGTTGTGGGATTATGTATGAATTATTTACACGTATGTTTAATAGACCTGTAGTCTGTTGCAATGAGGTGGGTGGGGGTGGAGTGGGATAATAAATAGTACAAATTTAATACTTGTCTTATAGCATACACTGAGCTGTCCTCTACATTCAAATCTTTCCACATAAATTAATTAGCAGTCAAACAGTCAAAACTTTTATATATAAAAACTCATTCAAAAAATAGTTAAGATACATAAAATTACTTATTTAATACAAGATTAGATTTTAAACTGATTTATGTGGAAAGATTCTGCTTGATTTTGTTTGAAAATGTTACATGGAGACTGACTGAACAGGGTAAAAATAATTCTTTATCGAGTAGAATAAACAACTGGTCAATACATGGTACTGTTATAAGAGTAGATTAAAGCATTTCCAAACATGAGATAAAAAAAGGGATATTTAAGGGGTAGTTAAAGAAAAGCGTACATTTGTATTAATTATTAAAACTTTGGGTGAAAATGTTCAAGTTGGGTGTGCTTCTTATGGATAAATGACATCATAAAGCTATTGTCTGTGATGAGGAAGTCGTGATAGCGCAGTGGTTGCTCGTTCGCTTCAGGTGCGAAATGCCCCGAGTTCGAGCCCTGCTGAAGCCTTTGCAATTGTGCCCTTAGGCAAGGCATTTAAATTCCACATTGCCTCTTCTCTCTCCCTTGTGGTGATGGATTCCATCAGGAATGAGGTCTCGAGAGTGATTAATATAAGTTGTAAGAACTTGTTTCGCAATCGAGCTAAAATAAATGTGTATAAACTATTGTCTGATTCACCAATGAGGTAAATAGAATGTAATGCATTTTAGGAATAAATAGTTCAAACAAATATTCAAAAATGCAACAAGAGTATAATTTTAGGTCGTATACACCCAACTTGTATCTTTTCACATTATGCATCACACAAAATGTATACCGTATTCACTATTTCATGGCGCGTTAGATAATAAATGTAAAGAATCTATTTTTACCTGGTAAACATTTGTCAGTTTGGTTTGCTTTTGTGTGTTTTCTCAAGTACGTATTCACAGCTCAATAATGTTAGATATCACAGAAAAAGTAGTCTTTGTTTAAAACAATACTTAAAAAATACATGTAGCAAGTAGAACCTTAGAACTTCACATAAAAAAATCTCTTGACAGATATTCTATCTATTAAATCGGGTCGACAATAATACGTCTGTAATTATAAAAATCTGGAAATTTCCTTGGCACAGTTTAATAATTTCATTTTGGGTTGAAATAGTCTATACCTGGAGGTCAAAATTACCCTACAACAAATCGTCTTTACTGGAAAAAGTCTAAGAGTCTATACCTGGAGGTCAAAATTACCCTACAACAAATCGTCTTTACTGGAAAAAGTCTAATTGTCTATACCTGGCGGTCAAAATTACTCTACAACAAATCGTCTTTACTGGAAAACTATTGATAAAATGAAAATCGCGAGTTGTTTTAATTGAATTTCATGTTCCTTGTATCCTACCATATGTTGTATCAATTTGCATATGGAGTGATTTGACGAGACCAAACTCCAAGAAATGTCCTTGACACTGTTTGAGAGTTCCAAATTTTGATTAATTATTTTACATTTTTAATAATAAATTAGAATTGTGTAATAATAGAAATTGTAACTCAATATCGCGACAGATGCATCTTCTCAAAGTTGTGATTAACATAAAAGTTAGCGTTGTTTGGAATGTTACGGTATTGCACTTTTTACCTCCCTGTGTTATGTTTTGCAAGATGTTACCCTACAAGCCTCACACCGTGTAGTTGAACAACTATCTACCCAATGCATATGCTAACCCCCCAACTCGTGGCACCACTAGCCACAGGAGCTCCACATTATATCTATAGCCTACCAAAAGTCTTGTATCACTAGCCTAACACCAAATTTTCACGGCTTAACCCGTAACCTGCCAATAACAACTAAAGTCACTTGCAAACAGCATAGAGCCAGATCAGATGGCATAGAATGTATACAGAGTGTGTCGTCTTATCAGGCTCTGTGCTATTTGCTATTTGGATAGTGGAGCTAAAACACTTGTCTGATTAGCAAACAACATAGATCCTGATCAGATGTGGATCTATGTTGTTTGCATATTCCATCCAATTTATTCGGCAGGTAATGGGTTAATATAAAGAATTGGGGGGGGGGATCCCAATAGTTCCATATTTTGAGTCTGATGAGATGTTTTTTCAAATTCAGAATATAGAGGTCAGCATATATATGTAGGAGGGTCTATGCATATATGTGGGAGGGTCTATGCATATATGTGGGAGGGTCTATGGCTAGAGATAAGATGATTGGTGGCTAATGGATATAGTGTCATTCTCTTGTGCACTAGCTTAATGTCTGCTCACCGTATAGGTACAAGATCACAGTTCATGCATGGTTATTGTTTCAAAGAAATAACACTGTAAAACGCATTGTTCATTCAATGTGGCCAGCCTATATCTGAAACCAGTAGTGTAGCGAAGATTGTTGATGTAGATTGCACTTTAAAACAAATCTACTAACACCTGGCTAGCTAAAGAACATTTTAAGATATATATATAATCATAAGTAATATTATTTACTCATTTTATTTCGTTATAATTGGATTGGATACAATTCTATTCTGCATTGGCATTGTTTTTCATTACCCGTAGCTCATTTTGACAAGCATATGTTTCTTAGTTTATACAAATTTATTTTAGCTCGATTGCGAAACAAGTTATTTCAACTTATATAAATCACTCTCGAGACCTCATTCCTGATGGAATCCATCGCCACGAGGGAGAGAGAAGAGGCAACGTGGAATTTAAATGCCTTGCCTAAGGGCACAATCGTAACGGCTCCAGTGGGGCTCGAACTCCGGACCTTTCGCACCTGAAGCGAACGCGCATCCACTGCGCTATTACGACTTCCACAATATGTTTCACCATATGTTTCTTGTTGAGTGGGGGCCGGGTGTCAGTTGAGGCTGGCTCCTGGATTAGTTTAGATTGGACTCGCGTGAGCTGTGGGGACATCATTTACGTGTAGCTTAATTATGCCCCCCCCTTTCCACTTTTGTAGAAAGTAATAGAAACTTACAAAATGTAATATTTAAATGTTTGTTTTGGGTGTTTATCGTCACACCAACACCTTAGGTCATAAGTATAGCAACTCTCTAGCTATTATTGGTGGAGGGAGAACCCAGCTGAGCCATATTTAAGGCATGGACAGGCACTCGGGTAGAACCACCAACCTACAACAAGCCAGCTGGATAGCTTCCTCACTTGAAAGAATTTGATGCAATGTTGAAATGAACATAAATGATGCAATACAGTTAAATGTAATATAAATTTATATTATGTAGCAAATTGTGCCGTTTGTGCCCCCTCCCCTCCCTCCCACCATTTTGATTGGCTATAATTCCTTTAAAGCCATGTTCAGTGAAGGCTTCACTTTCACTTAAATATTGAAATTGTGCTGTTTGTGCCCCCTCCCCTCCCTCCCACCATTTTGATTGGCTATAAATCCTTTAAAACCATGTTCAGTGAAGGCTTCACTTTCACTTAAATATTGAAATTGTGCTGTTTGTGCCCCCTCCCCTCCCTCCCACCATTTTGATTGGCTATAAATCCTTTAAAACCATGTTCAGTGATGGCTTCACTTAAAACGCAAAATCTATACTGATGTACATAACCATCTTATGATCAATATCACTTCCGAGCATCCTTGATAAATATTGAAATTTGTCAAAAATGGTTGCCATGGAAATGGTGCTATTGATTTACCTCTGGTAATATTGGTATATTTACGTGGATGATTTATTACTTCTGTACGGCAGTACTCCCTCAAAATGGGCATATTTGTTTCATTTCATGTCAAGAGAGAGCAAAAGATCTATTCTCGGTAATTGATTTGAACCGCCTAATGGAACAAATAAAACAACATTGTAGCAATGGTTTCTGGGATACGGACTATAAATAGATATTTTTTGGTGTTTGCATTGACAGACCACAAAACTGTTGTACCAGGTTCTCTGGCAGGGGACTTGATATTATCCAACTTGTCCAATTGATTAATGGATTTTCTGTGTGCCGATATACAAAGCTCAAACAACTAATGTTATTTTCCGAATACGGCAGTGCAACTAATACTTAGCACGTCCAGAGGAAAATTTCCAATCTTGACTCAAAAGTATACAACGTGTGCATCGTATGCAAATACTATTGGGGTAGTAATGGGTGGGGGGTGACAATGCTTTTGTAGTATGGAAATTGCTTAGCAGAATGTTATTGTCAATCGCTCCATCAAATTGGAGCTGGGGGTCCTTAATTTCATCTTTAATTCATCTAGTGACAAACCTCCTGCTCTGTATTCGTTGAGAAATAAAATACATGGGACTGTAATATGCTATATACCATGATGTACTGTACACATAGCCAGTGTGAGACGTTATATACCATGTACACATAGCCAGTGTGAGACGTTATATAACATGTACACATAGCCAGTGTGAGACGTTATATACCATGTACACATAGCCAGTGTGCAACGTTATATACCATATACACATAGCCAGTGTGAGACGTTATATACCATGTACACATAGCCAGTGTGAGACATTATATACCATGTACACATAGCCAGTGTGCAACGTTATATACCATGTACACATAGCCAGTGTGCAACGTTATATACCATGTACACATAGCCAGTGTGAGACGTTATATACCATGTACACATAGCCAGTGTGAGACGTTATATACCATGTACACATAGCCAGTGTGCAACGTTATATAACATGTACACATAGCCAGTGTGAGACGTTATATACCATGTACACATAGCCAGTGTGCAACGTTATATACCATATACACATAGCCAGTGTGAGACGTTATATACCATGTACACATAGCCAGTGTGAGACGTTATATACCATGTACACATAGCCAGTGTGAGACGTTATATACCATGTACACATAGCCAGTGTGAGACATTATATACCATGTACACATAGCCAGTGTGCAATGTTATATACCATGTACACATAGCCAGTGTGAGACGTTATATACCATGTACACATAGCCAGTGTGAGACGTTATATACCATGTACACATAGCCGGTGTGAGACGTTATATACCATGTACACATAGCCAGTGTGAGACGTTATATACCATGTACACATAGCCAGTGTGCAACGTTATATACCATGTACACATAGCCAGTGTGAGACGTTATATACCATGTACACATAGCCAGTGTGCAACGTTATATACCATGTACACATGGCCAGTGTGAGACGTTATATACCATGTACACATAGCCAGTGTGAGACGTTATATACCATGTACACATAGCCAGTGTGAGACGTTATATACCATGTACACATAGCCAGTGTGCAACGTTATATACCATGTACACATAGCCAGTGTGAGACGTTATATACCATGTACACATAGCCAGTGTGAGACGTTATATACCATGTACACATAGCCAGTGTGAGATGTTATATACCATGTACACATAGCCAGTGTGAGACGTTATATACCATGTACACATAGCCAGTGTGAGACGTTATATACCATGTACACATAGCCAGTGTGCAATGTTATATACCATGTACACATAGCCAGTGTGAGACGTTATATACCATGTACACATAGCCGGTGTGCAACGTTATATACCATGTACACATAGCCAGCGTGAGACGTTATATACCATGTACACATAGCCAGTGTGAGACGTTATATACCATGTACACATAGCCAGTGTGCAATGTTATATACCATGTACACATAGCCAGTGTGAGACGTTATATACCATGTACACATAGCCAGTGTGCAACGTTATATACCATGTACACATAGCCAGCGTGAGACGTTATATACCATGTACACATAGCCAGTGTGAAACGTTATATACCATGTACACATAGCCAGTGTGAGACATTATATACCATGTACACATAGCCGGTGTGAGACGTATACAGTGTATTATTCACATAGCCAGTGTGAGACGTTATATACCATGTACACATAGCCAGTGTGCAACGTTATATACCATGTACACATAGCCAGTGTGAGACATTATATACCATGTACACATAGCCAGTGTGAAATGTTATATACCATGTACACATAGCCAGTGTGAGACATTATATACCATGTACACATAGCCAGTGTGAGACGTTATATACCATGTACACATAGCCAGTGTGAGACGTTATATACCATGTACACATAGCCAGTGTGAGACATTATATACCATGTACACATAGCCAGTGTGCAATGTTATATACCATGTACACATAGCCAGTGTGAGACGTTATATACCATGTACACATAGCCAGTGTGCAACGTTATATACCATGTACACATAGCCGGTGTGAGACGTTATATACCATGTACACATAGCCAGTGTGCAATGTTATATACCATGTACACATAGCCGGTATGAGACGTATACAGTGTATTATTCACATAGCCAGTGTGAGACGTTATATACCATGTACACATAGCCAGTGTGAGATGTTATATACCATGTACACATAGCCAGTGTGAGACATTATATACCATGTACACATAGCCAGTGTGCAACGTTATATACCATGTACACATAGCCGGTGTGAGACGTTATATACCATGTACACATAGCCAGTGTGAGACGTTATATACCATGTACACATAGCCAATGTGAGACGTATACAGTGTATTATTCACATAGCCAGTGTAAACTCATGGGTGCATTTATTTTACCTAACACCGAAATATGCTTCAGAATCATAATTCGCTGATCAATAAAATGTTCTGTGCATTTTATGTTTTTATTTTAAATGGCCACAAACAAGAGGCAGATAGAAGCGATTACAACTGTAAATAAATCAATATTTAACCCTTTCAAAACTACAGGCCTCTAAATAGACTTACAAAAAGTGTAGGTCCAGATGAGCCGGCTCGTGATGAGCCATCTCATCAGTATCTGCACTTTTTGCCAATAATAATTATTACTATTTTTAGATAAAATTACCCATTTTGATAAATGAACTGGTCCAAAGGTAATTTTCTTATTCATTTAATGGTCTAAAAATATCACGCACCAGTCCACTGTCCATGTCAGTTACTTGGGGTTGAATGGGTTAAAGCATTCAATAGACCATCAGAAAGTCTGTCATGAAATGTTAAACATACTGACAGTCGGCTATCAAACAGATGAAATTATTAATCCATTATACAGTTAGAACAAATTTATTCAACACGTTCAGTATCGTGCACATTTTTCGATTTTATCAACATTTTGTGTTTAATGATGAAGCTTTTATGATGGTTCTCATTCATGAGCAATCTTCCAGAAAACCACTGAAGTTTGTGACACCAAATCTGCCAATAAGTCAGCGAATAGATTATTTGTTTAACTATTTCAACACCACAGACCTCTAAATAGGCTTACAAAAAGTGTAGATCCAGATGAGCCGGCTCATGACGAGCCATCTCATCAGGATCTGCACTTTTTGCCAGTGATATGACTATTTTTAGACATAATTACCCATTTTGATAAATGAACTTGTCCAAATGTGATTTTCTGATTCATTTATTGGTTTATGAATATCATGGACCAGTCCATGTCAGTTACTTGGTGTTGAAAGAGTTAAACTTTTATCTATTCAGTAATAAATTTTACAAATAAGTATATATACTATAAACACTACATACTGTCCATACTCGCGTGTAATGCGATCTTGCCTTAAGACGAGTTGATAAAATGGACACCAGACCATGTATAAACTGCATGTTTGGCCAGAACAAGTTGAAATGTTCAGTGTCAGAGTGCTTGCTTTCATCTAAAACATAATTATGGACACCATTTACCTAACGCATTATATTAAAATCTTTGTTTTTAATATATATTTTTTAACACTCACTTATAAGACGGGGCACCACTGTGAGGTCATACTCTTACGGTAAAAAAACTCGTCTTATACGCGAGTATGGCTGGTAATGTAATTACTGGATTGGAAATCAAGTTTTAACAACTTACATTAATTCATTTCTAGATTATTGATTACAGCAGTCCCAAACTCTTAAGAAGTAATTTATTTCTGTATATTGTCTAGAAGTAATTTATTTCTGTATATTGTCTAGAAGTAATTTATTTCTGTATATTGTCTAGAAGTAATTTATTTCTGTATATTGTCAGTTACAGTCTACCTGATTCGCTCAAATCTGTAGGAGAAAGTTTTGAGAATTCTCATGGGAATATTTATTCAGTTGTCTACCGAGTACTGAAACACTTTATACTGTACAAGACGGGGCCTTTCAGAACTTCCACTTTCAATGATGCATCGGGTGTCTTAACCCATTAAAGACCAATAACAAAAAACAACCAGAAATGTCCAAGGTTAGCAGACAGGGTTTCCATTCTGTTATTCTTCAACGAATGTGTGATCACCATAGAAACATGTTCCGTGTTGTTGTTGTGGTGGTAAGCGGCGGTTGATTCGCTTGATATGGGTAAAATAAATGTGCCCCATGTATCCAGGGTTACTGTTCATGTATCCAGGGTTACTGTTCATGTATCCAGTGTTACTGTTTGTGTATCCATGGTTACTGTTCATGTATCCATGGTTACTGTTCATGTATCCACGGTTACTGTTCATGTATCCAAGGTTACTGGTCATGTATCCAGGGTTACTGTTCATGTATCCAATGTTACTGGTCATGTATCCAGAGTTACTGCTCATGTATCCATGGTTACTTGTCATGTATCCATGGTTACTGGTCATATATCCAAAGTTACTGTTCGTGTATCCAGGGTTACTGTTCATGTATCCAAGGTTACTGGTCATGTATCCATGGTTACTGGTCATGTATCCATGGTTACTGTTCATGTATCCATGGTTACTGGTCATGTATCCAAGGTTACTGTTCATGTATCCTAGGTTACTGGTCATGTATCCATGGTTACTGGTCATGTATCCATGGTTACTGGTCATGTATCCATGGTTACTGGCCATGTATCCATGGTTACTGGTCATGTATCCATGGTTACTGTTCATGTATCCTAGGTTACTGGTCATGTATCCATGGTTACTGGTCATGTATCCATGGTTACTGGTCATGTATCCATGGTTACTGTTCATGTATCCATGGTTACTGGTCATGTATCCAAGGTAGAAGGATTTACAGTGGACGAGTTTATTTATGTTTATAGATGGAAGCTGAGGAAGTGCATCTAGATATGGATGACTCAGTTTCGACCGATGATGATCAACCATCAAAGAAGAAACGCAAGTGCTGGAAAAGTCATCGTTTAGATCGGGACGAGGGAACGTATGGATGTGACCAGTGTAACAAGGTGTTCAGCAAGCAGTCCTCCCTCGCTCGCCACAAATATGAACACTCTGGTATATAACATTATATTTAGTTTATACAATTTTTTTTTATCAGGATTGTGAGTTTGTACATTAGTTTAATCGCTCTCGAGACCTCATTCCTGGACGAGGGAGAGAGAAGAGGCAATGTAGATTTAAGTGTTATATGGACACGTCGTACAACCGCCATGGTTCTGACAGGGCTTGAACTTACAACCTCTTGATTATGAAGCGGACACCATGTCCGTTACGCCTCGGTGGCTCCAACTCATATTATGTGTTACAAATGAGATTCGAGTATAAAAAAGCTGTCGTAAAACACAAAAATTGTGACGGATCTGTAGTCCAGTGGTTAACACGTTGGACTGGTAATCCTGGGAACGCAGGTTCGATCACCCGACTGACGGTAATAAAATTAACAGTCTTTCAGATGGGACTTTAAACCGAGGTCTCGTGTCAGTGCTGTACACCGTGCACGTAAAAGAACCAGAGAAGACACTGGAATGGGTCTCTGTCTGTATCATTGCACTATCCTCCAAAACTCTAAAATGACTAATCTCTTTATCACACAGTTTGTGGAATTTAACCCATTCAACCCCAAGTAACTGACATGGACTGGTCCATGATATTTTTAGACCAATAAATTAATAACAAAATTACATTTGGATCAGTTCATTTATCAAAATGGGTAAGTTTTTTTCTAAAAATAGTTATATTACTTGAAAAAAGTGCAGATCGTGACGAGCCGTCTCATCTGGATCTACACTTTTTTGTAAGTCAATTTAGAGGTCTGTGGTGTTGAAAGGGTTAATCATTGGCAAGGAATCTATATAAACATGGTAGTAGTTAAATACTAATTGACATTCGCTGTGTGATAAATGAAAATATAATGACAATGCAATTTCATCCAAATCTACAGTACTTCCTAATCTTAATAATATAACCCTATGCCTGCTGAGTAAATAAAATCACATTTGCAAACAACATAGATCCAGATCAGTCGCGGCATAACACAGCATCTGATCAGGATCTATGTTGTTTGCTATTCAGCCAAGTGTTTTAGCTCCACTATTCGAATAGCAAAACAGCATAGAGTCTGATCTGGCTCTATGCTGTTTGCAAAAGTGATTTTATCTGCTGCTAACTTGCACATGGTTATTAATCATATTTATAATAATTGGTATATGTATATTACAGGAGCACGTCCATTTGTATATGTATATTACAGGAGCACGTCCATTTGTATATGTATATTACAGGAGCACGTCCATTTGTATATGTATATTACAGGAGCACGTCCATTTGTATATGTATATTACAGGAGCACGTCCATTTGCATGTGACAAATGTTCCAAATCGTTCAAGCACAAACACCACCTGACGGAACATAAACGACTTCATAGCGGTGAGAAACCTTTTCAATGCAAAAAGTGCGGAAAGAGATTCTCTCATTCCGGGTCGTTCTCGCAGCACATGAACCATCGTTATAACTTTTGCTCCCCGAATAAGACGAGCGATGGTGACGGCGAACTCAGCTCACAGGAATCTCCATGAAAATAACTATATTTCTTGGAATTAGAGATGTCAAGTTTTCGTATGAACTTTAATTCACCAAGTTTTTCTTCGAACTTTATCAAAGTTTCCCAGTGTTTGTATGGATTTGTGCAGGTTTCGAACACAGTTACGAACTTGATCATGTTTGGGAGTGCTGAGAAATATTAGATGCTTGAAGGGACTACTTGTGAGAGAATTAACCCCCGCAGACAAAGGGTTGAAACATATATAATGTGCTTTATGCAGTGATGTGCTGTATTGTTTATGATTAAATCTAGTCTTTTATTGTAAAGTGCTGCACATTCATCGGATGTGAATATTAGTTCTTGCCTCTTGTAGTGTAATGTGCCAAACGTTCATCACATCAAAGTCATACTTGATATTGAATTAAGCGTGACTTAACCATTAAAATGCTGAATGAATTGGAAGGAATGTGCAAACAACATAGATCCAGATCAGCCACGACGCAATGCCGCATCTGATCAGGATCTATGTTGTTTGCTATTCAGCCAAGTGTTTTATCTCCACTCTCCCCGAATTGCAAACAGCATAGAGCCTGATCAGATGCCACCTTCTGTGCTGTCTGATCTGGCTCTATGCTGTTTGCAAAAGCAACTTTAGTTGTGATTAGCAGGTTACAGGTTAATGTGTATGTGCACTGTAAGAAAATCCTTGTTTTAAAAAGTATTACCGAGTACAACTGGGTTGGAGGTTGTAAAACCTCTCCATTCTCATAATCAAGCTCTCTGATTGGTTGAGTCCAGAGCAAATCTCAAACTCAACGAATCATATCACTTGGGCTTGAGTTTGAGAAAGGATTTATAACATTCAACCCTGATTAAAATATATAAACAAGCTGTTTGTCGTATCTATGAAATAATCTTAACTGGCAGTACAGGCATAATGTTGAAAGCATCGCGGAAATCTCTCTTCAAATTGAGGAAAATATGAGACTTTAAAATATTGAATAAATTGTGACTACAGTCAAACCTGTGTTAGTGGTCACCTGTATTTAGCAGCCAACCTGTATTAAGCAGCCAGTTTCCAGATTCCAAATATGTATTTTATTACATATTTGACCTCTATCAAGCAGCCACATGTGTTAAGCGGCCACTGTCTGATTCCCTTGGCTGGCTGCTTAACACAGATTTCACTGTATTTAGAATTTTAGGGTGTTATATGATGTCGCATAACTAAAATCGTACACAATGCTATCTGTTGATTTAGATTATTAAACACTGCTAAATAAATGTTTAATTGGCTAGTTGAATCAGTTATATCCGAGACGAACAAGGCTTTGTACTAGCAATGTACGTGTACACATTGAAACAACACCTCTTGTGTTTACTTCGGGGAGGGAATCGAGTCAAAGGTGTTTACGTGTTGAACATAATATTATATGTAGGTTTAGGTTATTTTGTGAGATTAAAACATAGACAAGGGACCACATGATTTTTAGAAAACAGGAATATATATATGTATATATATGTACATGTAATTCTTACTTTAGACGATATAGAATATGTATACTGTCTCATCTGCACATTGGTGTATTGCTGCAGAATATTTTTGTTCAGAGATTATACGTATACAAGTTGATATTGATGAGTCTGGTTTAGAGACTATACGTATACAAGTTGATATTGATGAGTCTGGTTTAGAGACTATATGTTTATAAGTTGATACTGATGACAATATTAACTTTATGTTTGTTGGATTAAATGAACAATGCCTTAGAATTAGTTATAAAATGAATACCTGATACTCAATACTCAGTTTATAGTTTTAGGAGAGTAGAATTAGACGGTGTTTGAATTTTGTTATCGATCCACATTCTTTGTTCCATATATGTATTTCTTAGATTTTGAACACTAACTTAAACGAAAAATTGATGGATAAACTGTAAGCAAAATAAATTGCAAACAATTCTGAAATCTGAAATAACGTTCCAAATGGCAGATCATTTTAGCTTTGTGATAAATATCTGTTTGAAGAAGAAGAAATAGCGAAACTCTAGTCCACATATTGATATTAATGACCGTAAACAATCATTCTATCAACCACTTTGTTTTTGGAGTTTTTGTCTTGAATTAACCCATTTCATTCTGGATACATTTAAAGGCTTTTGCAAACAACATAGATCCAGATCAGCCGCAGCGTGACGCTGCGTGCTGATCAGGATCTATGTTGTTTGCTACATAGCCAAGTGTCTTAGCAAGATCATCTGAATAGCAATCAGCATAGAGCATGATCAGACGGAACATTCCGTGGCAGCTGATCTGGCTCTATGTTCTTTGCAAATACTGTTTGAACGGTATCCAGAATGAAATGGGTTAATTAGATATTGTGAGACATTTATGTTTCTAGAAACAAGACAGCAATAATTCCTATGTATTTGACTCTTGTTTCATCAAATCAGGTACCAGAGTTGGTTTTGGTACATGTTGAAATGCTCGAAATAAAATCATTGGACACATGGTTCCCAGTCCAGCTCACGCAGAATAAACAGCGGTATAAGGAACTGGGAAACAGGAGATACCCTCACATCAACTAGAACAACAACATGTTACCAATCCAATAACAAGGCTTGTTTGGAAAATGGATTCATAAATATATCGAATAATGCTATAGAATGTGTGCCAATATGTACCAAGCCGACATTTACCATATTCAACTTGATCATTGATTTTGTAGCCTGACCAATTGTGTAGCAAAACATGGAACAATTTTCAAATAAACTGCATTCAAGTAAAACATGTGTATAGCGTATAATATAACTTATAAAATGTCTTTAAGTAGCGTTCGCTATTTTACGCAGTTATTAATGTACATTTGCATCTTCGATCACTGATAGGCCGTAGTATTGTTACTTAGAAGTATCGAAAGCTATTTCAGTTTCAGCTAGTCAACTTTTTCAATTTTTCTCCTAAAAATTCTCACAATGAGGCTTAGGTACAAGATGTCTATATGTTTTTGAAGACAAGATGTCTATATGTTTTTGAAGACGAGATGTCTATATGTTTTTGAAGACGAGATGTCTATATGTTTTTGAAGACAAGATGTCTATATGTTTTTGACGTGTATCTAAGCAATAATGAAATATTTGTATGTTACTTCACGTTAGTTTTGTAGACCACCTAGTCAAGCACCTGCAATATCATAGTGTATTATATTTGATTCTAGTTTCAACTATAGAACTGAGTTTTAGTGAATTCCTGCAATAGTGGATTATTATTATGTTCTAGTCTAATTTATACATTACTTTGCAATATATTTTTATATCACTAAACTAGTCATGTTTAAGTTCATTTTGTGATCATACTAAATACACATTTTGACACGACCGGCGAAAACATACCTTCTTGTAGCATAAGTTTGCAGTTTTAAAAACATGAATTTCTGTCTGCTACTTTATTTGCAGTTTTAAAAACATGAATTTCTGTCTGCTACTTTATTTGCAGTTTTAAAAACATGAATTTCTGTCTGCTACTTTATTTGCAGTTTTGAAAACTTCCGAATTTTAAATTGTATTTATTGTTAAATTCACATTATTTTATTTCTAAAATTGCGTTAAAAACATGATACTTTGTATTTAAACATATTTTTGTTGCATTAAATAGTCAACTACCATATAACGCACCTACGACTGATAATTGTTTTCTTTCAACTTTCAAATCATTATCAGTAATCTCGCCTTACTTGAAATATGATAAAGAGTTGTAATAGAGGATAATTGTGTTTATTAGTGTAAGATAGGATTTTATTTCATCGAGAGATCATCGAAATTTGTATTTCCACAAATGGCGTTAGCCACTAGAGAAAATACATATCTTTGTGAGATGAAATAAAATCCTATCTTACACCAATAAACACAAATCTTCGTTTTCTTTTATGATTTCCAATGATTGAGCTAATGTAATATTTGTTTTCAAATTTTATTAATTTTATCTGCCCCTGTCGGGAGTCTCATTGCACTACAATACACAACCACACTACCATTTCTGTAAAAACGTCTGTAATAACATATATAGTTTTATATATACCGGTAGGTAGGTATAATTTTAAAGTTAGTTTCTGTTTGCTGTCAAAATTAAAAACTACAGACAAAACAAATTCATTAGAATAGATTACTTATTACATGAATGTCAGAAAATCGCCAACATACAAAAGTACATCCAACCGCGGAGGAATACAAAACTCAAGCAGTGACAGAGAAAATGAGTTTTCTTTCAATGAGAAAAACTCATTGGAAATCATAAAAGAAATATAATTATTTTATTCTTAAAATATACATTAGAATTAATATACTTATTTTTGCAATGTAAATATATACACACTTTCACAGTCATTACCTGATTAAAAGTGATTAATCCAGAAGGTACGCCAGTCATGCTGTGTGTCACATATAATGCATTATATGTGTTCTGAGAGGGGTACTAACCCAGTCTGTTGTAGTTGTTGAGGTATGTATATATATATATGTGTATGTAACACCCACCCCCCACGATATTGAATCTCAGCAGGGAAGGTCTTACAAACTTCATGTCTTGAACAAAGTCATTGTAGTATTAAGCATTTGTTAAAGTTAGTTGTTGAATTGTCAGTATTATATTGTTACGATCATGCATTGAAATAACATGTTTATCATAGAATAATCAATAAGACACATATTTCCAATCACCAAACTCAGAGCCTCTGTGTTGTAATGGATTTGGTGTCCTCCTTTTAACCAAGAGGTTGTCAGTTTGAACCGCGCCAAAACCGCTGTGGTGTCCTTTCTATTCTATGGATTAATGCAGCAGACTTCATTCTATGTATTACTGCAGCAGACATTCTATGTATCAATGCAGCAGACATTCTATGTATCAATGCAGCAGACTGCATTCTATGTATTACTGCAGCAGACATTCTATGTATCAATGCAGCAGACATTCTATGTATCAATGCAGCAGACTTCATTCTATGTATTAATGCAGCAGACTTCAATCTATGTATTACTGCAGCAGACATTCTATGTATTAATGCAGCAGACTTCATTATATGTATTAATGCAGCAGACTTCATTATATGTATTAATGCAGCAGACTTCATTCTATGTATTAATGCAGCAGACTTCATTATATGTATTAATGCAGCAGACTTCATTATATGTATTAATGCAGCAGACTTCATTCTATGTATTAATGCAGCAGACTTCATTATATGTATTAATGCAACAAACTTCATTCTATGTATCAATGTAGCAGACTTCATTATATGTATTAATGCAGCAGACATTCTATGTATTAATGCAACAGACTTCATTCTATGTATTAATGCAACAGACTTCATTCTATGTATTAATGCAACAGACTTCATTCTATGTATTAATGCAGCAGACTTCATTATATGTATTAATGCAGCAGACTGTAATGATAAACATGTTGTTTTACTAGTGATCATGCACATTTTATTGTAAAACATCTCATCTGGTGTGAACATGAGTGTCCACTTGTACAGATGAACAACAAAGCCCGTTCTTCCAGAGCCCTGTACAGTGCTTCCATAGTTGTTGTAGTAACTGTCTGTAGATGTATGTTTACTGTGTCTTCATCATATGTCATTCAGTATTTTTAAAGCTTGTCCATTGTGCCAATTGACGAAAATTGTTTGTTTTGAATTTTGTCTCTTTTTTCAAACATGAATTTCTTACTCCATTTAAATGCAATGAACTATTGTAGAAATCCATGAATCAGATTGTTTTTGTTTTATTATCATTTTTGCAAAATATTTTTATTTGTCAGCCAATTAATAACATGATGCAAGCAATATATTGTATTAACCCATATGTGCCAACAATTCACTGATTATATGCATGTCTTCACAACTATCATCCAGTCTGTGAGTGCTAACACTTCAACATCTAATATGCATGTCTTCCCAACACTCATCTAGGACATTATATCCATGAGTGCCAACATTCACCAATTATACACATGTCTTCCCAGTCCCCACAATCCATGAGTACCAACATCAACTATACACATGTCTTCCCAGTCCCCACAATCCATGGGTACCAACATCAACTATACACATGTCTTCCCAGTCCACAATCCATGAGTGTCAACATACACATGTCTTCCCAGTCCCCACAATCCATGAGTACCAACACCAACTATACACATGTCTTCCCAGTCCCCACAATCCATGAGTACCAACATCAACTATACACATGTCTTCCCAGTCCCCACAATCCATGAGTACCAACATCAACTATACACATGTCTTCCCAGTCCCCACAATCCATGAGTACCAACATCAACTATACACATGTCTTCCCAGTCCCCACAATCCATGAGTACCAACACCAACTATACACATGTCTTCCCAGTCCACAATCCATGAGTGTCAACATACACATGTCTTCCCAGTCCCCACAATCCATGAGTACCAACACCAACTATACACATGTCTTCCCAGTCCCCACAATCCATGAGTACCAACATCAACTATACACATGTCTTCCCAGTCCCCACAATCCATGAGTGTCAACATACACATGTCTTCCCAGTCCACAATCCATGAGTGTCAACATACACATGTCTTCCCAGTCCACAATCCATGAGTGTCAACATACACATGTCTTCCCAGTCCACAATCCATGAGTGTCAACTATACACATGTCTTCCCAACACTCAATCTATGTCAATGTTCACCAACTGTACTCATTTATTAACAACCCTCAACCCATGAGTGTCAACATTCACCAATTATACACATGTCTTCCCAATCCATGTGTGCCAACATTCACCAATTATACACATGTCTTCCCAATCCATGTGTGCCAACATTCACCAATTATACACATGTCTTCCCAATCCATGTGTGCCAACATTCACCAATTATACACATGTCTTCCCAATCCATGTGTGCCAACATTCACCAATTATACACATGTCTTCCCAATCCATGTGTGCCAACATTCACCAATTATACACATGTCTTCCCAATCCATGTGTGCCAACATTCACCAATTATACACATGTCTTCCCAGTCCCCCCAATCCATGTGTGCCAACATTCACCAATTATACACATGTCTTCCCAATCCATGTGTGCCAACATTCACCAATTATACACATGTCTTCCCAATCCATGTGTGCCAACATTCACCAATTATACACATGTCTTCCCAATCCATGCGTGCCAACATTCACCAATTATACACATGTCTTCCCAGTCCCCCCAATCCATGTGTGCCAACATTCACCAATTATACACATGTCTTCCCAATCCATGTGTGCCAACATTCACCAATTATACACATGTCTTCCCAGTCCCCCCAATCCATGTGTGCCAACATTCACCAATTATACACATGTCTTCCCAATCCATGCGTTGCCAACATTCACCAATTATACACATGTCTTCCCTACCATTAAATTCATAGGTGCCAAACCAGTTTCTTCCATTAGAATTATGCATTCATGAAGTAGAGTTAAATAATCAAAAACCGTGTACATATATTAATATGTTTTTAAAAGCTTTCTGATGACCGTAGTGTTTGTTGAGGATAGTTTAGATACTCAAACAACTCATAATATTATGTTCTTTTATATTTCCTTCTGTGCCAACTACTCAACTACTATGCTTGTTTGTATGTATATTTCATAGGTCGAGTTATCAACAATATGTATATAAATATTATGTTTTAGGTAGGTTAACTAATTGCTGCAGAAGTTCAGTAAACGTTGTACACTGTGAGAGTTGTACCATTCATTCATGTTCCTGAGAGTACTGTACCAGTGTATTGTAACCCTTGTTAATTACACTATATCTGTGATATATACATGACTGTCTATGTCGTCTCCAACGTCTTCTCCCATACATGACTGTCTATGTCCTATCCAACGTCTTCTCCCATACATGACTGTCTATGTTGTCCCCAACGTCTTCTCCCATACATGACTGTCTATGTCGTCTCCAACGTCTTCTCCCATACACGACTGTCTATGTCGTCTAACATCTTCTCTCCCATACATGACTCTATGTCGTCCCCAACGTCTTCTCCCATTCATGACTGTCTATGTCGTCTAACATCTTCTCTCCCATACATGGCTGTCTATGTCGTATCCAACGTCTTCTCCCATACATGACTGTCTATATCGTCTCCAACGTCTTCTCCCATACATGACTGTCTATGTCGTCTCCAACGTCTTCTCCCCTTCTCCCATACATGTCGTCTTCTCCCAAGAATGGACAGTTTATGCTACCAACTCTTGCTAAGAAATGTCACTATTTAATTGGCTAGATTTGACATGAATCAAAACCTTGTTTAGCTTGTCTTCCAACATCCTTGTCAATTCAGCTGTAAGGCTCAATACAAGTGCCTCTTGTAGCGCCACTGTGTCCCAGCACTGTTGTCCGCGGTTACATGTGAATTGTTCACAAAGACTTATAAAATTGTAACAGAATAAATGTTACTATGATGTTGATGTTTTGAACTTAACTGTAGCAGTAAGCTTTAGGGCAGTTTTAATCAAAAACCTTGTAGTTAATTAGTGTTGTTAATTAGTGTAGTTCATTAGTGCTTAGTCTGTACAGAAATAATGTGCTAGTTTGATCGTGAACCATGGTTTGAGCGATGCGTTATAAAGCTACGTCTGGTCAAGTTTATTTGGTGACCACGGTTGAACAAGCAAGACCTCATTTTCTGAAACAAATTTCTATTCCAACAAGCAGTCACTTGTCAACAATAGAGCTGGTGATTGGTATATCTGTACTGAATACCTTTCTCTCTAGTACCCCAAAACTGAATACCTTTCTCTCTAGTACCCATGGGTACCCCAATTGTTTTTGTTTACCCTTGATAAATTATATTTTCCTGTCCAAGTAGTTCCTTTTTACCATGGTTTCATCCGTAGTCAACCTGGCTGAAGACGAGGTCAAAGCCGACATGGCTGAAGACGAAGTCAAAGCCGAGATATATCAAGACTGGCTGTTTGATTTTTCTCTACTTTAAAGAAAAAACAAAATGCTGCTTGTGTGGCCTGGAGCATAACTACCTCATTTGTGCCTACAAATGTAAATTAGTTGTTACATTTCTTAAAAATAATTCTTGTGCTATATTGGCGATGGATTATATTTTTGATAATTGAAAAGAATTTGTACTTGGCATTAGCATTAGCCACACTCCAGACCCGGTGGTTATAATAATGTTCTCCAATGTCACAACTCAGATTCAAGCTTTCTCATTGGTTCAGCCAAGAGCAAATCTCAGACTCAACCAATCATATCACTTGCGCTGAAGTTTGAAATTTGAGAAAATGTTTATGACCTCCAACCCAGTACTCGTTCCAGTTCTAGTCGACGCTGAGCCTCAGTCGAAGCAAACTCTATAAACACAATCATTCTTAGAATCGGACTATAGTTCATGAGTGGTTAACAAACACTGACCAGAAATAGATTAACCACGCTTGGTCGAACCATGGTTCATGATCAAACTCATATAATGATAGATAGTTCTCTTGAACCTGTATTTGTAACTCTAGAAACTGAACTGGTGACAAAATTGCACTGTGGACATGATAATACCTTGAATACAATCACATTCAAGTGCTCTTCCCTCTCGCATGAAGCTTCTTGCAATCACATTCAAGTGCTCTTCCCTCTCGCATGAAGCTTCTTGCAATCACATTCAAGTGCTCTTCCCTCTCGCATGAAGCTTCTTGCAATCACATTCAAGTGCTCTTCCCTCTCGCATGAAGCTTCTTGCAATCACATTCAAGTGCTCCCCTCTCGCATGAAGCTTCTTGCAATCACATTCAAGTGCTCTTCCCTCTCGCATGAAGCTTCTTGCAATCACATTCAAGTGCTCTTCCCTCTCGCATGAAGCTTCTTGCAATCACATTCAAGTGCTCCCGCATGAAGCTTCTTGCAATCACATTCAAGTGCTCTTCCCTCTCGCATGAAGCTTCTTGCAATCACATTCAAGTGCTCTTCCCTCTCGCATGAAGCTTCTTGCAATCACATTCAAGTGCTCTTCCCTCTCGCATGAAGCTTCTTGCAATTTTCAATGTACAATATCTTTTGTATAATTTGTAAAATAACTTAAATAAGCAATTACCATCTTTACTGCTATCTTACTGTAACTGCACTGCAACTATGTCGCCTGTACACTGTCCTAGAGTTACATATTATGTGTTCGACTTATTCAGATTATTCCAATGTGCCAAAGTACCGTCAGTATTCTATATATACCTGTCCAGGTGGATTCTGTGTGTGCCAAAACTTTGTATATGTGTTTTCTTGTTTTTCACACTGTTTTCGTGCACTGGTTTTGTGGCAATTTACTTTTGTAAACGATCTTGAGCAGTTTGATGGAGTTTTCCGGCATATTAATTCTGATTTGTAAATGATTTTAAGCAGCATTTGACATTATTTAAGGAATGAATCCTTGAATCAGTGTAAGTTGGAAGACACGTCTTTTCTCGCAACGAACGCTGCCTAACACTGCGAATACGCATGCCCGTAACTTTAGTGCTCATGTCATTAGTTGGAAACCCTCATACGAAATTGTATCCAATCATGGCACATACGTTCATCGAAAGAAATTCAATAGTGGTGTAAATATTATCTGATGTGCCACAGGTAAATGTACAAGTTGACTATATGGTGTTATTTCTGAGAAATTAACACTGCCAGGACAACACCATCAACATGATCCATGTTAATCTGGAGACATAAATCTCCTAAAACATAAAATGTGGTATCAGAATTTTGAAAATCGCACTGGAAATAAGAAAGACAGGTTATTTATTGCAAATAGAAAACAAATCATGGATTAACCAAATTACAAAATTTAAAAGTATCAAATTATACTTATTTTATCAACACAAATATTTAATTTAACATGTCTTGTTAAAAGCTGCTTGTATTGCTACATATAATTTTTTTAAACAAGTTTGCTTATTTTTTTCTGTCAGTTGCATGTTTACATTATTTTTGCTAACAGGAAATCAATATTTATGTAGTTATGACATCATAACTACACATTAATATTAAAAATGGCCACCATTTTGAACAATATTTCAAGTTTTCAAATTCCCCATAACTGCTTTATTTGAAGTGCGATTTTGATAATTTTTTCGATATTATGCTATCATTTCCGAGTGTGCTAAATTGTGCTTAAATACGCAAACAGTACACCAAGTTTGTCTTGTCTTATAACGGACCGCTCGTTGGGGAACTTGGACAACTCCAGTGCACAGTGTTTGCTCACCTGCATGACTTTGTATATTTTGTCTCATATTTTATACTTTATTTAAATATGGTGTCTTCTTATTGATAACAATCTTTGTGACCTATGAAATAATACATGTTTTACCTGCATATTTCACTATTATAATATTTTAAAAGTCATCACTTTTGTACATGTATATCTCGTACGTACATGTATATCCCGTACGTACATGTATATCTCGTACGTACATGTATATCTCGTACGTACATGTATATCTCGTACGTACATGTATATCTCGTACGTACATGTATATCTCGTACGTACATGTATATCTCGTACGTACATGTATATCTCGTACGTACATGTATATCTCGTGTAGAAAATGTAAATACACTGTCATACTATGATTACATCATACTATTACTGTATGGATATTACTTAAGCATATATTTAGAAATGTTCTTTACTTGTATAACCATGGAATATATGTGAGAAAATGGTGAATTGAGTGTGAACTCTAGTCTCTGCATACATGCAATGTGCTGTATATATTTTTTATCTTAGTTTTGAAATTTAGCACTTATTCAAACTTAAAAGTTAACAATTTTTAATCAAATCGTTGATGTATATTTTAAGTATGAATTATTTTTAATGTTTTGTCTTGTATATATATATATATATATATATATATATGTCTAAATTTCACACTTGGTCAATTCTTTTGACTTGCTATTGTGAAATGGAAGCAGGTATTAATCAACTGTCGTAAATACATTGATTTGCTGAATAACGCATTTTTCATTAAATGGAAACACATTGATTTGAAGAATACATTTAATGGATTTATGCAATAAATCTCGTGCATTAAACCGATATTATTATAAGTTGATGAAAATTTCCATTTCATTAAATGTATTATGCAAAATATGTAATAACTTGAAGAATTCATTGGATTTGTGGAATATATTTATTGGTTTCTATGGCGATAAATCGAAAGTATACCAGTATATGTTAATTCATTTGCGCAGTCAATTTTTTGGCATGAAATAAAAAGATAATTTATTCAACAAATACATAACTTTCTGCTTTTGAAATTTGTTGCTTTTCTACAGTAAAAGTTTTATCAATTTATCAAGTGTTTAACTGACATAGCATAAGCACAATTGTTGCCACACTTTGAATTGCCGGTAAATTACTGTTATGTGAAAAGCGATCCCTATCAGTTGACTGCGTGCTCGTGCACAGAGCGAATTACTTTTCACAATTTTTATTTAAAACCGAAAGGAATTTTTTTGAGTTTTTTCTAATTTAGTCATCCACTCATATTATAATACCCGGTAGACTCCCCTACTTCTAACAACGGCCTAATCTAACATAGCAGTACTTCTTACTTTTGTGCCAATTTAAAGTGTGACGACAGTAGTTATATGTATTAACTCTTTGCCTGCTGAGTAATCACAATCGCTTTTGCAAACAACATAGATCCAGATCAGCCGCTGCGTAATGCCGCATCTGATCTGGATCTATGTTGTTTTCTATTCAACCAATTATCCGAATAGCAAACAGAAGAGCCGGATCAGACGGAACGTTCTGTGACGTCTGATCTGGCTCTATGCTGTTTGTAAAAGTGATTTTATCCGTGTCTAGCGTGCAAAGGGTTAACCCATTCAACACCAAGTAACTCACATGGACTGGTCCATGATATTCATAAACCAATAAATGAATCAGAATATCACATTTGGACAAGTTCATTTATCAAAATGGGTAATTATGTCTAAAAATAGTCATATCACTGGCAAAAAGTGCAGATCCTGATGTGACGGCTCGTCACGAGCCGGCTCATCTGGATCTACACTTTTTGTAAGCCTATTTAGAGGTATGTGGTGTTGAACGGGTTAAGCTGTGAGATTTTGTATATAGTACTACCATATGTATATTGTGAGAGCTATAGTACAATATTATGAACAGTCATTATTAGATATGCTCTTTTCATTCCTTCTGCATCAATGTACATACCCATTCTGCTTCAAATGTTGATCAAACGCTTACACATAACACTCGTCTCCCTTTGCTAACTCAACCCTTTGCATGCTAGCGGCAGATAAAACTCACTTTACAAACAGCATAGAGCGTAACGCCGTGTCTGATCAGGATCTATGTTGTTTGCTATTCAGCCAAGCGTATTAGCGTTCTGTGCCGTCTGATCTGGCTCTATGCTGTTTGCAAATGTGATTTTATTTACTCAGCAGGCAATGGGTTAACACAAGGTAAGAGAGAAATGCAGTTGTTTTACTGGTTGTACATATTTTTTAAGTTCAGCTTTCATGACAGTTGATGATTATTCATCACAGCAGACGGACCAAAAATTCAACTAAAATTCCAAAATGTTTGTATATATACATATATACATATATATATATAGAGGCTCGGAAGTGTATTGCTTGTAGTGGTGTTGCAGGAGAATACCATGTCGTTTGTAGCTTTTGCATCAGCTATTGTCAATATTCTTGCCAGATTTTTATGTTTCATGTCAGCAAGCTAGATCACTTGTTAACATGTGCACGATGCGCGGTATATATATATTTCTGTAGTCTTGCTGGTTTGCATTGAATAATATTGTCTTTAGTATTTTATGTTACTTTGTTTTGCTCAGATTTAACTAGATATTTATATATATGTAATATAAAACTAGATATAAGTAGAATTTCGTAATATTGGTGGACATTGGTCTGATTTCTTTACACGTACATTCTCATATTATGCTCCTGATAACTGTTTGTAAGAAGAAAAGATTGATTGTATATGTGAGAACCTCCAGTAATATTATATGTGAGGCAAGGTGTCAGATATGTGAGATTTGTCGTCAGATATTATATATGTGAGATTTGTCTACAGATATTATATATGTGAGATTTGTCGTCAGATAGAGATTTGTCGTCAGATATTATATATGTGAGATTTGTCGTCAGATATTATATATGTGAGATTTGTCATCAGATATTATATATGTGAGATTTGTCGTCAGATATTATATATGTGAGATTTGTCGTCAGATATTATATATGTGAGATTTGTTGTCAGATATTATATATGTGAGATTTGTCATCAGATATTATATATGTGAGATTTGTCGTCAGATATTATATATGTGAGATTTGTCATCAGATATTATATATGTGAGATTTATATATTATATATGTGAGACTTGTCGTCAGATATTATATATGTGAGATTTGTCGTCGGATAGTATATATGTGAGATTTGTTGACAGATATTAGATATGTGAGATTTGTCGTCAGATATTATATATGTGAGATTTGTTGTCAGATAGTATATATGTGAGATTTGTTGACAGATATTATATATGTGAGATTTGTCGTCAGATATTATATATGTGAGATTTGGCGTCAGATATTATATATGTGAGATTTGGCGTCAGATATTATATATGTGAGATTTGTCGTCAGATGTTATATATGTGAGATTTGTCGTCAGATATTATATATGTGAGATTTGTCGTCAGATATTATATATGTGAGATTTGTCGTCAGATAGTATATATGTGAGATTTGTTGACAGATATTATATATGTGAGATTTGTCGTCAGATATTATATATGTGAGATTTGGCGTCAGATATTATATATGTGAGATTTGGCTTCAGATATTATATATGTGAGATTTGTCGTCAGATGTTATATATGTGAGATTTGTCGTCAGATATTATATATGTGAGATTTGTCGTCAGATGTGAGATTTGTCGTCAGATATTATATATGTGAGAGTTGTCGTCCGATATATATGTGAGAATGTGAGATTTGTCGTCAGACATTTTATATGTGAGATTTGTCGTCAGATATATATGTGAGAATGTGAGATTTGTCGTCGGACATTTTATATGTGAGATTTGTCGTCGGACATTTTATATGTGAGATTTGTCGTCGGACATTTTATATGTGAGATTTGTCATCGGACATTTTATATGTGAGATTTGTCGTCGGACGTTTTATATGTGAGATATATTGTGCAACATTTTATATGTGAGATATGTGTGTAATGGGACGTGCTGTCTCCAGACATCTCGATCAAGTATTATTCTGTAATATATAAGATTTTCTCTCAATGTTGTACAAGTTGTATGTGGAGACATGCAGCACACAAAACCAGTTATACGTGTTGTCGAATTCTCATAGTGTAATTCTTATTTACAACTTAAGTAAATCTGCTGTTATATTTTTTCATTGATTTTCTTTTTCTGTAGAATGAATATTAAAAGTCCCGACGTTAGTTTTGTGAAAAGAATAAAAACTGGTTTTAAAGTACAAAGTTGTTCCACAGTGGTATTAAGTCTTCAACATTTTACTTCAAATCTGAATAACTTATTATTAAAAATGGAAATAAAAGGTATTTATTTCCAATCAGCTGTTCCTTAGAATATCTCGCAGTGTGCAAGTAAATACGTCTTTTGTTACATACAAGGCCGGAAAGGATGGTTTTGAGTGAAATCTTGGGTTGGTTACATCTATATAATTCTTTGCGGAGTAACATCTTAATGTCATAGAATCTTCGAAAATTTGTGATTTTCACAGAAAAAAGGTTGAATTTAATGATTCATAGACAAGTGCTTACAATTATGTGGGGTTGGGTAGAAAGTGTCCCCCAAAAAAAGTGTTGAGACAAAAAACCTTTTACAAACTGCTAATTTGCTGTCTTTTATCCATTGACATAAACCCTGTCTTCACTAGCATATACAACGTTTCCCAGATATCAAGCCCAAGGAGTTTGATTGGTTCTTTCCAGGATTTGCACTTGGCAGCAATCAATCAGAATGCTTGAGAGTCAGTTTAAAATTTATGAAATATCTTCTACCCTCCTGGCTCCATGTTCAACATTTTTGTCTCTAATCGGATGCTCTTCAGCTGCAACAAAGCATTATGAGTAGATAACTCTGTAATGATATAATGAATTGGCCTAGTGTATTTGGTCTATGTTGAATCTTAATTAAAAACTCTGTCGGTATTGAAGCAATAAATGTAAGTGTACTATAATGCTAGTTTTGTATTTTCTTGTTGTCCCCTTATTGTCCCCAGTATCACACACATAACCTGTGTTAAAGACCAGGCCACCGGTCTGTACAGACAACAATATTGGGTACCAACCAATCCATTATCAATGAATTTAAACCTGCCAGCAAAGACAACGCTTTACCATTTCCAATGGGTGGTCTGCACGTACGGACATCCGGCCTTCCGCAAGCCAGCGGTATTGCTTGCTCAAAGGGGTTAATTCCACACCCTCAGTGTGATTCAAACCTACAACGGCAGTGAGGGACAAGTGATTTGAATCCTGACCGCTTGTCCCTTGAACGAGGCAGTTTATATGAGTTGGAATCCCGACTGTGTCCTTGAGCAATGCAGTTTGTATGAGATGGAATCCTGACCCTGACATATGCACTGTGTCCTTGAGCAATGCAGTTTGTATGAGTTGGAATCCTGACCCTGACATATGCGCTGTGTCCTTGAGCAATGCAGTTTGTATGAGATGGAATCCTGACCCTGACATATGCGCTGTGTCCTTGAGCAATGCAGTTTGTATGAGATGGAATCCTGACCCTGACATATGCGCTGTGTCCTTGAGCAAGGCAGTTTGTATGAGTTGGAATCCTGACCCTGACATATGCGCTGTGTCCTTGAGCAATGCAGTTTGTATGAGATGGAATCCTGACCCTGACATATGCGCTGTGTCCTTGAGCAATGCAGTTTGTATGAGTTGGAATACTGACCGTGACGTATGCAATGTGTCCTTGAGCAATGCAGTTTGTATGAGGTGGAATCCTGACCCTGACATATGCGCTGTGTCCTTGAGCAAGGCAGTTTGTATGAGTTGGAATACTGACTGTGATGTATGCGATGTGTCCTTGAGCAATGCAGTTTGTATGGTTTGGAATACTGACTGTGACGTATGCGCTGTGTCCTTGAGCAAGGCAGTTTGTATGAGTTGGAATCCTGACCGTGGTGCATGCGCTGTGTCCTTGAGCAATGCAGTTTGTATGAGTTGGAATACTGACCGTGACGTATGCGATGTGTCCTTGAGCAATGCAGTTTGTATGAATTGGAATCCTGACCCTGACGTATGCGATGTGTCCTTTAGTAATGCAGTTTGTATGAGTTGGAATCCTGACCCTGACATATGCGCTGTGTCCTTGAGCAAGGCAGTTTGTATGAGTTGGAATCCTGACCCTGACATATGCGCTGTGTCCTTGAGCAATGCAGTTTGTATGAGATGGAATCCTGACATATGCGCTGTGTCCTTGAGCAATGCAGTTTGTATGAGATGGAATCCTGACCCTGACATATGCGCTGTGTCCTTGAACAAGGCAATTTGTATGAGTTGGAATCCTGACCCTGACATATGCGCTGTGTCCTTGAGCAATGCAGTTTGTATGAGTTGGAATACTGACCGTGACGTATGCAATGTGTCCTTGAGCAATGCAGTTTGTATGAGGTGGAATCCTGACCCTGACATATGCGCTGTGTCCTTGAGCAAGGCAGTTTGTATGAGTTGGAATCCTGACCCTGACGTATGCGCTGTGTCCTTGAGCAAGGCAGTTTGTATGAGTTGGAATACTGACTGTGATGTATGCGATGTGTCCTTGAGCAATGCAGTTTGTATGGTTTGGAATACTGACTGTGACGTATGCGCTGTGTCCTTGAGCAAGGCAGTTTGTATGAGTTGGAATCCTGACCGTGGTGCATGCGCTGTGTCCTTGAGCAATGCAGTTTGTATGAGTTGGAATACTGACCGTGACGTATGCGATGTGTCCTTGAGCAATGCAGTTTGTATGAATTGGAATCCTGACCCTGACGTATGCGATGTGTCCTTTAGTAATGCAGTTTGTATGAGTTGGAATCCTGACCCTGACATATGCGCTGTGTCCTTGAGCAATGCAGTTTGTATTAGTTGGAATACTGACCGTGACGTATGCGCTGTGTCCTTGAGCAATGCAGTTTGTATGGTTTGGAATCCTGACCCTGACATATGCGCTGTGTCCTTGAGCAATGCAGTTTGTATGAGTTGGAATACTGACCGTGACGCATGCGCTGTATCCTTGAGCAATGCAGTTTGTATGGTTTGGAATCCTGACCCTGACATATGCGGTGTGTCCTTGAACAATGCAGTTTGTATGAGTTGGAATACTGACCGTGACGCATGCGCTGTGTCCTTGAGCAATGCAGTTTGCATGGTTTGGAATCCTGACCATGACGCATCGCTGTGTCCTTGAGCAATGCAGTTTGTATGGTTTGGAATCCTGACCCTGACATATGCGCTGTGTCCTTGAGCAAGGCAGTTTGTATGAGATGGAATCCTGTCCGTGACGTATGCGCTGTGTCCTTGATCAATAGTTTGTATGAATTGGAATCCTGACCCTGACATATGCGCTGTGTCCTTGATTAATAGTTTGTATGAATTGGAATCCTGACCGTGACGTATGCGCTGTGTCCTTGAGCAATGCAGTTTGTATGAGTTGGAATCCTG
This sequence comes from Archivesica marissinica, assembly GCA_014843695.1. Lineage (NCBI taxonomy): Eukaryota > Metazoa > Mollusca > Bivalvia > Venerida > Vesicomyidae > Archivesica > Archivesica marissinica. The sequence continues at coordinate 76,049,468 of CM026386.1, read as the reverse complement.
ACCCTGACGTATGCGCTGTGTCCTTGATCAATAGTTTGTATGAATTGGAATCACGACCATGAAGGATACCGCATGTCTTTAGCAAGGCAGTTTGATTGAGCTGACATCCCGACCGTTGCATATGCCGCATGTCCTTGAGCAATGTTGTTTGCATGGCATTACCTAGTACATAAAGTATTTAGTGATCAATATCAGCATCATCCGAGGATCATGCGGGGGTTAAGACCATACTATATAACACCAATGAAATATACCTCCGCAGTGTCATGGATATGATGGGGTAATGGATTCGGTGTTAAGAGGTTGTGAGTTTGAGCCCAATCAGAACCACAGTTGTCCTTAGTCAGGACACTTAACCCTTTCCCACATAGAAACACCTATTGACGCCATTACCAATAATTATGGCATACATTGACAATGTAGTAGTCAAACCAATGTTCATAATATAGGTCAGAATCTCATGTAGTCCCAGTAATATCTATGGAGGTGGGATAGATATGGCGACTACTTATCCACTGTATGATAGCTAAGTGACTGTCGTTTGTATGGAGATATAATAGTATATTAACCTAAATCTCTATGTAGCCCCAGTAATATCTATGGAGGTGGGATAGATATGATGACAACTTATCCACTGCAAGATAGCTAAGTGACTGTCGTGTGTATGGAGATATAATAGTATATTAACCTAAATCTCTATGTAGCCCCAGTAATATCTATGGAGGTGGGATAGATATGATGACAACTTATCCACTGCATGATAGCTAAGTGACTGTCGTTTGTATGGAGATATAATAGTATATTAACCTAAATCTCTATGAAGGAAAGGGTTAAACCACGTTGCTTCTTCTCTCTTCCGCAACTACAGTCAGCTCTGTTTTACTATTAAGCAGCCAGCCAAGGAAATCACAGAAAGTGGCTGCTTACTGCTTAGCACAGGTGGCTGCATAATAGATGTCACATTTATATAATAAAACAATATATTGGGAATCTGGAAACTGGCTACTTACTACAGGTTGGCTGTTTAACGGAGGTGACCACTAACACTGGTTTAACTGTAGTCCTACGCTGTAAGAATTTAAAAATGCATATACATAAGAGAGATGGCAAACCCCCTTGCTTGTACTGGACTTTATTTCACCTTCATTTGACCTATGCCAACCCTTTATATATATTGATAAAGTTTCATCATCATCATCATCATCATTATCATCATCATCATCATCATCATCATCATCATCATCATCATCATCATCATCATCATCATCGTCGTCATCGTCGTCATCGTCGTCATCGTCATCATCATCAGCAACGCTCTTTGAAATATACTGTCCGCAGACAGACACACAGGCGTAGACCTTTACTTGACCGTAATATGTCAACCTCAAGGTCACGGGGTATCGCTTATTTGAAAGGTCAAATGTGGTTTCCTATATGTGTCATATATCCTATATCTTAAACTATATCTGTTTTCGAGATACAAGCATGGAGGTCACTTGATAGTGGGCACTCGCTGACCGCCCTGACCACAGGTCAGTCAGGCTTCGGCCGATTTCTCCTTGAAAATCACTTTATCCTAGACCAGCCCTCAATTCGTCGGAGGATATTGTTTTTTTTTATAAAGAATGATTTGAGCTCCATTGCGAAACAGGTTCGTACAACTTATATTAATCACTCTCGATACCTCATTTCTGATGGAATTCATCGCCACGAGGGAGAGAGAAGAGACAATGTTGGACGTAACTGTCTTGCCTAAGGGCACAATTGTAACGGCTACAGCTGGGCGCGAACTCCGGGCCTTTCGCACCTGAAGCGAACGCACTACCACTGCGCAACGTCGGAGGCTAATATGTATGTAGCACCCAGCGCCACATGTCCTCACCCCGTACAATCGGTCAATCATAGGTCAATAAATATTGTTAGAGAATGTGACAGCGACAATATTCATCTGTAAATAGGTAATATTACAATATACATGTACACAAAAACAAAACACCCTGGAAAATACTTCAGAATACACAAAGCGTAATGTTGCTACCCCAATGCAGTCGTGATAGCGCAGTCGATGCGCGTTCGCTTCAGGTGCGAAAGGTCCGGAGTTCGAGCCCCGCTGGCGCCGTTACGATTGTGCCCTTAGGCAAGGCATTTAAATTCCACATTGCCCCTTCTCTCTCCTTCATGGCGATGGATTCCATCAGGAATGAGGTCTCGAAAGTGATTAATATAAGTTGAAAGAACTTGTTTCGCAATCGAGCTAAAATAAATTTGTATAAAAAAATAATTCTTTTTAACCTATTCAACCCCAAGTAACTGATATGGACTGGTGCATATTTTTAGACAAAATAAATTAATAAGAAAATTACCTTTGGACCAGTTCATTTATCAAAATGGGTAATATTATCTAAAATTAGTAATACTTATTACTTGTAAAAAGTGCAGATCCTGGCTCGTCACGAGCCGGCTCACCTGAATCTACACTTTTTGTAAGTCTATTTAGAGGCCTGTAGTGTTGTAAGGGTTAACAATAGTTTATTTCAAACAAATCAACATATACATTTTACACACAATTTAGATACATACATGGAAAAGTATTAGAACTGAACAGTATGGCTATAATGCTCCCCAATTGTCATTCATACTGAGAGAACATGCCGCCCCCCCCCCACCCTCCATCACCAAGACAATTCACAAAAACGCCCAATGCCGCACCCGTAGCCCATTAGTTACCATTTCCAAACAGACGAAACATTTCTAACGTTGATGGGTGCGAGACATCCGTGACCTTTCTTGTCCTGTCACCGACAGACCCGTCTGAAGATGCTCAAGTACTCTCCAAGGTACTTGAGCGCTTTCCTTATTTAGCTGTCTCTAAAATCCCCACGCCATACCTTCACGTCTGCTGCAAATGTCAGTGAACGCGTGCGCGCGCGTGACTTCACGGGTCGGCCAGCTCACTGCTCTATTGTTGTATCAACCTTATAAATGTTCAATTAATTCCGACTGATCGAGTCGATAATGTTACAATACCTCCATGCCATCTGGGCGATTTTCATTAAAATCTGTGATCATTTTATACCTTTGATACAAAATTGATAATTTATACCGTTTATGATAAAGGCCGCAAAATGGATAATACCGTTTAGAATTGAAGAACCTGTAATTAACGAAGAAATCTCATTTCTGTACCGTGAACATGGAGATAAAATTATGTCAGCCTCCTATGAGGGCCCATAATTCAGTGGTGGCTTTTAGCACCTTAGGCAGAGTGGTGCTCGAGTCGACACATGGTTGTCTCCGAACTCCATTTGGCTAGAGTTACATTAATGACTAGCATTCTAAATGATACCCGCAGCTAAACGTAATAGTTCATTATAGAGGTACACATTTTTACGAAACGTCTATTTAATTGCTACAATGTGAATACACACTAACAACACGATTTTTATTTTTTAAAAACAACATGTAAATGTGTGTAGACGATATATATATATAGTATATTCACAGTGTAGTGGAGTTCACACACATTTATGGAGACGTATCTTTGATAATTCCTTGTGGTACACACACATTTATGGAGACGTATCTTTGATAATTCCTTGTGGTACACACACATTTATGGAGAAGTATCTTTGATAATTCCTTGTGGTACACACACATTTATGGAGACGTATCTTTGATAATTCCTTGTGATACACACACATTTATGGAGACGTATCTTTGATAATTCCTTGTGGTACACACACATTTATGGAGAAGTATCTTTGATAATTCCTTGTGGTACACACACATTTATGGAGACGTATCTTTGATAATTCCTTGTGATACACACACATTTATGGAGACGTATCTTTGATAATTCCTTGTGGTACACACACATTTATGGAGAAGTATCTTTGATAATTCCTTGTGGTACACACACATTTATGGAGACGTATCTTTGATAATTCCTTGTGATACACACACATTTATGGAGACGTATCTTTGATAATTCCTTGTGGTACACACACATTTATGGAGAAGTATCTTTGATAATTCCTTGTGGTACACACACATTTATGGAGACGTATCTTTGATAATTCCTTGTGAACAGAAATGCTTGTTCACGTATTTAAAAGATGCAATTGAATGCATGTTGTGAATATTTACTTTACCAGTATGTATACTGAATTATTCGATTAGTTTAAGCATATTTGATTTCCCAATATTATACAATTTGAAGAATACATACACATGTATATCAAAACACAGAACAGGGATTAGAATGAAAGACAGAACTTGTGTAATTCTTCTCCTTCGCCGAGCATTTGTAATTGTTTTTATAAAGCTGGGAAAATTTGACAACTGAATGTGAAAAAAGAATGCAAAATATAATTATAGACTCGATCTAGTACAAATATACCGACGATCTAGACTCGATCTAGTACAAATATACCCACGATCTAGACTCGATCTAATACAAATATACCCACGATCTAGACTCGATCTAGTACAAATATACCCACGATCTAGACTCGATCTAGTACAAATATACCCACGATCTAGACTCGATCTAATACAAATATACCCACGATCTAGACTCGATCTAATACAAATATACCCACGATCTAGACTCGATCTAATACAAATATACCCACGATCTAGACTCGATCTAGTACAAATATACCCACGATCTAGACTCGATCTAGTACAAATATACCCACGATCTAGACTCGATCTAATACAAATATACCCACGATCTAGACTCGATCTAGTACAAATATACCCACGATCTAGACTCGATCTAGTACAAATATACCGACGATCTAGTACAAATATACCCACGATCTAGACTCGATCTAATACAAATATACCCACGATCTATACTCGATCTAATACAAATATACCGACGATCTAGACTCGATCTAGTACAAATATACCGACGATCTAGACTCGATCTAGTACAAATATACCGACGATCTAGACTCGATCTAGTACAAATATACCGACGATCTAGACTCGATCTAGTACAAATATACCCACGATCTAGACTCGATCTAATACAAATATACCCACGATCTAGACTCGATCTAATACAAATATACCCACGATCTAGACTCGATCTAATACAAATATACCCACGAGATATACTCGATCTAGTACAAATATACCCACGAGCTAGACTCGATCTAGTACAAATATACCCACGATCTAGTACAAATATACCCTACGATCTAATATAAATATACCCTACGATCTAATACAAATATACCCACGATCTAGTACAAATATACCCACGATCTAGACTCGATCTAGTACAAATATAACCACGATCTAGTACAAATATACCCACGATCTAGTACAAATATATCCACGATCTAGTACAAATATACCCACGATCTAGTACAAATATATCCACGATCTAGTACAAATATACCCACTATCTAGTACACATATACCCACGATCTAGACTCGAGCCACATAATCTTACCAGGAACAACACTTCGTGTTATCCTATCTTCGCCAACACATCAACATTGTCTTAATACCTTCACCAACACATCAACAGTGTCTGAATACCTTCGCCAACACATCAACATTGTCTGAATACCTTCGCCAACACATCAACATTGTCTTAATACCTTCGCCAACACATCAACAGTGTCTGAATACCTTCGCCAACACATCAACATTGTCTGAATACCTTCGCCAACACATCAACATTGTCTTAATACCTTCGCCAACACATCAACATTGTCTTAATACCTTCGTCAACACATCAACATTGTCTTAATACCTTCGTCAACACATCAACATTGTCTTAATACCTTCGCCAACACATCAACATTGTCTTAATACCTTCGCCAACACATCAACATTGTCTTAATACCTTCGCCAACACATCAACATTGTCTTAATACCTTCGCCAACACATCAACATTGTCTTAATACCTTCGCCAACATATCAACATTGTCTTAATAATGTGTACTAAGAATAGTTTGAAATAAACAATATAGCGTGAATGTAGAGCTCCATTATGTACATGATACAAGCCGACTGTGTGAGACGCGTAGCGCCGGAGACCGTACAAATATTTTACATATTGGATCCGTTTGAGGTTTATATCTTACTTAAAACTAGGGATGGCAACGAATAGCGATTTCGGTATTCGAATATTCGGTCGGGAAGATATTCGAATATTGTTTTTAAGATAAAGCACACACTTATATAACAAGATCCTACTAATTAAAATTGTTAATTTCGTACATGTTTTAATATAATACGCAGGCATTTTGACAGCAGTCCAATATTAATAATAATGGACTGCAAGTACAAATGGTTAGGTGACTTTCAGGCTCTGCGAAATGTTCAACCTTACCCGGTCAGCTAACAAAACGAGTTATATACCAAAATGTTTGTAAATGTCTGTTTCTGTTTTTACGTTTATTTATCGTCGCTACCGGTTGACCATATGAGCGACGCCTCCTGAAGAGATTAGTTATTTTAGATTTTGGAGGATAAATGTAAATGTCTGAAGTTTGTCACACATGCGGCATAAATTGTGGCGTTCGGAGAAATCCAAAATGGCGTCCAAAATGGCCACCATAAATTGGTAGTCTACTTAAATGACTATAAATGGTCCTGAATAAATGGTTGGCGAATCATTTTGTGATTTTATTTCATTTATTTTTGTATTCATATGTAAGAATGTTCTACCCTGGTGCCCATCCGTGTATAGTATCCGGGTATCCGGGTATAGTATCCGGATATCCGGGTATAGTATCCGGGTATCCGGGTATCCGTGTATAGTATCCGGGTATCCGGGTATAGTATCCGGGTATAGTATCCGGGTATCCGGGTATAGTATCCGGGTATCCGGGTATAGTATCCGGGTATCCGTGTATAGTATCCGGGTATCCGGGTATAGTATCCGGGTATCCGTGTATAGTATCCGGGTATCCGGGTATAGTATCCGGGTATCCGGGTATAGTATCCGGGTATCCGTGTATAGTATCCGGGTATCCGTGTATAGTATCCGGGTATCCGGGTATAGTATCCGGGTATCCGGGTATAGTATCCGGGTATCCGGGTATCCGGGTATCCGTGTATAGTATCCGGGTATCCGGGTATAGTATCCGGGTATCCGGGTATAATATCCGGGTATCCGTGTATAGTATCCGGGTATCCGGGTATAGTATCCGGGTATCCGGGTATCCGTGTATAGTATCCGGGTATCCGGGTATCCGGGTATAGTATCCGGGTATCCGTGTATAGTATCCGGGTATCCGGGTATCCGGGTATAGTATCCGGGTATCCGTGTATAGTATCCGGGTATCCGGGTATCCGGGTATAATATCCGGGTATCCGGTATAGTATCGGGTATCCGGGTATAGTATCCGGGTATCCGGGTATAGTATCCGGGTATCCGTGTATAGTATCCGGGTATCCGGGTATAGTATCCGGGTATCCGGGTATAGTATCCGGGTATCCGGGTATAGTATCCGGGTATCCGTGTATAGTATCCGGGTATCCGGGTATAGTATCCGGGTATCCGGGTATAGTATCCGGGTATCCGTGTATAGTATCCGGGTATCCGGGTATAGTATCCGGGTATCCGGGTATAGTATCCGGGTATAGTATCCGGGTATCCGGGTATAGTATCCGGGTATCCGGGTATAGTATCCGGGTATACTACTGCAATGGACGCACGGGTTCTTCCTCCACCAATAGCAGCTGAAGAAGTGGAAGTGAAAGTCGTGATAGCGCCGTGGTAGCGCATTCGCTTAAGGTGCTAAAGCCCCGGGGTTCGATTTATTCGGCAGGTTAAGGGTTAAGGAAGTGGATGCACGTTCGCCTCAATTGCGAAAGGTCCGTAGTGCGAGCCCCGCTGGAGCCGTTACGATTGTACCCTTAGGCATGGATTTAAATTCCTCATTCCTCTTTTTTCTCCCTCGTGGCGATGGATTCCATCAGGAATGAGGTCTCGAGAGTGATTAATAAAAGTTGTAAGAACTTGTTTGGCAATCGAGCTAAAACAAATTAGTATAAACTAACAGCTGAAGAGTCGCCACGTGACCTAAGCATACATACGCTGTTATTTCTCCGTGTAAATACGTCCATCCAACTACCTGTATAAGTTTGAAGACGGCATACTGTTCTACCTAACCCTGGTTCTCACCAGTGACGGACTCAATTCCGCCCAGGTACATATATACCTGGGATATGCATCCTGTAGGTAACCCGCTATTTTGTGCCATAGCTTTGTTGAACATTATTTACTTCGTGGTGCCAAGACAGTTGCCTAAAAGGCTTATCAACATATGTGTCGAACATAGAGGACTGTACATAAAGACACTTTATGTATATACAATCAAAGTACTCTTTTCAATTTGATATTCATATGACATGCTATTGTATAGTAAATTGAATCCTGTGCACATGCGGATAAACAAGCAATCACCCCCAACACGGCTAAAATTGCTTTCCCGTGAACGTGTCCCCTGTCGATACCTGCTGATCGAAAACAAAGGTAACCGCAGATAGCGCCTGAGAAAAAAACATTCTCATAATGTAATTGAATGTTCATTTGCTAGTAATTACACGTTGTAATGCAATGCCACTCGATGTGCTATAGTGATTGAGTATTGTTGTGTACCGTTTTATTTGTTTGAGTGAAGAGACACGCCACAGATGGACGTTTTCTGTTACGTTATATTAAAGACGGATATGTAGTCCAGTGGTAACACACTGGACTGGTAATCCAGGGATCGCAGGTTCGATCACCCGTCTGACCCTAATAAAATTAACAGTCTTTCAGATGGGACGTTAAACCGAGGTCTCGTGTCGGTGCTTTACACCGTGCACGTAAAAGAACCAGAGGAGATTCTGGAATGGGTCTCTGTCTGTATCATACACTATCCTCCAAAATCTAAAATAACTAATCTCTTCAGGAGGCGTCGCTCATATGGGTAACCGGTAGCGACGATAAATAAACGTAAAAAAAAAAGTTGTTGAGCGATGGTCATGCAACAATTCAGTCCACAAAGTACAAATAATATGATAGTTTCACAACGTATAATATAACAGAGTCATTGAAGTCGTGATAGCGTAGTTGCGAGTTCGCGTCAGGTGCGAAAGGTCCGGAGTTCCAGTCCCGCTGGAGCCGTTAGTTATGAGTGTGCCCTTAGGCAAGGCATTTAAATTCCATGTTGCCTCTTCTCTCTCCCTCGTGGCGATGGATTCAATTAGGAATGAGGTCTCGAGAGTGATTAATATAAGTTGTAATAACGTGTTTCGCAATTGATCTAAATTTGTATAAACTATACTGTTCTTACAACTTTAGAATACTATTTCTCGATATATTAATGCTGATGGAATACATCGTGAAGAGGTAGAGGATGAACCCCATGGGTGCCCCTCCGAGCAGTATTTCAGGCACGGATGGGTATCCACAAGCCAGCTAACCTACCACAAGCCAGCTAACCTACTACAAACCAGCTAACCTACCACAAGCCAGCTGACCTACCACACGCCAGCTAATCTACTACAAACCAGCTAACCTACCGCAAGCCGGCGGACCTACCACCAGCCAGCTGACCTACCACCAGCCAGCTGACCTACCACAAGCCAGCTAACCTACCACAAGCCAGCTAACCTACCACAAGCCAGCTGACCTACCACAGCCAGCTGACTACACAGCCAGCTGACCTACCACAAGCCAGCTAACCTACCACAAGCCAGCTAACCTACCACAAGCCAGCTAACCTACCACAAGCCAGCTAACCTACCACAAGCCAGCTAACCTACCACAAGCCAGCTAACCTACCACAAGCCAGCTAACCTACCACAAGCCAGCTAACCTACCACAAGCCAGCTAACCTACCACAAGCCAGCTAACCTACCACAAGCCAGCTAACCTACCACAAACCAGCTAACCTACCACAAACCAGCTAACCTACCACAAGCCAGCTAACCTACCACAAGCCAGCTAACCTACCACAAACCAGCTAACCTACCACAAGCCAGTTAACCTACCACAAACCAGCTAACCTACCACAAGCCAGCTAACGCAGCTAACCTACCACAAACCAGCGGACCTACCACAACCCACAAGCCAGCTGACCTACCACAAGCCAGCTAACCTACCACAAACCAGCTGACCTACCACAAGCCACAAGCCAGCTGACCTACCACAAGCCAGCTGACCTACCACCAGCCAGCTGACTTACCACAAGCCAGCTAACCTACCACACGCCAGCTAACCTACCACAAACCAGCTAACCTACCACAAGCCAGCTAACCTACCACAAACCAGCGGACCTACCACAAGCCACAAGCCAGCTGACCTACCACAAGCCAGCTAACCTACCACAAACCAGCTGACCTACCACAAGCCACAAGCCAGCTGACCTACCACAAGCCAGCTGACCTACCACCAGCCAGCTGACCTACCACAAGCCAGCTGACCTACCACCAGCCAGCTGACCTACCACAATCCAGCTGACCTACCACAAGCCAGCTAACCTACCACAAGCCAGCTGACCTACCGCAAGCCAGCTAACCTACCGCAAGCCAGCTGACCTACCGCAAGCCGGCGGACCTACCACAAGCCACAACAAGCCAGCTGACCTACCACCAGCCAGCTAACCTACCACAAGCCAGCTGACCTACCACAAGCCAGCTAACCTACCACAAGCCAGCTGACCTACCACAAGCCAGCTAACCTACCACAAGCCAGCTGACCTACCACAAGCCAGCTGACCTACTACAAACCAGCTAACCTACCACAAGCCAGCTGACCTACCGCAAGCCGGCGGACCTACCACAAGCCAGCTAACCTACCACAAGCCAGCTGACCTACCGCAAGCCACAAGCCAGCTGACCTACCACCAGCCAGCTAACCTACCGCAAGCCAGCTGACCAACCACAAGCCAGCTGACCTACCGCAAGCCAGCTGACCTACCACAAACCAGCTAACCTACCACAAACCAGCTGACTTACCACAAGCCAGCTGACCTACCACAAGCCAGCTAACCCACCACAAGCCAGCTAACCTACCACAAGCCAGCTAACCTACTACAAGCCAGCTAACCTACCACAAGCCAGCTGACCTACCACAAGCCAGCTGACCTACCACAAGCCAGCTGACCTAGCACAAGCGAGCTGACCTACCACAAGCCAGCTAACCTACCACAAGCCAGCTAACCCACCACAAGCCAGCTAACCTACCACAAGCCAGCTAACCTACCATTAGCCAGCTGACCTACCACAAGCCAGCTAACCTACCACACGCCAGCTGACCTACCGCAAGCCACAAGCCAGCTAACCTACCACAAGCCAGCTGACCTACCGCAAGCCACAAGCCAGCTAACCAACCACAAGCCAGCTAACCTACCACACGCCAGCTAACCTACCACAAGCCAGCTAACCTACCACAAGCCAGCTAACCTACTACAAGCCAGCTAAACCACCACAAGCCAGCTAACCTACCACAAGCCAGCTAACCTACCACAAGCCAGCTAACCTACCACAAGCCAGCTGACCTACTACAAGCCAGCTGTATGTCTATATATATTATGCTGTGCATGGATTAACTTTTTAGTTTAATCATATTTTATTGCTCGATTCGTTTTACATGTGAATACAAAACATAAATAAAGGCAAACGGGTTAGGCCACAAGCAACATTAGTTACGGCCCTTCCCAACTGCATGGATTAACGGGCTTAATGTGTATTTCTTCCGGCTGCACAAGCCGTGGATCTATTATAAGACTCCCGCTCAAAATGGGCAAAGCTGGTATTAATACATATAGAAGTGTACGAATGTAGTGTTAGAATTTGTTCAGGTGACACCATTGTAAGATTACAGGTTTCCGAAACAGCACCTGGAAGGTTTCCTTTATGCCGTGTACGGGAGAGAAACCCTTAACTTCTCATTAATTGTAGGGAACCGCTAGCTTATGGTCGACAGTGTTCACCTTTACACGCTGAGAACACGTAGTAGGCTGTGTCTTAGAAATGTTCAATGTAATTCTATTGTTGAAATCGAAATACCATTTTGCTTCCAAAATACACGACTAAATTGGAAACGACTCGTAAAATGGGCCGTCACACCTGTCCATTGTTGGTTGGTGAAGTTAAACATTTGTTATGGAAATTTGATCTCACGTATGAATTGGTTTTCACAGAAGTTTTACGGGAATGAAATTTGCTTTTGAAGAAAACGTTACTTTTAATTGCTCCGGTCCAATGAGCCTGTCGGAAATCAGGACGAATTAAGACTGTTTTAAATACAGCCTCGAGGTTCCCCGCATACTGTCCGAGCCCGTGTGCGATTCAGGGCAATGACCTGTCGTTAAGCAGTGACATTGGCAGCCACACGAGTCTTTTACAGGAGTTTCTGAGTCATTGTTTCACACTTCAATACATGTTTCTCTAATGTATCTCAGTTCTGAATGTGACGAGCTAGATTGTGCGTGTGATTTACGCTTATTTATCGTCGCTACCGGTTGCCCATATGAGCGATGCATCCTGAAGAGATTAGTCATTTTAGATTGTTCGAGGATAGTGCAATGATACAGACAGAGACACATTCCAGAATCTCCTCTGGTTCTTTTACGTGCACGATGTAATGCACCGACATGAGACATCGGTTTAATGTCCCATCGGAAAAACAGTTAATTTTATTAGGGTCAGACGGGGGATCGAGCCTGCGATCCCTGTATCATTGCACTATCCTCCAAAATCTAAAATGACTTATATCTTCAGGAGGCGTCGCTCATATGGGCAACCGGTAGCGACGATAAATAAACGTAAAACACACACACACACACTCGACACCAAACAATCGTCCTTCACTTTTACTTCTGATATACATCCTAGAATTCTTAGATCAACCTCAGAATATCAATTATACACACCAAGACCAAATTGTGAATTATTTCGTAATACATTTGAATTTTCAGGATCATCTATTTGGAATTAATTGCCTCACTCAGTTCAAAATGCTCCAACTATCCAACAGTTCAAAATTCTCTACTTAAGGTGGAACTATAACAATTCAAACTAATCGCGTACTTCTACTGTTATTATAAACGTGTATTGCCATTGCTATATTTATTAGAATCGGAAAATTGCTGTCTTTAAGTTGATTTCATACATATTTTGAAGATACCACTACAAGTCAAATCTGCACATTGTTAGATAGATCTAGTATCATTAATTGTCTCATTCCCATGTTCTACTCTGCTAGCCAATTCCATATATCATCATATTCCATTACATATTAAATATAGTTTCTCTATTTTTCAGCTTTTACATTACTATATTATTCCAATGTGCAGTTCTCACTTATAGTGCATTTGATTGTATGTATGTTGAGGGCCTGCCTCATGGTAGATTAACTCTCGTTAAATAAAGTCTTTATTATTATTATTATACCAAGGTATTATACATTTATAGTTGAGGGATCTCGGAGGTTTTGTTTGGTCGTTGACGTGTCCGTTACATCTATAGGTTAGAATCCCACGGTGTGTCGAAGATGAAGTGAGGAAGCATTACAACTTGCTTGTGGAAGGAAGGTGGTTTTACCCGGGTGCCCGTTCGTGTCTGAATCACTGGGGCATCCCCGGTCCGGCCTCCGCCATTAAGAGCTGGAGACTCGTTGGTTAGCGCGACTCTAGACTAGCGTATGCGAGGCGTTACATGTACCTCAGAAATTATTAATAAGAGTGAAGGTGCAACGTCGATTTACGTGTTTTGCACATGGACACCACCACTGTGGTTGTGACGAGGTTTGAACTCACAACCTCCCGGTTTCGAGGCGGATTCAGTATGCATTGCACTACGGAGGTTTCAACTGTTAAATCGCCAGGAACAGAAATTAGCTGCATTTCCTGCTTTCTGTTTTTTCTATTTTCAAGAGTTGAACGCAATAAGCGATTTATAACATGGGATCCATTTCTAATAATTATTGATGCAGTCACTGTACGGAGATTCAATAACCACCACAGACAGGATAACCACATTAGTAACGATTGGTTCTAATATGGCAACATTTCTGCTCTTTATTATTTAATAATGTTTGATACTCTATACATTTGATTGGCTCCATTTACAAAGCATGTCCGATACTAATTGAGTGATCCACCGTGATAAATTTATCTTTATAAATGAACGTCTAAATTATCATTTTAAGCGAAAGTCTGAAACTGTTATCTGAAATGTTACCGGCTCACTACAACCTGTCCGACATGTGTTATGGTAGTGAACCGTACATGCGTCCATGATGCCCGCGCACGAGACGCACGTGTAGTAATGTCAAATGATACACACATGGTAGCACTATTTATGGTCGTGGAAATCTGTTGTGTATTTTCTTCACGTATTTCCAATGTGTAAATGTGTGAAATAAAACTGCCTAGTGTAGGTTTTGAGTGACACGCGCGTGTTTCCCGGTTGTTCGTTTTGAACGTAATAAATGAACACAATTTACATAGTTTTTATAGCATTTTTGTATAATATTCGTAATGCAATTTAACGAGACGAGATAGTGTCACAACTGAATGAACTCGGATGATCGGTGATGGGGCTGCTATATGGTACCGAAATATGGGGCTGCTATATGGTGTCGATGCTTTACACAGCGTACGTAAAAAACCCAGAGGAGACTCTGGAATGGGTATCTGTCTGTATCATTGCACTATCCTCCAAAAATCTAAAATGACTAATATCTTCAGGAGGCGTCGCTCATATAAGCAACCGGTAGCGACGATAAATAAACATAGAAAAACAACGAATATGGGGCTACTATATGGGGCTGCTATATGGTGCCGGAATATGGGGCTGCTATATGGTGCCTGTCAGGATACTCTGGAATGCGGGCACTATCCTCCAAAATCTAAAATGACTAATCTCTTCATATCAGGAGACGTCGCTCATATGACAATAAATAAACATACAACACGCACTAATCACCAAAGCAAAACAATGACCTTCTTATTGCATAGATCTCGGGATCAAAATAGATATAATTTCATATTTATGCTAATTAGTACAAAGTGAGTGTGAACGTGGCATCGAAGATGCCGAACATTATTTTTTCAAATGTCCTCTATTTTTAAATCAAAGGATAGCACTATTCAGATATACACGTCAATATCATCCACTTAGTGTAAGAACTCTACTTAAAGGTAAAGAAGAACTCTCAGATGAACAGAACCTAAGTATTTTTAATTCAGTTCAAAAGTTTATACATGATACTGCGAGGTTTTCAAATTAGCGTAATAATAGTATTTCTATTTCTTATTATGCGTGGGGGGTTTCGAGATCGCGGACCGGGGCGAGCATCACACGAGCACATTCACGTGAATACTTCTGCTGGCATTTTTTTCTTTAAAATAACATATCTTTTTCTTAACTGTACTTTTGTAGCCATAATATATTTCTGTAAATGAATTGTATTGGGGAGGGCCGTTTTATAATGTGTATAGCACTTGTGGCCCAAACCTTTTGCTGTATATATTTGGCAATAAATTATGTTTAAACAAAAAAAAAAAAAATTAGTACAAAGTACAGCGGGCAATACTAAATCCCCGATACCGGAGGGGGAGTGGAATAAACTCCCGCGAACCTATGATCAGGTATCAACCATTCCTTTGTCTTCGTTAATAAATCATGATTTATTTGAATGACGTTGCTAACTAAATCGGTAGGCGTTACCAAATTTCGTCTTAAGACGGCAAACGTGAGATTTTCATAATCCTTATTGTTTGCATATTCCGGCATCGTGAGACCGGAAATTGATCGGCACGTGGCGGTAGCGTGCTGGGCTGTCAAATGCATGACTGAAGAAGTTTATTTTTCTGAAAGTGTCTATTTCTTAAAGAAAGAAAAGAGAGGGACAGCACCGTAAGGTTATTTACTGAAAACACAGAGGACCTAACATGGTTTAATGTTCTTATATCAATACAAACGATTTTTGAAATATATTTTTATCTTCGAGGCCTCTGTTAGGAGTAACCCCGTTTATTCTCCCCGTAACATGTAAGCAGGGCTAGGGGAACCTCCCCTTACTAACGCTTACAATGAACATTTATAAATACAATAATATTATATATTAATACAGTTTTAATATAAGTTGTAAGAACTTGTTTCGCAATCGAGCTAAAATAAATTTGTATAGACTATTAAATGAGTACTCTCGTTAAATAAAGTCTTTATTATTATTATTATTATTCCACAAGGGACTAACTTCCCGATAAGAATAATAACTGGTTTTTTTTTCTCGAGGACAAAGCCCCTTTTATTCACATACAAGTACATAATTATACATAAATATATGCGATCATTAACATAAAACAAATGACAATTATATGAGATGCAATTAACGGTAATCAATATTAGACTCTTTTATATATATATATATATATATATATATATATACACACACATATACATATATACACATACATACATATACACATATACACATATACACATATACACATATACATATATACACATATACACATATACACATATACACATATACATATATACACATATACACATATACACATATACATATATACACATATACACATATACACATACATACATAACTGGTATTATTGACTTACATATGGCACATACCTGTATTAAGTTGAACAGTGTAATATATGTCTTATTCTGGGACATACCTTAGACATAAAATACATTCATTATTCTGGGACATACATTAGACATAAAATACATGTCTTATTCTGGGACACACATTAGACATAAAATACATGTCTTATTCTGGGACATACCTTAGACATAGAATACATGTCTTATTCTGGGACATACCTTAGACATAGAATACATTCATTATTCTGGGACATACATTAGACATAAAATACATGTCTTATTCTGGGACACACCTTAGACATAAAATACATGTCTTATTATGGGACATACCTTAGACATAGAATACATGTCTTATTCTGGGACATACCTTACACATAGAATACATTCATTATTCTGGGACACACCTTAGACATAGAATACATGTCTTATTCTGGGACATACCTTAGACATAGAATACATTCATTATTCTGGGACATACCTTAGACATAGAATACATTCATTATTCTGGGACATACCTTAGACATAGAATACATTCCTTATTCTGGGACATACCTTAGACATAGAATACATTCATTATTCTGGGACACACCTTAGATATAAAATACATTCATTATTCTGGGACATACCTTAGACATAGAATACATTCATTATTCTGGGACATACCTTAGCCATAGAATACATGTCTTATTCTGGGACATACCTTAGACATAGAATACATTCATTATTCTGGGACATACCTTAGACATAGAATACATTCATTATTCTGGGACATACCTTAGACATAGAATACATTCATTATTCTGGGACATACCTTAGACATAGAATACATTCATTATTCTGGGACATACCTTAGACATAGAATATATGTCTTATTCTGGGACATACCTTAGACATAAAATACATTCATTATTCTGGGACATACATTAGACATAGAATACATTCATTATTCTGGGACACACATGAGACATAAAATACATGTCTTATTCTGGGACATACCTTAGACATAGAATACATTCATTATTCTGGGACATACCTTAGACATAGAATACATTCATTATTCTGGGACATACCTTAGACATAGAATACATTCATTATTCTGGGACACACATGAGACATAAAATACATGTCTTATTCTGGGACATACCTTAGACATAGAATACATTCTTATTCTGGGACATACCTTAGACATAGAATACATTCATTATTCTGGGACATACCTTAGCCATAGAATACATGTCTTATTCTGGGACATACCTTAGACATAGAATACATTCATTATTCTGGGACATACCTTAGACATAGAATACATTCATTATTCTGGGACATACCTTAGACATAGAATACATTCATTATTCTGTGACATACCTTAGACATAGAATACATTCATTATTCTGGGACATACCTTAGACATAGAATACATTATTATTCTGGGACTACCTTAGACATAGAATACATGTCTTATTCTGGGACATACCTTAGACATAGAATACATTCATTATTCTGGGACATACCTTAGACATAGAATACATTCATTATTCTGGGACATACCTTAGACATAGAATACATTCATTATTCTGGGACACACATTAGACATATAATACATTTATATTTACTGTTGCATGAAGATATAAGTTTTTATATACGTTAACACGTGTTTGTGTTTATAACCTATATGTGGAGTTCACGGTGCGCTTTGATGATAGTAATGGTCATGGTGGAAGTACAATTGTATTTGTTAAAAATCCAGTTTTATTATCCAGAATCATTATAATAACATATTAATACTAGAGGAACGACTTACTAAGTTAATAATATGACAAGAAATGACATAAATAGAGCATGTTTGACATACATGTATATACAGCCTTGTTATACTTTATTACATCCCTAATTGTTAGGTAAATCCATTTTTACCCAATGTTAATTATACAAATAGAATACTTATACTGAAATGTTATTCGTATGAAAATAAGGGTACTATATTTTTTTTCGCTTAGCACTCTTAGTTTATACAAATTAATTTTAGCTCGATTGCGAAACAAGTTCTTACAACTTATATTAATCACTGTCGAGACATCATTCCTGATGGAATCCATCGCCACGAGGGAGAGAGAAGAGGCAATGTGGAAGTTAAATGCCTTGCCTAAGGGCACACTCGTAACGGCTCCAGTGAGACTCGAACTCCGGGCCTTTCGCACCTGAAGCGCCCTTCGTAGTTCCGTTTCTTAATAGCCATGTACTTAGTATGCGTACATGACTTTAGCATGTTTTATTTTTAAAAATTGCCCTGTACCTTTGTTATTTTCTTAACAGAAATATGACTTTAAAGTGTCTATATATATAATCTACTGACAGAAAATCCTGCCAACTATATTCGTAGAAAACCATTTATGAAGTATAGTCAAACTTAATTGAAAGATCACGTCCATTAATATGAGCCCACCTTTTCAGTTCCCGTTTGTGTTAAGGAATAAATTAGCCTGTATTAAGAGAGATTTTCCTGCGTAGAGACCACCTTTTGCCTTTCCTTTTGGTGGTCCCTTGGTATCTTGGTAAGTTTGACCGTATACATGTACATTATACGTGCATTATACGTGCATTATATCTGTAAACTTATAATCATTATCATATGAAATTAAATATATAGAAGCGACCTTATTTCGATTGTTCGAAGAAAATGTAACAAATTCCTTTACATAATGCTAAAAAAATCACAATCCAGCAGTTATTTCTAGGAATAGATCAGTGCAAATGAAATTGATTGAAAGTGAAAATGAAAGACGGGTAGCGGTTCACACTACCTTACACTTGTGCGTGTGTGTTTTACGTTTATTTATCGTCGCTACCGGCTGCCCATATGAGCGACGCCTCCTGAAGATATTAGTCATTTTAGATTTTGGAGGATAGTGCAGTGATACAGACAGAGACCCATTCCAGAGTTTCCTCTGGTTCTTTTACGTGCACGGTGTAAAGCACCGACACGAGACCTCGGTTTAACGTCCCATCTGAAAGACTGTTAATTTTATTAGGGTCAGACGGGGGATCGAACCTGCGATCCCTGGATTACCAGTCCAGCGTGTTACCACTGGACTACAGATCCGTCCGTCTGTACACTTGTGTTGAAGATAATCTCATATATATATATGACAATGCCCATGGCCTGCCATTTTGCTGTGTTCGTTTGGAGACATCTTAGGTCACATGGTGATTGTACACGTGTCATTAGAGGAGATAAATAATCCTGGGTGACCCTCCGAGCAGTACTTCACCGGGTACCCGGGTAAAACCACCGGCCGTCCGAACGCAAGTTGAATAACTTCATAACTTGTAATAATTCGACACCCCCAGTGGGATTCGAATCTATAGCGATGGGTGAGGGGGCAGTGACTTTGAGTCAACGACCTTAACCACTAAGTCACGTAGTTTCATCGCAGCCAACCCCCCCCCCCCATCCTCCACCACTTACACATACGTTTGTTCAAGGTCTCATCTCTCCCGGGCCTGTTTCGTCTGTGAACTGTCCTTGCCTGAATAAGAACAACAACAACAACAACAACAACAACAACAACAACAACAACATAATAATAATAATAATAATAATAAAGACTTTATTCTTTATTTTACCAGAGAACTCATTTAACAAACGTTAATCTACCATGAGGCTTTCAACATATATACAAATCAAATGATACGACTATACGTGAAAACTGCACATTGGAATTATATAGTAATGTTAAAGCTGAAAAGTAGAGACATTATATAGCCAGCTAGTTAAATAATGGTTACCGATTGCCTACCAGCCTGACGTCTGGCACACAAGCATAGGATTCGGGAAGTACTGATGTTCATAAAAAAGATGTCTCATAAGTCTGACTGGCCCTTTAAATAGGGGTGACACTATAATAAACAAACATACTAACCAACTTATGTCTAAATCTTCTTAGAATTAGTAATTGCACCGGGTAATTTGTTCACCCGGTCTACCTCCGACCCCCGTTGGTACACAATAGTGTGCGAGCGGGAGTGGGAGATACGAAAACCGAACACACTCTGAGATTAATGCAACCGACTTAGCCTTCTAAACATCATAGTATTGTAATTTTAATTGTTTATTAACTATTTTTAGACCTCTTTAATCACCTTAGATAATTTAGTCGCCCAAATGCATTTATGCGGTGGCGACTTTAAATAAACTTATATAGATAGATAAACAAACACTTTACTCTACTTTTTTTATATATACATGTAATATGCTATGGAATATGATGATATATGAAATTGTCTAGCAGAGTAGAAAAGGGGGAATGAGACAATTAATGACAATAAATCTATATAACAATGTGCAGTATTGTGCAAAACCCCAATTTGCACGAAATATTTATTATTGTTATATATAAATAGTAATGTATTATATAAATACATTAAACTGTTTCTATATATGGCCAAATGTTTACCATGTAATATATATATATTTGTTTTATGCATAATCGTCTGCTATTATTTTCGCGCCTAAAATTATCAATCTCGCTTCGCGCGGGAAATGACTTAAAAGGTTAGGCCTAATCTCATTTTATCAAGGCCGTGGTTGCAGGTGTCCAGTTATGTAATACAAAGGCACCGAACTGGTTTGATGGTGTAATATTAGATAACATAACAGATGTTTAGGAATAACAGATGTTTTAGGAATTGTTATATCATATATACACTGATTCAATTATGTATATAAGAAATGGATTTTATTAACATAGATCAGACACACTAGAGCCTAACTCCAGGAGCGAGACAGGTCGTGATCTCAATCTAGTATATAGAACATATAAACTGTATTTATGATACTTAGATATTATTGACATTATAAGAAATATAACTTATAAAGATTTGTCGAATAATTAAATTGTTCAGCCACAGAAGAAACATAGAGTTTCGGCGAACCATATAGAAGTTGATTTAAAGTTAATCTAATCAGAAACAGTGATTAGATTATAGTGATATTGAGTAATGACGGATTAGAAAGATTGGATGTTAAATATACTGTGTAAGCGCATAGTCGGCTCACACAAATGGATTGTTAAATAAGCTTTTAATGATACGATGTATATATATATAGATCACTGATTATATATAACTGGATATTTCTGATGCCAATATAAACAAGATATTATATAGAAGAAATGTAATACTGTGTTGAGTTATCATTAATACATATAATAACGAAGAAACCCCCTAGACAACTCCAGAGAGTCTACAATAGGATAGACCCTGGTAAGAGCCGTAGCAACCGAGACATATTATTACGAGAAGAAAAAGGAGAGTTTGCGACAATTGGGACGCTCGTCCGGGATTGGAAATAAAGAAGAAATGACATATCGTGACATATTGTGAAGGACACTAGGATTTATATATGGAATATTGTGAAGGACACTAGGATTTATACATGAAGAATACAAGGGACTAGTAATTAACGTGGGAAAACAGAAGTGCATGCGAGACAGTGTTAGAATTTGGAAATAAGTGAAAGACGTCGACGAATTATTAAATTAATGAAATGGATTAAATTATTGGAAATGTGCAAACTTTGAATATGTGATAAATTATATATTGGATTAACGGACGAGACAGACTTCGGTAAGTACCAGTTTTCTTTTCATAGAGGCCTAATATTATCATTAAAATTATATTAGTGATTTACTTCCTTTTATTGAACTCAATTCTATAATACATTTGGAGATACATTCTGGGGATTAAAAATTTTGGGAAATAAAAAAATAAAATGGCTACAACTAGGAGTGCTAATACGGAAACTGAGGGGCCGGTTCACCCCGACTTGCAGACAACAGGTGATGAGATATGGGACAAATTAATGAGACTTCCCTTCTTTAATCAGGCAAATCTGGAACGTCAGGGTGAGATTTATGAGAAAGAAAGAGAGAGAGAAAGAGAGAGGGATGAAGTAAAACAAAGAGGGGAAAGAGAAGAGAAAGAAAGGGACAGGGAGGAAAGAATGCAAAGGGAGAAAATGCAGATGGAGATTCGCCTGAGAGAAATCCAGAGAGATCAGGAATCTCAGCAAAATAAACCCCTCCATACAGATAATAGGCCCTCTAAGACAAACATTTCTGTTCCTATTTGGACCCAGACTATGAGGCCAGATAAATTCTTCGCAACATGTGAGAGACTGTTCGAAGCTAGCCAGGTCGCCAAACAAACATGGGTGGGCAATATTATAGACAAGTTGTCCGACAAGGCCAGAAATATATATGCCACTCTTCCTGTCCAAGACGCTAATAATTACGATACCCTCAAGGCCGCCATCTTGGATGAATATAGACTCTCACCCACTGTATATAGAAAGAATTTCTTCTCTTGGGTAAAGAAACCTCAGCAGACATATTCCGAATTCATTAAGGAATTAAGGGAGCAAATGACTATATGGACGGAGAACAATGATCCGAGCGAGGTCAACTGGATCGAGCTGCTCTTGAGATATAGATTCGATTCCCAGCTAAGTGATGAGCTTAATTTGTTCATTCTGGATAAGAAAGCATCTACTCTCCAGGAATGTATTTCCCTGGCTGATGAATATAACCTCCATCGCAGATTAGCGCCCAGGACACGGATTACTTCATATCCGAATGTGAAACCCAGAGATACAGAACACCGACCTCCAGCCCCAAGGCCATATATCCCATCACCCATGTATCGACCCAATATTAGGATAGATAATTCCCAAGCTACCCATAGAACTCCCCGGATAGAAAAATATTGTAGTTATTTTAGGCGTAATGGCCACGGACGAACAGAGTGTTGGGCAGATCCCAATTCACCTAGGTACATGGGGTAATAGAAACCTAGCAAACGGACACCAAGTGTCAAACACTACTCATAGTTCAGCCTTTATAACCAATGAGCCAGTGAACTCATATGAAAATACCGAGATGGTAAATCCATTACTTGTCAAATATACAGGTCAA
>CM026386.1:76000510-76023864 GCA_014843695.1 Archivesica marissinica | reverse complement strand
GTATAGACTGCACACATATTGTATAGACTGCACACATATTGTATAGACTGCACACATATTGTATAGACTGCACACATATTGTATAGACTGCACACATATTGTATAGACTGCACACATATTGCATAGACTGCACACATATTGTATAGACTGCACACATATTACATAGACTGCACACATATTGTATAGACTGCACACATATTGCATAGACTGCACACATATTGAATAGACTGCACACATATTGCATAGACTGCACACATATTGTATAGACTGCACACATATTGCATAGACTGCACACATATTGTATAGACTGCACACATATTGCATAGACTGCACACATATTGAATAGACTGCACACATATTGCATAGACTGCACACATATTGTATAGACTGCACACATATTGCATAGACTGCACACATATTGTATAGACTGCACACATATTGCATAGACTGCACACATATTGTATAGACTGCACACATATTGCATAGACTGCACACATATTGTATAGACTGCACACATATTGCACACATATTGTATAGACTGCACACATATTGCACACATATTGTATAGACTGCACACATATTGTATAGACTGCACACATATTGCAACATATTGTATAGACTGCACACATATTGTATAGACTGCACACATATTGTATAGACTGCACACATATTGTATAGACTGCACACATATTGTATAGACTGCACACATATTGTATAGACTGCACACATATTGTATAGACTGCACACATATTGTATAGACTGCACACATATTGTATAGACTGCACACATATTGTATAGACTGCACACATATTGTATAGACTGCACACATATTGTATAGACTGCACACATATTGTATAGACTGCACACATATTGTATAGACTGCACACATATTGTATAGACTGCACACATATTGTATAGACTGCACACATATTGTATAGACTGCACACATATTGCATAGACTGCACACATATTGCATATACTGCACACATATTGCATATACTGCACACATATTGTATAGACTGCACACATATTGCATAGACTGCACACATATTGCACACATATTGTATAGACTGCACACATATTGCATATACTGCACACATATTGCACACATATTGCATAGACTGCACACATATTGCATAGACTGCACACATATTGCATAGACTGCACACATATTGCACACATATTGCATAGACTGCACACATATTGTATAGACTGCACACATATTGCATAGACTGCACACATATTGTATAGACTGCACACATATTGCATAGACTGCACACATATTGTATAGACTGCACACATATTGCATAGACTGCACACATATTGTATAGACTGCACACATATTGCATAGACTGCACACATATTATATAGACTGCACACATATTGCATAGACTGCACACATATTGTATAGACTGCACACATATTGCATAGAATGCAAAGCAAGTTTTAACAACTTATATTAATCGCTCTCGTTGGCGCGGATGAAAGCGTATATGTGGTCATTCGTGTGGGAGGAAACCGGAGTACCCGGTGAAAACCCACCTGTCCGATCTGGCGACCACCGTACCATCTCACATACTTCCCGGTCCGAGGATCGAACCTGGGTTGCATTGGTGAGAAGCGAGCATGCTAACCACTGCGCCTGTGCAATCTGTCCAATGTTACATTTAACCAATCGAATCACTTGAGCTCCAGTTTAAGATTTGAGAAGTTATATAACATAATTTCCCGAACCACTTTGGTCAATTTTGATGAAACTTGGTTTTGGAGCATCGTGGAAACTAATTACCAAAACTCATGTTGATACACACTACGGAGCGTATTAGATGCATAATGTATGTGAAATATCAGCTAGAAAATAGTACAACACTGTCATATCACAATTGCATTAAGTACCTTGCTATAGGAGAAGATCTCTATAAACTATAATAGCTTTCGGTTCTAATCCCTTTTCATTCATGTATCTAAAGTTTGTGTAAACTGTATATTTTTATACGCTGTATGGTTTGAAATAACTATGTTTAAACGAAATATCAGCTAAATATCAGCTAAATATCAGCTAAATATCAGCTAAATATCAGCTAAATCCATACAGGGAGTAAGAAGTGGTTTGTTACATCAGAGGATAAGAGAGAATAAAACACAATTACTCATTACTTAGTTTATACATATTTATTTTAGCTTGATTGCGAAACAAGTTCTTACAACTTATATTAATCGCTCTCGAGACCTCGTTCCTGATGGAATCCATCGCCACGAGGGAGAGAGAAGGGGCAATGTGGAATTTAAATGCCTTGCCTAAGGGCACAATTGTACCGGCTACAGCTAGGCGCAAACTCGCACGCAAGCCTTTCGCACATGAAACGTACATGCTACCACTGCGCAATCACTGTGCTGCATCACTGCGCAATCACGACTCCTTGCTTCCCCCCCCCCAACATGTGAGTTAGTTATCAGACTAAAGCCTGGAGTAAGAACGTTCTCTCATCTTGAAGAAACTCTCGTATCAACTTCTCCTCTCGTTCTTCACTCCTTTTCATCTGTTTTTCCATCATCACTTTAAAATCCTCTGTCACTCCTTTGTTCACTCCTCGAGTAACTGTCCTCTGCCTGAAAGTATAGCGTGATCTGTAAATGTGTAACAAAGGACGTAAAATCCTCCGTCATTCCTTTGTTAACTCCTCGATAACTGTCCTCTGCCTGAAAGTATAGCGTGATGTTTAAATCTGTAACATAGCACGTAAAATCCTCCGTCATTCCTTTGTTAACTCCTCGATAACTGTCCTCTGCCTGAAAGTATAGCGTGATGTTTAAATCTGTAACATAGCACGTAAAATCCTCCGTCATTCCTTTGTTAACTCCTTGAGTAACTGTCGACTGCCTGAAAGTATAGAGTGATCTGTAAATCTGCAAGATAGCACATAAAATCGTCCGTCACTCCTTTGTTCACTCAACGAGTAACAGTCCTCTGCCTGAAAGTATAGAGTGATCTGTAAATCTGTAACATAGCATGTAGAATCCTCCGTCATTCCTTTGTTCACTCCTCGAGTAACTGTCGACTGCCTGAAAGTATAGAGTGATCTGTAAATCTGCAACATAGCATGTCAAATCGTCCGTCATTCCTTTGTTAACTCGTCGATAACTGTCCTCTGCCTGAAAGCATAGAGTGATCTGTAAATCTGCAACATAGCACGTAAAATCCTCCGTCATTCCTTTGTTAACTCCTTGAGTAACTGTCGACTGCCTGAAAGTATAGCGTGATGTTTAAATCTGTAACATAGCACGTAAAATCCTCCGTCACTCCTTTGTTAACTCCTTGAGTAACTGTCGACTGCCTAAAAGTATAGAGTGATCTGTAAATCTGCAAGATAGCACATAAAATCGTCCGTCACTCCTTTGTTCACTCAACGAGTAACAGTCCTCTGCCTGAAAGTATAGAGTGATCTGTAAATCTGTAACATAGCATGTAGAATCCTCCGTCATTCCTTTGTTCACTCCTCGAGTAACTGTCCTCTGCCTGAAAGGAAGTATAGAGTGATCTGTAAATGTGTAACATAGCACGTGACAAGTTCCATGTATGGACACATTTCTTTGACTGTGAGCATCAAGTCTCTTTCAAAGATTTGTACTAATCATTAAATGGGTCTTAATGGTTTAGTTTCCAACCAGAAGGTTGTTTCTGATAAAAGAACATGTGTCTACCACAATTCCAGTTGATGCCAGTAGCTGGCTGAACCAAGAAGTGGTATGCATGGCACATGGTTTCTACGGTATACTTGGCACAGTTTTGGTTGTTGTGTTTTAAGTACATGTATGCAAACGTTCAAAGGGCCATAACTCTGTTATAAATTCGGAACGCAAAGATGGCATGCATAACTAGGCTTGACCTTGATCCCTCCCGTTAAGTTTCATACAAATCCAACAAAGGTTAAACAGATGAAGCTCGGACAAAGGTCAGACGGAGTGTGTTCTGTAAAAATGTTCATAACTCCGTAAAACTTCAGCTGAGGGGAACGTGAAAACTAGACTTGATAGTAATCTCTCCTGTAAAGTTTCATCCAAATATGGCAAGTGGTTCAGGGAGATGAAGCGCATCAAAGCCTGGACAAAGTGTATTCTGTCCGTAAAATATCAATGTAGTACACAATAGTATATCGTTCACCCACCAACCTACCTCAAACCAGCTAGATAGCTCCCTCACATGCGGTGAGGGGGCAAGTGATTTGAAGTCAATGACCGTAACCACTCGGCTACAGAGGTATGCAATATGAATATCCAAGGGTAAACACAATTTATACCAAGTGTCTCCTGGGCTGGTTTTGAAATAAGCCAGTTATATGTTATATTTCGGGTTTTACGCCTGTATCAGCACCATCGCTGGCGGGCAGTTTACTTAACAACACCTTTCCTGGGCAGGATCCAGCGGTTAACCAGTACTTGAGTGCACCAACCTCCGTAAGAAACTCGAAATAAGCCAGATTCACATGCATTATGATATGATCTACAACTGATCATGCAAGTGCAAGGCAGTGGTTACAGACACAATATGTCTCGGGCAAACCTTGGGGCAGTAGAAGCCAGACTTACTGCGCTATAGCGGCTGTGCTGATTGGCAATATATCCAGGTGTACCTTGCCACCTTCCTCCGTCTTGATGAAGGAAAATTCCTCTAATACATCCACATCTAATTGCTGTGTTAAGGACAAATGATGCAAGTCTATGTAAAACTATGATCTGAATTATTCCTATCCATACTGGCTGCTTGTGTGTATAGTCCATCCCACAAATCCATAGTACTCATTTTTGAAGTCCATATTTATGTAAATTTCCTGAGATCTATATCTATATATATAGATCTAAATAAACGTAAAATACACAGAACAAGGATACTTATTATACTTCTATAAATAGAACAAGGCTACTTATTACACTTCTATAAATAGAACAAGGCTACTTATTACACTTTTATGAATAGAACAAGGATACTTATTACACTTCTATAAATAGAACAAGGCTACTTTATTATTACACTTCTATAAATAAAACAAGGCTACTTATTACACTTCTATAAATAGAACACGGCTGCATTACACTTCTATAAATATAACAAGGCTACGCATTACACTTCTATAAATAGAACAAGGCTACTTATTACACTTCTATAAATAGAACAAGGCTACTTATTACACTTCTATAAATAGAACAAGGCTACTTATTACACTTCTATAAATAGAACAAGGATACTTATTATATAATTAAAGAACAAGTTATAAGTGAAGCTGCCTTGTTTTTGAATTTTCTTGATGATTTGTGAGAACAAGGTTGCATGTTTCGGCCAATCATATTGCAGTAAAACGAGGGTGTGACCAATCAGTGAATCTGATGCTTTAGCTCCAAATGCTCGGTCCTGAAAATACAAATATTATGTTAACCAGCACTCTGGTGATAAATCAATTACAGAAATAAATATATGGTCATCCATGAATTTCTAAAAATAGATTAAATATAATATATGTTACAAAGATGGCAACAGAAGCATGACCAACTGTAGGTGTTACTGAACATGTATGAGCTGTCCATTTGTCTCCTTAACCCTTTCCTTCATAGAGATTTAGGTTAATTTACTATTATATCTACATACCAACAACAGCCAATTAACCCTTTACCTCATAGAGATTTAGGTTAATATACTATTATATCTCCATACAAACGACAGCCATTTAACCCTTTCCTTCATAGAGATTTAGGTTAATATACTATTATATCTCCATACAAACGACAGCCATTTAGCTATCATGCAGTGGATAAGTAGTCGCCATATCTATCCCACCTCCATAGATATTACTGGGACTACATGTGATTCTGGCCTTTTATTATGAACATTGGTTTGGCTACTACAATGGCAATGTATGTTGTATTGTTAATGGCGTCAAGAGGTGCTTCTATGAGGGAAAGGGTTAATGAACATTGGTTTGAGTACTACAATGGCAATGTTTGTTGTATTGTTAATGGCGTCAAGAGGTTCTTCTATGAGGGAAAGGGTTAATGTATGTTGTATTGTTAATGGCGTCAAGAGGTGCTTCTATGAGGGAAAGGGTTTATGAACATTGGTTTGAATACTACAATGTCAATGTATGTTGTATTGGTAATGGCGTCAAGAGGTGCTTCTATGAGGGAAAGGGTTTATGAACATTGGTTTGAATACTACAATGTCAATATATGTCGTATTGGTAATGGCGTCAAGAGGTGCTTCTATGAGGGAAAGGGTTTATGAACATTGGTTTGGCTACTACATTGTAAATGTATGTCATATTGGTAATGGCGTCAAGAGGTGCTTCTATGAGGGAAAGGGTTAATTCCACAACCTTCTAACTGGCTTTTGGTTAGTTTTGAGATAATCGCCATTTAATGATCGCAAATTAAGCGAAACAAAGGCACATAGAACATTGTGGACATTTTTCCTACGACGTTCCACAATCAAGTGACATCAATATGAAGAGCTCGTCCAGATGAAATAAACGATGCCAACACACTGTGTGGGAGGAAACTGGAGAACCCAGAGAAAATGTACTAGTCTCATGTAGAATCTTGCATCCTTCCCAGATCGGGGATCAAACACCGAATGCATTAGAAACAAGCCAGCATACTACTCACGACATGTTTGTTTAATATTACTGGCTAACAGAACAGGAAAGTGATACAGTCGTGTGACGTCCGTAGTGCAGTGGTAGAGCATCGGATTTGGAATCGAACAGTCCCGGGTTCGATACTCGGTCAGGCCACGTATGTTGTGTCATTGAGCAAGGCACATCGCACACATTGCTTAATACTGGATAACCGCTTAGGTCAGCTAAGCCAGCCCAGGAAAAACATGTCTAGGTCACCGTGATTTGACATTGATGGAACACACTACATACAGTCACACAACAAATGAAAGAAATGGAAAATGTGGTTTCTTTGAAATATATATTAACCATAGGCCTCTCAATAGGCTTACAAAAAAGTGTAGATCCAGATGAGCCGGCTCGTGACGAGCCGTCTCATCAGGATCTGCACTTTTTGCCAGTAATATTACTATTTTTAGACAAAAATTACCCATTTTGATAAATGAACTGGTTCAAATGTAATTTTCTTATTAATTTATTGGTCTTTAAATCATGCACTAGTCCATATCAGTTACTTGGTGTTGAATGCACCAGTCCATGTCAGTTACTTGGTGTTGAATGCACCAGTCCATGTCAGTTACCTGGTGTTGAATGCATCAGTCCATGTCAGTCACTTGGTGTTGAATGCACAAGTCCATGTCAGTTACTTGGTGTGGAATGGGTTAATATCATGCACCAGTCCATGTCAGTTACTTGGTGTTGAATGCACCAGTCCATGTCAGTTACCTGGTGTTGAATGCACCAGTCCATGTCAGTTACCTTGTGTTGAATGCACCAGTCCATGTCAGTTACTTGGTGTTGAATGCACCAGTCCATGTCAGTTACCTGGTGTTGAATACACCAGTCCATGTCAGTTACTTGGTGTTGAATGCACCAGTCCATGTCAGTTACCTGGTGTTGAATGCACCAGTCCATGTCAGTTACTTGGTGTTGAATGCACCAGTCCATGTCAGTTACTTGGTGTGGAATGCACCAGTCCATGTCAGTTATTTGGTGTTGAATGCACCAGTCCATGTCAGTTACCTGGTGTTGAATGCACCAGTCCATGTCAGTTACGTGGTGTGGAATGGGTTAATATCATGCACCAGTCCATGTCAGTTACTTGGTGTTGAATGCACCAGTCCATGTCAGTTACTTGGTGTTGAATGCACCAGTCCATGTCAGTTACTTGGTGTGGAATGGGTTAATATCATGCACCAGTCCATGTCAGTTACTTGGTGTGGAATGGGTTATATCATGCACCAGTCCATGTCAGTTACTTGGTGTTGAATGGGTTAATATCATGCACCAGTCCATGTCAGTTACTTGGTGTTGAATGGGTTAATATCATGCACCAGTCCATGTCAGTTACTTGGTGTTGAATGGGTTAATATCATGCACCAGTCCATGTCAGTTACTTGGTGTTGAATGGGTTAATATCATGCACCAGTCCATGTCAGTTACTTGGTGTTGAATGGGTTAATATCATGCACCAGTCCATGTCAGTTACTTGGTGTTGAATGGGTTAATATCATGCACCAGTCCATGTCAGTTACTTGGTGTTGAATGGGTTAATATCATGCACCAGTCCATGTCAGTTACTTGGTGTTGAATGGGTTAATATCATGCACCAGTCCATGTCAGTTACTTGGTGTTGAATGGGTTAATATCATGCACCAGTCCATGTCAGTTACTTGGTGTGGAATGGGTTAATATCATGCACCAGTCCATGTCAGTTACTTGGTGTTGAATGGGTTAATATCATGCACCAGTCCATGTCAGTTACTTGGTGTTGAATGGGTTAATATCATGCACCAGTCCATGTCAGTTACTTGGTGTGGAATGGGTTAATATCATGCACCAGTCCATGTCAGTTACTTGGTGTTGAATGGGTTAATATCATGCACCAGTCCATGTCAGTTACTTGGTGTGGAATGGGTTAATATCATGCACCAGTCCATGTCAGTTACTTGGTGTTGAATGGGTTAATATCATGCACCAGTCCATGTCAGTTACTTGGTGTTGAATGGGTTAATATCATGCACCAGTCCATGTCAGTTACTTGGTGTTGAATGGGTTAATATCATGCACCAGTCCATGTCAGTTACTTGGTGTGGAATGGGTTAATATCATGCACCAGTCCATGTCAGTTACTTGGTGTGGAATGGGTTAATATCATGCACCAGTCCATGTCAGTTACTTGGTGTGGAATGGGTTAATATCATGCACCAGTCCATGTCAGTTACTTGGTGTGGAATGGGTTAATATCATGCACCAGTCCATGTCAGTTACTTGGTGTGGAATGGGTTAATATCATGCACCAGTCCATGTCAGTTACTTGGTGTGGAATGGGTTAATATCATGCACCAGTCCATGTCAGTTACTTGGTGTGGAATGGGTTAATATCATGCACCAGTCCATGTCAGTTACTTGGTGTGGAATGGGTTAATATCATGCACCAGTCCATGTCAGTTACTTGGTGTGGAATGGGTTAATATCATGCACCAGTCCATGTCAGTTACTTGGTGTGGAATGGGTTAATATCATGCACCAGTCCATGTCAGTTACTTGGTGTGGAATGGGTTAATATCATGCACCAGTCCATGTCAGTTACTTGGTGTGGAATGGGTTAATATCATGCACCAGTCCATGTCAGTTACTTGGTGTGGAATGGGTTAAAGAACAATAACATAAAATGAGAATGGATTATAATATATAACCCGCTGTTCCACCAACTACTCCATCTCTCCATGCCAAAACCCAAACCATAATTCACCTTTCCCTATCAATGCCAAGTGTGAGTCCCAATTATTTCCCACATTGATGTTTTGTATTTTTGTTGGGTTTTTTTGGGGGGGGGTCATTCATTGCAAGCATAACCTATCTTGATTCGAGAACCATATATCTTACAATTAAACTTTAACGAGCAATTTAAGCCATGAACAGACCGTGAACAACAGCTTACATTACTTATACAGGACTATACCAACTTGCTAAATGCTCCATATAGGAGAACATTTTATATAAGATTGTATTTATCTTGTTTTCCAATCCTTTGTTATCTTTCTGCAACCTGTGTGTTTACAATTTCCATGCGTAAATGCTCATTGTACAAAAGAAGAACAATAAATAAAGTTTAAACTAACTAGACAACTGATCTGTACAATTACCTTGAAACAGGTCAGAAGCATCTGTATACAGTATGGTAGAATTTCTGCTTCTGCACATGGAACCAGTACCAGGTGACGCCCGGAACCATACATAAATTGATTCTCATTGGGTAATTCTGTTTGCTCTGTTTGTAGGGAGGTAACTGGAAGAGCAGTTATTACATCCAGAATCAACTCACAAGCTCTCTGTAAAAACAACATTGAATACAACATTAAAGGAACATTACATCGCCAAAAAGCAAATAAAATGCATTTTCTCATGTACATTTGTATAAATGCATTGCTACTACAAATTCTTCCGAATTCATTCGAACACTAACATTGAATCAATAAACAGTGTTTTAGTGGTCTACAAATTTTCAAAAGTGAAAGTAGGATTTCAATACTTAACGCGTGGTACTGTCGTTTAGAGATAATTTAGCTAAGATTAGCCTACAAATAAATATGCATATGCACAAATGTGAGATATAACGGTAAATCTGTAACATAAATAGTGTTATTCAAGATACGCGCGTTTAATTACGCATGGATGTCAACACTATTTACATTATTTTGTTATGTCAAGAAATCACGTACACGACGTTTGTTTATTATTTGAAATACTCAGATTCTGTTGCAAATATTTGGAAAACATTTTTATACCACATAATAGGAAATTACATTCTGTAGAAAATTGCGTTTTCACTGATGTAGTTTCGCTTTAACAAGAAATGATACATCTGTTATATTTTTTGTTTAATTAAGTTTAAAGCAGCATTACATCGTAATAAAGGATGTTTTGTTTAAAATATAAATACTAATGTGTGTGTGTTTACAAAAATCGAAATAGTCGCTCAGAAACGATAAAATTCCAATAAATATAAACCGTCGTATAGGCGAATTTGTTTATCAACACACAAACTGTAAACACGCACAGCGCGCATGCGTGAAACAACAGAGGATGTAGAAAACCACGTATATATTTTGAACATGAAAGACTATCTATCTATATTCCTCTAATGTCGAACCCCTTGCGGGGATGTAGAAATGTCCCTAAAGACTTAGCTAATAGAGGTATGAATCAACATATCAAGTAATTTAATTACAAAAGACAACGTGGGAAAAATGGGGACGATGCATTCAGAATGTAAACAAGTGCGGATGATGTGTTCCGGTTGTAAACAAGTGCGTGACCGACCGACTCTGAAAGTCCTACTTTCGGTTTCGAGTTTGTTTTATCGCAAGAAAACACTGTATACCAAATGAACATAAGCATACAAAGTATAATGTTAGATTGTGTAGCAGCATTGCTACCCATACGTAAAAATTGAATTTTTCATACGATGTAATACTGTTTTAAGTAAGTAAGTAAAATTTATTCTAGTGACATTGTGTTATGTACATTTACAAACAATATTACCTAGTTACAACACCTTGGGCCTATATGTCACTTTAAACTATTTAAACAGTTATTTTGAATATCGAATATATACAAACTAAATTTTAATATATTATACATGTGTAGATATAGTAATACATACATAAATATTTACAATACAAACGTTGCACTCTATTTAACAGGGTATTTATAAGGAACAACATTTTGTTTCTGTGTTTAGAAATACATTGAAATATACATATATTCTGCTTCAAGTTTATTGAACGTCGCTACCGGTTGCCAATTGGAGCGATTGACAGTTTACCTAACAACTCTTTTCCTGGGCAGGCTCTAACCAGTACTTGGTACACCACCCTCCGTAACAAACTGCTAACTTTTTCATATAAAGAGACACGGTCTGAGCGGGGCTCGAACACAAGACTATCAGTGATGATAGGTTACAGTTGTATACTACCGGTCCGCCTCCGTGGTCGAGTGGTTAAAGTCGCTGACTTGTATACCACTGTAACCTATCATCACTGATGGTCACGGGTTCGAGCCCCGCTCAGGCCGTGTCTCATTTATATGAAAAAGTTGGCAGTTTCTTACGGAGGTTGGTGCACCCAAGTACTGGTTAACTGCTGGAGCCTGACCAGGAAAGGTGTTGTTAAGTAAACTGCCCGCCGGCGATATAGCCCGAAATGGTGCTGATGCAGGCGTAAAACCCTAAATATAACATATATGTATACTACCGGCGAGTACATAGAGTAAATGAAGCGTGACTACCGGCGGGTACATAGAGTAAATGAAGCGTGACTACCGGCGGGTACATAGAGTAAATGAAGCATGACTACCGGCGGGTACATGGAGTAAATGAAGCATGACTACCAGCAGGTACATAGAGTAAATGAAGCATGACTACCAGCGGGTACATAGAGTAAATGTACATAGAGTAAATGAAGCATGACTACCAGCGGGTACATAGAGTAAATGAAGCATGACTACCAGCGGGTACATAGAGTAAATGAAGCATGACTACCAGCGGGTACATAGAGTAAATGAAGCATGACTACCAGCGGGTACATAGAGTAAATGAAGCATGACTACCAGCGGGTACATAGAGTAAATGAAGCGTGACTACCAGCGGGTACATAGAGTAAATGAAGCGTGACTACCAGCGGGTACATAGAGTAAATGAAGCGTGACTACCAGCGGGTACATAGAGTAAATGAAGCATGACTACCAGCGGGTACATAGAGTAAATGAAGCGTGACTACCAGCGGGTACATAGAGTAAATGAAGCATGACTACCAGCGGGTACATGGAGTAAATGAAGCATGACTACCGGCGGGTACATAGAGTAAATGAAGCGTGACTACCGGCGGGTACATAGAGTAAATGAAGCGTGACTACCGGCGGGTACATAGAGTAAATGAAGCATGACTACCGGCGGGTACATAGAGTAAATGAAGCGTGACTACCGGCGGGTACATAGAGTAAATGAAGCGTGACTACCGGCGGGTACATAGAGTAAATGAAGCGTGACTACCGGCGGGTACATAGAGTAAATGAAGCGTGACTACCGGCGGGTACATAGAGTAAATGAAGCGTGACTACCGGCGGGTACATAGAGTAAATGAAGCGTGACTACAGGCGGGTACATAGAGTAAATGAAGCGTGACTACCGCTGGGTACATAGAGTAAATGAAGCGTGACTACAGGCGGGTACATAGAGTAAATGAAGCATGACTACCAGCGGGTACATAGAGTAAAGGAAATGTGACTACCGGCGGGTACATAGAGTAAATGAAGCGTGACTACTGACAGGTACTTACAGAGTAAACGAAGCATGACTACCGACAGGTACTTACAGAGTAAATGAAGCGCGACTACCGACAGGTACTTACAGAGTAATTGTTCAGACAATAGAAGCAGCAGGCAAGCTGTAATGAATGTCGAATCTGAAAACATAATAGATAATATACAAATGTACTGCTGAAAATGGGGTAATGGAGCCCGTACATCCTACGGTAGCGATCTGAGCTTGTCTTACATCCAAGTATACGGCGGGGGGTCTGTATATCCAAGTACACAGGAGAGTGCATCTTATGGCGTTCCAAATATGTGACTGTACATTGCAAATCCACATACTGTACACTACCATATGCTCGAATATATGGATTTAACACTCAGGGTTCCCGCTGTCGGTCGACAATGGCGGGATTCAACACACTCAGGGTTCCCGCTGTCGGTCGACAATGGCGGGATTCAACACACTCAGGGTTCCCGCTGTCGGTCGACAAAAATCCAATACTGGCGATAAACTTTGTGAAATGGTGAAAATATTTTTTTGGCACAACATCTTTTGTCAAATATATGGCTTCAAATATTTATATGTGAACTATATGACTCTTAGTTGGCTCCTAGTTTATTAAATTGGCTCCATTTGTTATCAATTAGCGACAGAAGTGGCCAAGACCCTGCTGTAATGGAACAATTTTCCGGAGTTATATAGACCCTTATAATGGTATCACTTATATAGGCAGGTTTCAAACATACATCGTCATGGTGACCTCGTCTAGTAATAACGTGGTATCGATCCATGCGACACAATAAATTGGCAATGTCAAACATTGGCAAGCTATGATTAATAAGTCATTTATTTAGTAATAAATCGTTCGACTTGTTAATAAAACATCTGTAATATGACATCATTGTATTGGGCATGCCATGGGCCAGAGGCCTAAATCACAAATAAACTGGTATTTTCGAAACTTTATTTATTTACAACAATTGCGATACAAGTTATAACAACTTATATTAATCACTCTTGTTGGCGCGGATGAAAGCGTATTTGTGGTCATTCGTGTGGGAGGAGACCGGAGTACCCGGACAAAACCCCACCTGTTCCATCTGGCGACCACTGTACCATCTCACATACTTCTCGGTCGGAGGATCGAACCCGGGTTGCATTGTTTGAAGAGAGTGTGCTAACGACTGCGCTAATTGGACTGCGCTAAAACTGGTATTGTAGTGTGCATGACTGTAATGATTGGAATGGAGACTTACCTGT
The DNA here is from genome assembly GCA_014843695.1 of Archivesica marissinica. NCBI lineage: Eukaryota > Metazoa > Mollusca > Bivalvia > Venerida > Vesicomyidae > Archivesica > Archivesica marissinica. Next base: position 76,009,620 of record CM026386.1, on the reverse strand, counting down.
AATTTAGTCTTTGACCCAATAGCGTAGTTCTGTAAATGCCGCACAGCATCTTGAAAAGCTCCCTAAAATGTTGATTAATGCAGAGAGACTTATGAATAACCGAGATAGGAAATCTGGACGTATCATATAAAATTGCATAACATATCATATAACCGAGATAGGAAATCTGGACATTTCATATAAAATTGCATAACATATCATATAACCGAGATAGGAAATCTGGACGTATCATATAAAATTGCATAACATATCATATAACCGAGATAGGAAATCTGGACGTATCATATAAAATTGCATAACATATCATATAACCGAGATAGGAAATCTGGACATTTCATATAAAATTGCATAACATATCATATAACCGAGATAGGAAATCTGGACATTTCATATAAAATTGCATAACATATCATATAACCGAGATAGGAAATCTGGATATTTCATATAAAATTGCATAACATATCATATAACCGAGATAGGAAATCTGGACATTTCATATAAAATTGCATAACATATCATATAACCGAGATAGGAAATCTGGATATTTCATATAAAATTGCATAACATATCATGTACATGTTTTCATGTCTTGATTACTAGTTTGCTCTTGGTAGACTATACATAGAAATATTATATAGAACATTTCTAAGTTAAAGTTAGATCAATTCTTGAACGTGAAATGGAATATGTAACTATTTTATTGGTCCAGTCAAGCCTTTAGATTTATCTATAAATAGAAATATTATATAGAACATTTCTAGGTTAAAGTTAGATAATGCGAAATGGAATTTGTAACTATTAGATTGGTCGAGTCAAGCATTTAGGCTTAACTAAACAAGGTTGATGATTTTTAAAGCATTCTTATACTTTATAGTTGAACATTACAGTTTCAGTAGCATCCACAATGCAAACCCTTCAAATATGCTGCACTTTGCTTGGAACATTAGACCTATGTATAATTCATGTAATCATATATCTTAAGTGTGATTTATCATTCTGTCAGGGCCTCAGACAGGTACCTCTTCACTTGAGACAAGAACTGCTCAGGGCCTCAGACAGGTACCTCTTCACTTGAGACGAGAACTGCTCAGGGCCTCAGACAGGTACCTCTTCACTTGAGACAAGAACTGCTCAGGGCTTCAGACAGGTACCTCTTCACTTGAGACGAGAACTGCTCAGGGCCTCAGACAGGTACCTCTTCACTTGAGACGAGAACTGCTCAGGGCCTCAGACAGGTACCTCTTCACTTGAGACGAGAACTGCTCATCATATAAAATAAGTATGCCTAGCAGAAAACGGGATCACTTTTCCAGCCTTTACACTGGCTGGTTGCTGGCATTACTGGTTGCTGGCATTACTGGTTGCTGGCATTACTGGTTACTGGCATTACTGGTTGCTGGCATTACTGGCTACTGGCATTACTGGTTGCTGGCATTACTGGTTGCTAGCGTTACTGGCATTACTGGTTGCTGGCATTACTGGTTGCTAGCATTGCTGGCATTACTGGTTGCTGGCATTACTGGTTGCTGGCATTACTGGTTGCTGGCATTACTGGTTGCTAGCATTGCTGGCATTACTGGTTGCTGGCATTACTGGTTGCTGGCATTACTGGTTGCTGGCATTGATGGTTGCTGGCATTACTGGTTACTGGCATTACTGGTTGCTGGCATTACTGGTTGCTGGCATTGATGGTTGCTGGCACTACTGGTTGCTGGCATTACTGGTTGCTGGCATTACTGTTTGCTGGCATTACTGGTTGTTGGCATTATTGGTTGCTGGCATTACTGGTTGCTGGCATTACTGGTTGCTGACATTACTGGTTGCAGGCATTGCTGGCATTACTGGTTGCTGGCATTACTAGTTGACTAAAGTAGGTTGTACGATGTGCATAACAACCCGCACTAGTAACCCACACTAGTGACCCACACTAACAACCAGCATTAGAAACCCGTACCAGCAACCAGCACTAGCAACTTGCACTAACAACTCGCACTAACAACCTGCACTAACAACCAGCATTAGCAACCCACACTAAAAACCCACACTAACAACCCGCACTAGTAACCCACACTAACAACGGACATTAACAACGGACACTAGTAACCCACACTAGTAACCTGCACTAACAACCTGCACTAGTAACACATACTAGTAACCTGCACTAGTAACCTGCACTAGCAACCAGCACTAGTAACTCACACTAACAACCAGTATTAGCGACCCACACTAGTAACCCGCACTTGTAACCTGCACTAACAAACCGCACTAACAACCAGCATTAGCAACCCGCACTAGTAACCCACACTAGTAACCTGCACTAACAACCTGCACTAGCACCCTCCACTAGCAACCTGCACTAGTAACCTGCACTAGCAACCTGCACTAACAACCCACACTAGTAACCCGCACTAGTAACCCGCACTAGCACGATACAAACCTGATAAAGGAACATGTCAGTTTGGAAGTGTCCCATCCAGCTCCAAGTCTCCATCCTCCAAGTGTTACACAGAAATGCAAACTCTGAAAAACAAGTCACTTTGCTAAGTGAAGTGTGAACAATATCCCATGTCAAACAGACTTACTGCTAGTTTATATTAATTTAGCTCTATTGTGAAACAAGTTATGACAACCTTTGATTAATCGCTCTCGAGACATCATTCTTGGTGGAATCCATCGCACCGAGGGAGAGAGAAGAGGCAATGTGGATATTAGTGTCTTGCCTAACATCGTGATAGTGATCACAGACACAAGACACACATTTTTTTTATTTTGGCACTATGGTCATATAGTAAGTAATGTTTACTGTAAACAATACTTACTATATGACCATAGGGCAAAAACAAACATTACTTACTATATGACCAGGGCCAAAAAACCATTACTTACTATATGACCATAGGGCCAAAAAACCATTACTTACTATATGCCCATAGGGCCAAAAAACCATTACTTACTATATGACCATAGGGCCAAAAAACCATTACTTACTATATGACCATAGGGCAAAAAAACAGTACTTACTATATGACCATAGGGCAAAAAACCATTACTTACTATATGACCATAGGGCAAAAAAACAGTACTTACTATATGACCATAGGGCAAAAAACCATTACTTACTATATGACCATAGGGCAAAAAAACAGTACTTACTATATGACCATAGGGCAAAAAACCATTACTTACTATATGACCATAGAGCAAAAAAAACAGTACTTACTATATGACCATAGGGCAAAAAACCATTACTTACTATATGACCATAGGGCAAAAAAACAGTACTTACTATATGACCATAGGGCAAAAAACCATTACTTACTATATGACTATAGGGCAAAAAAACCATTACTTACTATATGACTATAGGGCAAAAAAACCAGTGTGTCTTGTGCCTGTGGTACTGGTGGGATTCAAACCTCATCATGACTTGCTATGGTGTATGTAAACAAATGTTGTCGCATCACAATAGCACACTCTGGGTAACTAATGAAACCACACGCAGCATAATATTATAATATATAATATACACTAACCTCTCTGTAACTCGGGGTAACTAATGAAACCACACACACCATAACATTATAATATATAAGATACACTAACCTCTCTGTAACTCGGACGAGGAATTGAGCAACTCATAACACTTGAAAGCTGTGAGAAAGTTCTGTATGACCACGTGAGAGCTGGGAACGGATTCGGTAGCATGCACCTGTGGCAGCAACGACTCGGCTTTCAACCTCTTCACTGCTGGTCTGGTAATCATAAACAGGAGAAGACGAATTATATAACACTCTGTCTTTCATTCTAATCCTTTTTCTGTATGTTGATTATGTGTAATGTATGCATTGTTCAATATATTATATTTCAGACATCATTAGCGAGTGTTCCTCCTTGTTTATGCATGGAACCTTGGTTTATACATGGGACCTTGGTTTATGCATGGAACCTTGGTTTATGCATGGAACCTTGGTTTATGCATGGAACCTTGTTTTATACATGGGACCTCAGTTTATATATGGGACCTCGGTTTATACATGGGACCTAAGTTTATATATGGGACCTCAGTTTATACATGGGACCTCAGTTTATACATGGGACCTCGGTTTATACATGGGACCTCAGTTTACACATGGAAACTCAGTTTATACATGGGACCTAAGTTTATACATGGGAACTCGGTTTATGCATGGGACCTCAGTTTATACACGGGACCTCAGTTTATACATGGGACCTCAGTTTATACACGGGACCTCAGTTTATACATGGGAACTCAGTTTATGCATGGGACCTCAGTTTATACACGCGACCTCGGTTTATACATGGGACCTTAGTTTATATATGGGACCTCAGTTTAGACATGGGACCTCGGTTTATACATGGGACCTCAGTTTATACACGGGACCTCGGTTTATACATGTGCATTCTGTGCGACACCACTGGAAATTTATTCCCTACTTCAGAAACTATAGTAAACATATACATCTATCCTCCCTCCAATCTCCATAACTCTGGTTGGTATTGTCCCAGTATTAAACGGAGAAAGGTCTGTACGTCTCACTTTGTGTGAGCTGTAAATGATGCGTTGCTACGGTGAACACTTACTGAGCTCCATTTTGACTGGATTCACTCTTAAATCCCTCAATGATCACAAGTGGAATACTGCTGGTGCCTCCTACAAATACAACATCTTAGTAATATACACATATAGACATATCACCCTATAGAACCTGATACAACATCTTAGTAATATAGACATATAGACATATCACCCTATAGAACCTGATACACAACATCTTAGTAATATAGACATATAGACATATCACCCTATAGAACCTGATACAACATCTTAGTAATATAGACATATAGACATATCACCCTATAGAACCTGATACAACATCTTAGTAATATAGACATATAGACATATCACCCTATAGAACCTGATACAACATCTTAGTAATATAGACATGTCATGTGATACAATGAAGGCAACAGTGTGTATTGATACCACCTTATATAACCTGATACAACATCTTAGTAATATAGACATATAGACATATCACCCTATAGAACCTGATACAACATCTTAGTAATATAGACATATAGACATATCACCCTATAGAACCTGATACAACATCTTAGTAATATAGACATGTCATGTGATACAATGAAGGCAACAGTGTGTATTGATACCACCCTATAGAACCTGATACAACATCTTAGTAATATAGACATGTCATGTGATACAACATCTTAGTAATATACACATGTCATGTGATACAACATCTTAGTAATATAGACATGTCATGTGATACAACATCTTAGTAATATAGACATGTCATGTGATACAACATCTTAGTAATATACACATGTCATGTGATACAACATCTTAGTAATATACACATGTCATGTGATACAACATCTTAGTAATATACACATGTCATGTGATACAACATCTTAGTAATATAGACATGTCATGTGATACAACATCTTAGTAATATACACATGTCATGTGATACAACATCTTAGTAATATAGACATGTCATGTGATACAACATCTTAGTAATATACACATGTCATGTGATACAACATCTTAGTAATATACACATGTCATGTGATACAACATCTTAGTAATATAGACATGTCATGTGATACAACATCTTAGTAATATACACATGTCATGTGATACAACATCTTAGTAATATACACATGTCATGTGATACAAGGCAACAGTGTGTATTAATACCACCCTATAGAACCTGATACAACATCTTAGTAATATAGACATGTCATGTGATACAACACTATAATATACACACATGATACAACATCTTAGTAATATAGACATGTCATGTGATACAATGAAGGCAACAGTGTGTATTGATACCACCCTATAGAACCTGATACAACATCTTAGTAATATAGACATGTCATGTGATACAACATCTTAGTAATATACACATGTCATGTGATACAACATCTTAGTAATATAGACATGTCATGTGATACAATGAAGGCAACAGTGTGTATTGATATCACCCTATAGAACCTGATACAACATATCATAGAATGAATGCAACATCGTGTATTGATATCACCCTATAGAACCTGATACAACATATCATGAATGAAGGCAACATAATGTATTGATATCACCCTATAGAACCTGATACAACATATCATAGAATGAATGCAACATCGTGTATTGATATCACCCTATAGAACCTGATACAACATATCGTAGAATGAAGGCAACAGAATGTATTGATATCACCCTATAGAACCTGATACAACATATCATGAATGAAGGCAACAGTGTGTATTGATATCACCCTATAGAACCTGATACAACATATCGTAGAATGAAGGCAACAGAATGTATTGATATCACCCTATAGAACCTGATACAACATCTTAGTAATATAGACATATCATGTGATACAATGAAGGCAACAGTGTGTATTGATATCACGCTATAGAACCTGATACAACAAATGATAGAATGTATTAATATCACCCTATAGAACCTGATACAACATATCATAGAATGTATTAATATCACCCTATAGAACCTGATACAACATATCATAGAATGTCTTAATATCACCCTATAGAACCTGATACAACATATCATAGAATGTATTAATATCACCCTATAGAACCTGATACAACAAATGATAGAATGTATTAATATCACCCTATAGAACCTGATACAACAAATCATAGAATGTATTAATACCACCCTATAGAACCTGATACAACATATCATGAATGAAGGCAACAGAATGTATTGATATCACCCTATAGAACCTGATACAACATATCATGAATGAAGGCAACAGAATGTATTGATATCACCCTATAGAACCTGATACAACATATCATGAATGAAGGCAACAGAATGTATTGATATCACCCTATAGAACCTGATACAACATATCATGAATGAAGGCAACAGAATGTATTGATATCACCCTATAGAACCTGATACAACATATCATGAATGAAGGCAACAGAATGTATTGATATCACCCTATAGAACCTGATACAACATATCATGAATGAAGGCAACAGAATGTATTGATATCACCCTATAGAACCTGATACAACATATCATGAATGAAGGCAACAGAATGTATTGATATCACCCTATAGAACCTGATACAACATATCATGAATGAAGGCAACAGAATGTATTGATATCACCCTATAGAACCTGATACAATATATATATCATGAATGAAGGCAACAGAATGTATTGATATCACCCTATAGAACCTGATACAATATATATATCATGAATGAAGGCAACATAATGTATTGATATCACCCTATAGAACCTGATACAACATATCATAGAATGAAGGCAACAGAATGTATTGATATCACCCTATAGAACCTGATACAACATATCATAGAATGAAGGCAACAGAATGTATTGATATCACCCTATAGAACCTGATACAACATATCATGAATGAATGCAATAGCCTGTATTGATATCACCCTATAGAACCTGATACAACATATCATAGAATGAATGCAACATCGTGTATTGATATCACCCTATAGAACCTGATACAACATATCATAGAATGAAGGCAACAGAATGTATTGATATCACCCTATAGAACCTGATACAACATATCGTAGAATGAAGGCAACACAATGTATTGATATCACCCTATAGAACCTGATACAACATATCATAGAATGAAGGCAACATCCTGTATTGATATCACCCTATAGAACCTGATACAACATATCGTAGAATGAAGGCAACACAATGTATTGATATCACCCTATAGAACCTGATACAACATCTTAGTAATATAGACATATCATGTGATACAATGAAGGCAACAGTGTGTATTGATATCACCCTATAGAACCTGATACAACAAATGATAGAATGTATTAATATCACCCTATAGAACCTGATACAACAAATGATAGAATGTATTAATATCACCCTATAGAACCTGATACAACATATCATAGAATGTATTAATATCACCCTATAGAACCTGATACAACATATCATAGAATGTCTTAATATCACCCTATAGAACCTGATACAACATATCATAGAATGTATTAATATCACCCTATAGAACCTGATACAACAAATGATAGAATGTATTAATATCACCCTATAGAACCTGATACAACAAATGATAGAATGTATTAATATCACCCTATAGAACCTGATACAACAAATCATAGAATGTATTAATACCACCCTATAGAACCTGATACAACATATCATAGAATGTCTTAATATCACCCTATAGAACCTGATACAACAAATCATAGAATGTATTAATATCACCCTATAGAACCTGATACAACAAATCATAGAATGTATTAATACCACCCTATAGAACCTGATACAACAAATCATGAATGAAGGCAACATCGTGTATTGATATCACCCTATAGAACCTGATACAACATATCATGAATGAAGGCAACAGAATGTATTGATATCACCCTATAGAACCTGATACAATATATCATGAATGAAGGCAACAGAATGTATTGATATCACCCTATAGAACCTGATACAACATATCATAGAATGAAGGCAACAGAATGTATTGATATCACCCTATAGAACCTGATACAACATATCATAGAATGAAGGCAACAGAATGTATTGATATCACCCTATAGAACCTGATACAACATATCATGAATGAATGCAATAGCCTGTATTGATATCACCCTATAGAACCTGATACAACATATCATAGAATGAATGCAACATCGTGTATTGATATCACCCTATAGAACCTGATACAACATCTTAGTAATATAGACATATCATGTGATACAATGAAGGCAACAGTGTGTATTGATATCACGCTATAGAACCTGATACAACAAATGATAGAATGTATTAATATCACCCTATAGAACCTGATACAACATATCATAGAATGTATTAATATCACCCTATAGAACCTGATACAACATATCATAGAATGTCTTAATATCACCCTATAGAACCTGATACAACATATCATAGAATGTATTAATATCACCCTATAGAACCTGATACAACAAATGATAGAATGTATTAATATCACCCTATAGAACCTGATACAACA
>CM026386.1:75916211-75999510 GCA_014843695.1 Archivesica marissinica | reverse complement strand
GTGATACAACATCTTAGTAATATACACATGTCATGTGATACAACATCTTAGTAATATACACATGTCATGTGATACAACATCTTAGTAATATAGACATGTCATGTGATACAACATCTTAGTAATATACACATGTCATGTGATACAACATCTTAGTAATATAGACATGTCATGTGATACAAATCTTAGTAATATAGACATGTCATGTGATACAACATCTTAGTAATATACACATGTCATGTGATACAACATCTTAGTAATATAGACATGTCATGTGATACAACATCTTAGTAATATACACATGTCATGTGATACAACATCTTAGTAATATACACATGTCATGTGATACAAGGCAACAGTGTGTATTGATACCACCCTATAGAACCTGATACAACATCTTAGTAATATAGACATGTCATGTGATACAACATCTTAGTAATATACACATGTCATGTGATACAACATCTTAGTAATATAGACATGTCATGTGATACAACATCTTAGTAATATACACATGTCATGTGATACAACATCTTAGTAATATACACATGTCATGTGATACAACATCTTAGTAATATACACATGTCATGTGATACAACATCTTAGTAATATACACATGTCATGTGATACAACATCTTAGTAATATAGACATGTCATGTGATACAACATCTTAGTAATATACACATGTCATGTGATACAACATCTTAGTAATATAGACATGTCATGTGATACAACATCTTAGTAATATACACATGTCATGTGATACAACATCTTAGTAATATACACATGTCATGTGATACAACATCTTAGTAATATAGACATGTCATGTGATACAACATCTTAGTAATATACACATGTCATGTGATACAACATCTTAGTAATATACACATGTCATGTGATACAAGGCAACAGTGTGTATTAATACCACCCTATAGAACCTGATACAACATCTTAGTAATATAAACATGTCATGTGATACAAGGCAACAGTGTGTATTGATACCACCCTATAGAACCTGATACAACATCTTAGTAATATAGACATGTCATGTGATACAACATCTTAGTAATATAGACATGTCATGTGATACAACATCTTAGTAATATAGACATGTCATGTGATACAATGAAGGCAACAGTGTGTATTGATACCACCCTATAGAACCTGATACAACATCTTAGTAATATAGACATGTCATGTGATACAATGAAGGCAACAGTGTGTATTGATATCACCCTATAGAACCTGATACAACATCTTAGTAATATAGACATGTCATGTGATACAATGAAGGCAACAGTGTGTATTGATATCACCCTATAGAACCTGATACAACAAATGATAGAATGTATTAATATCACCCTATAGAACCTGATACAACATCTTAGTAATATAGACATATAGACATATCACCCTATAGAACCTGATACAACATCTTAGTAATATAGACATGTCATGTGATACAATGAAGGCAACAGTGTGTATTGATACCACCCTATAGAACCTGATACAACATCTTAGTAATATAGACATGTCATGTGATACAACATCTTAGTAATATACACATGTCATGTGATACAACATCTTAGTAATATAGACATGTCATGTGATACAACATCTTAGTAATATACACATGTCATGTGATACAACATCTTAGTAATATACACATGTCATGTGATACAACATCTTAGTAATATACACATGTCATGTGATACAACATCTTAGTAATATACACATGTCATGTGATACAACATCTTAGTAATATAGACATGTCATGTGATACAACATCTTAGTAATATACACATGTCATGTGATACAACATCTTAGTAATATAGACATGTCATGTGATACAACATCTTAGTAATATACACATGTCATGTGATACAACATCTTAGTAATATACACATGTCATGTGATACAACATCTTAGTAATATAGACATGTCATGTGATACAACATCTTAGTAATATACACATGTCATGTGATACAACATCTTAGTAATATACACATGTCATGTGATACAAGGCAACAGTGTGTATTAATACCACCCTATAGAACCTGATACAACATCTTAGTAATATAAACATGTCATGTGATACAAGGCAACAGTGTGTATTGATACCACCCTATAGAACCTGATACAACATCTTAGTAATATAGACATGTCATGTGATACAACATCTTAGTAATATAGACATGTCATGTGATACAATGAAGGCAACAGTGTGTATTGATACCACCCTATAGAACCTGATACAACATCTTAGTAATATAGACATGTCATGTGATACAACATCTTAGTAATATAGACATGTCATGTGATAGAATGAAGGCAACACAATGTATTGATACCACCCTATAGAACCTGATACAACATATCATGAATGAAGGCAACACAATGTATTAATATCACCCTATAGAACCTGATACAACATATCATGAATGAAGGCAACACAATGTATTGATACCACCCTATAGAACCTGATACAACATATCATGAATGAAGGCAACACAATGTATTGATATCACCCTATAGAACCTGATACAACATATCATGAATGAAGGCAACACAATGTATTGATATCACCCTATAGAACCTGATACAACATATCATGAATGAAGGCAACAGAATGTATTGATATCACCCTATAGAACCTGATACAACATATCATGACAATGAAGGCAACAGTGTGTATTGATATCACCCTATAGAACCTGATACAACAAATGATAGAATGTATTAATATCACCCTATAGAACCTGATACAACAAATGATAGAATGTATTGATATCACCCTATAGAACCTGATACAACATATCATAGAATGAAGGCAACACAGTGTATTGATATCACCCTATAGAACCTGATACAACATATCATGAATGAAGGCAACAGAATGTATTGATATCACCCTATAGAACCTGATACAACATATCATGAATGAAGGCAACAGAATGTATTGATATCACCCTATAGAACCTGATACAACATATCATAGAATGAATGCAACATAATGTATTGATATCACCCTATAGAACCTGATACAATATATCATGAATGAAGGCAACAGCATGTATTGATATCACCCTATAGAACCTGATACAATATATAACAGAAAGCAACATCCAGTATAAATTATTTATTTATATTTTTAACAGATTACCTACATTCATTCCAGGAATAGAACTTTGGTCGTGAATAGATTACCTACCTGACTGGAAGACATCCGTGTCAACACTACAAATATAGTGGTACAAACATTCCAGGAATAGAACTGTAGTAGTGTATAGTATCTGCTTGTTTCTGGAGTCTGACCCAGTTTGGTTAGATCTGTTGTATATACTCAGTATATGCTGCCACTGGAATTCCCTAGAAACGCAACATATAGTTATATGCATCAAACAATCTATGACTGAATGGGGTAACCAGGCATTAGCAGGTCATCTAATAACCTAGATTAACGTGTCTACCAAGTTTGAAGACTATATGTCACAGGTAACGCGTGGAGGCAAAGTGGGACAGACATGGCAAATGTAAGCTGAAGTAATCTGTACAGGGGAAGTCGTGATAGCGCATTCACTTCAGGTGCGAAAAGGCCCGGAGTTTGAGTCCCGCTGGAGCCGTTACGATTGTGCCCTTAGGCAAGGCATTTAAATTCCACGTTGCTTCTTCTCTCTCCCTCGTGGCAGTGGATTCCATCAGAAATGAGGTCTCGAGAGTGATCAATATAAGCTGTAAAAACTTGTTTTGCAATCAAGCTAAAATAAATTTGTATAAATTAATCTGTATTATTTTCTGCGACACAGTAAATTCCTCAAAACCAGCACCCCTCTAAACTGGAATTCCCTCCAAACCAAACAAATTTATGGTCCAGATTATTTCCCTTCATATGTCCGATGGCAGTTCGGTTTAGAGGGTTTTCTATATTTTGTATATTAATGGGATGCAAGACTGGTAGAAACAGTGGTGTTGTTTAAACAACTGGAAATAACTTTTCAAATATACAACTTTTTAAACATACATACCTAACTTGGTTTAAATATACATACCTAACTTGGTTTAAACATACATAAATAACTTGGTTTAACCATCCATACCTAACTTGGATATTAGTTTAAATATACATACCTAACTTGGATATTAGTTTAAATATACATACCTAACTTGGATATTAGTTTAAATATACATACATAACTTGGATATTAGTTTAAATATACATACATAACTTGGATATTAGTTTAAATATACATACATAACTTGGATATTAGCTTAAATATACATACATAACTTGGATATTAGTTTAAATATACATACATAACTTGGATATTAGCTTAAATATACATACATAACTTGGATATTAGTTTAAATATACATACATAACTTGGATATTAGTTTAAATATACATACTTTGGTTGTTTTTTTTTGGTTGTTTAAATATACATACATAACTTGGATATTAGTTAAATATACATACATAACTTGGATATTAGCTTAAATATACATACATAACTTGGATATTAGTTTAAATATACATACATAACTTGGATATTAGTTTAAATATACATACATAACTTGGATATTAGTTTAAATATACATACATAACTTGGAGATTAGTTTAAATATACATACATAACTTGGATATTAGCTTAAATATACATACATAACTTGGATATTAGCTTAAATATACATACATAACTTGGATATTAGCTTAATATCTACATAACTTGGATATTAGTTTAAATATACATTTGTTTGTTTTGGGTTTTGTGTGTTTTGGGTTTGGGGGGGTTTTTTTTGGGGGTGGGTGTTGGGTGTGTGTGTTTTCATATAAATGAGACACGGCCTGAGCGGGGCTCGAACCCGTGACCATCAGTGATGATAGGTTACAGTGGTATACAAGTCAGCGACCTTAACCACTCGACCACGGAGGCGGACTTAAATATACATACATAACTTGGATATTAGCTTAAATATACATACATAACTTGGATATTAGTTTAAATATACATACATAACTTGGATATTAGCTTAAATATACATACATAACTTGGATATTAGCTTAAATATACATACATAACTTGGATATTAGCTTAAATATACATACATAACTTGGATATTAGTTTAAATATACATTATGTTATGTTATATTTCGGGTTTTACGCCTGCATCAGCACCATTTTGGGCTATATCGCCGGCGGGCAGTTTACTTAACAACACCTTTCCTGGGCAGGCTCCAGCGGTTAACCAGTACTTGGGTGCACCAACCTCCGAAGAAACTGCCATTTTTCATATAAATGAGACACGGCCTGAGCGGGGCGAACCCGTGACCATCAGTGATGATAGGTTACAGTGGTACAAGTCAGCGACCTTAACCACTCGACCACGGAGGCGGACTTAAATATACATACATAACTTGGATATTAGCTTAAATATACATACATAACTTGATATTAGTTTAAATATACATACATAACTTGGATATTAGCTTAATATACATACATAACTTGGATATTAGCTTAAATATACATACATAACTTGGTATTAGCTTAAATATCATACATAACTTGGATATTAGCTTAAATATACATACATAACTTGGATATTAGTTTAAATATACATACATAACTTGGTATTAGTTTAAATATACATACATAACTTGGATATTAGTTTAAATATACATACATAACTTGGAGATTAGTTTAAATATACATACATAACTTGGATATTAGCTTAAATATACATACATAACTTGGATATTAGCTTAAATATACATACATAACTTGGATATTAGTTTAAATATACATACATAACTTGGATATTAGTTTAAATATATGTACTGATATAAAATTTATACAAGCATACATTTTACAACAATAATATATCGAGTAAAGAAATATTTGTCGATTTCCCAGACAACATTTTGTGAGTTGAATATGAAACACGTACCTTGATTTAGTAAAGAAGTCTTTGTCGATCTCCCAGCCCACATTTTGTGCAATGTATATGAGGAGTTTGTAGAGATTTGCCCAAGGATCGACGATCAGGCACTCCTTCTCCAGCAGGCCCGGGATATTGGCTCGACGACATTTCTTAGTCGGAGACATCAAATCTATATAATATGTAGAATGTAAATTTATACATAAGTTTAAATGCTTTCTATAATTCTTATATTTAACCCTTTCCCTCATAGAAGCACCTCTTGACGCCATTACCAATATGACATACATTGACAATGTAGTAGCCAAACCAATGTTCATAAACACTTTCCCTCATAGAAGCACCTCTTGATGACATTACCAATACGACATACAATGACAATGTAGTAGCCAAACCAATGTTCATAAACACTTTCCCTCATAGAAGCACCTCTAGACGCCATTACCAATACGACATACATGACAATGTAGTAGCCAAACCAATTTCATAAACCTTTCCCTCATAGAAGCACCTCTGAGCATTACCAATACGACATACAATGACAATGTAGTAGCCAAACCAATGTTCATAAACCCTTTCCCTCATAGAAGCACCTCTAGACGCCATTACCAATACGACATACATTGACAATGTAGTAGCCAAACCAATATTCATAATAAAGGCCAGAATCTCATGTAGTCCTAGTAATATCTATGGAGGTGGGATAGATATGGCGATTACTTATCCACTGCATGATAGCTAAATGGATGTCGTTTGTATGGAGATATAATAGTATATTAACCTAAATCTCTATGTGTAGTAATATCTATGGAGGTGGGATAGATATGGCGATTACTTATCCACTGCATGATAGCTAAATGGATGTCGTTTGTATGGAGATATAATAGTATATTAACCTAAATCTCTATGAAGAAAAGGGTTAAATAATGTCTTCAGGGTAATGAGATATACCTGTATATTGTCTATACTACCTTGAATTTAAAATCTGCTGATTCATATATGTGGTTTGGCAGAGTGTAAAGTACTATAGTACATGTGACAACTATCTGTAGTTTTAGCTGTGACATGTACAGTCAAACCTGTCTTAAACAGCCAGCCAATGGAATCACAGAAAGTGGCTGCTTAACACAGGTGGCTGTTTAATAGAGGTAAAATGTATAATAGAACAACATATTGGGAATCTGGAAGCTGGCTGCTTAATAGAGGTGACCATTAACTAGCACAGGTTTGACTGTATGTCAATAATGAAATTATGTATCACCCAACAGAGACAGTATAGCGGTAGGCAAATAACGGCAAAGATTCAGACTAAAATTCATATCTAAGTAACAACAAGAGTGCATAAACATGATAATTGTACCGGGTGACATAGGTGTGGTCGGTTCATGAGTCGCCGGCGGTTGGGTGACAAAGCTAATGTAGAACTCCACCGACTTCTGTAGCCATATATACAAGTCCTTTGCCATCACCTTAACTTGACTGCCTTTCTTTAACACCAACGGTAGTACATCACAAACTGAAGAACAATAACTTCAATCAAAACACAGAGAATATCACGGAAGTGTTCACATATAACGTAGATAATGAGTGATCACCGTAACTAATCCTGCGCATGTAAGGATGTGTTGTCCATGGTTACGGTGATCACTGTTACTAATCCTGCGCATGTATGGATGTGTTGTCCATGGTTACGGTGATCACCGTTACTAATCTGCATGTAAGGATGGTTGTACATGGTTACGGTGATCACCGTTACTAATTCTGTGCATGTAAGGATGTGTTGTACATGGTTACAGTGATCACTGTTACTAATTCTGTGCATGTAAGGATGTGTTGTACATGGTTACGGTGATCACCGTTACTAATCTTGCTCATGTAAGGATGTGTTGTACATGGTTACGGTGATCACCGTTACTAATTATGTGCATGTAAGGATGTGTTGTACATGGTTACGGTGATCACCGTTACTAATTCTGTGCATGTAAGGATGCGTTGTACATGGTTACGGTGATCACTGTTACTAATTCTGTGCATGTAAGGATGTGTTGTACATGGTTACGGTGATCACCGTTACTAATTCTGTGCATGTAAGGATGCGTTGTACATGGTTACGGTGATCACTGTTACTAATCCTGCGCATGTAAGGATGTGTTGTACATGGTTACGGTGATCACCGTTACTAATTCTGTGCATGTAAGGATGCGTTGTACATGGTTACGGTGATCACCGTTACTAATCCTGCTCATGTAAGGATGTGTTGTACATGGTTACGGTGATCACCGTTACTAATTATGTGCATGTAAGGATGTGTTGTACATGGTTACGGTGATCACCGTTACTAATTCTGTGCATGTAAGGATGTGTTGTACATGGTTACGGTGAGCACCGTTACTAATTCTGCACATGTAAGGATGTGTAGTCCATGGTTACGGTGATCACTGTTACTAATCCTGCGCATGTATGGATGCGTTGTTCATGGTGATGGTGTACATGGTTACGGTGATGATCATGGTAGTAGGAGTCTTATATATGGGTGATACAATACTATCTTTCTACTTTACATGATTAGTGGTACACTTCTTTCACTCTTCTCTATTCTGAAAACTTATACAACAGAGTATACAACCTGATTGAAATAACATAGGTGAGTTTTAGATAATTCGATTTTTTGGTGTTTTCACTATGGATCATTTGTTATATGTTATATTTCGGGTTTTACGCCTCCATCAGCACCATTTTGGGCTATATCGCCGGCGGGCAGTTTACTTAACAACACCTATCCTGGGCAGGCTCCAGCGGTTAACCAGTACTTGGGTGCACCAACCTCCGTAAGAAATTGCCAACTTTTTCATATATGGATCATTTGTAAAACACATCAAATATACAAACATATGCTAGTATTACTGTCAACCCATAGCTACTGGGGTGAAGTCAGGGTCCCTAGGGCGACTATTTCGACCTATTGAATGAGCCCTGTTCATAATTTGATGAAGACATCAAATTGGACAAAATTAAGTTCTAGCAAATGTAACGTATATGTATTACGGTACTTACCCAACAATTTTCTATAACAATTCACGGGAGACTGAAACTGGGCCAATCCTTCCGCTGCTAGTAATGTATCTACAAGCTTCAACTAAAATCAAATAAAATGGGTATCATTGGCGCGGAGCCACTCACCTGAGTCCACTCGGTGCCACTCACCCGAGTCCACTCGGAGCCACTCACCCGAGTCCACTCGGTGCCATTCACCCGAGTCCACTCGGTGCCACTCACCCGAGTCCACTCGGAGCCACTCACCCGAGTCCACTCGGTGCCACTCACCCGAGTCCACTCGGAGCCACTCACCCAAGTCCACTCAGTGCCACTCACCCGAGTCCACTCGGAGCCACTCACCCGAGTCCACTCGGTGCCACTCACCCGAGTCCACTGGGAGCCACTCACCCGAGTCCACTCAGTGCCACTCACCGGAGTCCACTTGGACCCACTCACCCGAGTCCACTCAGAGCCAATTACCCGAGTCCACTCAGAGCCAATTACCCGAGTCCACTCAAAGCCACTCACCCAAGTCCACTAATACCATCCATACCATACTAATCATTCCACATTATTTTTGTATATACACATATGTAATGCAATATTCATGTTAACTTTTGTCACTGTTTAATTAACTTCATTATGTAGATATCGTGGAAGTCGTGATAGCGCAGTGGTAGCACGTTCGCTTCAGGTGAGAAAGGCCCGGAGTTGTTACGAATATACCCTTTGGCAAAGCATTTAGATTCCACATTGCCTCTTCTCTCTTCTTCATGGCGATAGATTACATCAGGAATGAGGTCTCGAGAGTGATTAATATAAGTTATAAGAACTTGATTCGCAATCGAGCTAAAATAAATTAGGACGGTATGTAAGTATGGATGGGTAATAAATAGAAATAAAATAAATGTTACCCGAAAGAACTTTC
Organism: Archivesica marissinica; assembly: GCA_014843695.1. NCBI lineage: Eukaryota > Metazoa > Mollusca > Bivalvia > Venerida > Vesicomyidae > Archivesica > Archivesica marissinica. The sequence continues at coordinate 75,989,612 of CM026386.1, read as the reverse complement.
AGAATTGTATAAAAGAAAGAAGACCCATACCCCATGTTCCTTGACAAGACTTGGAAACTTCTTTAAAGCCAGCAACAGCAGACGGCATTGTTCCAGCTTGTCAGTAATCTTCTCTGAGACACTAAGCAGCATCTGACATTGTACATGTGTCGGGATAGCTGCTAGAATCGCTGTAGGAGAGAAACAGTGAAACTATGTTAGAAACATTGAAACTATGTTACAGCAGACGGCATTGTTCCAGCTTGTCAGTAATCTTCTCTGAGACACTAAGCAGCATCTGACATTGTGCATGTGCCGGGATAGCAGCTAGAATCTCTTTGTATATATTCCGATCTGTTATTTGGAAAAATGCCTTGATAGTAAAATGTCACATTTTTCAAGGTAGTAGGATTATTTTCACTGGGCAATTTAACATGTAATTGGAATTTTTGACATGTCGTTGTGAGCAAGTATTCTAGGAAACGCTTTGCAAAACTGCAAATTTATAAACTAAACACCCGACTGAGTAGTAGAGGCGAAGGGAACAATATACAGTAATCCACACATTTTTGTGAAATAAGACATTATACCTGTTACAGCAAACAAACATATAATAGCTATCAAACTAAACAATTATTCATATGCCATTTTACATATACAGTCAAACCTGTCTTAAGCAGCCAGCCAAGGGAATCAGAGAAAGTGGCTGCTTAGCACAGGTGGCTGCTTAGCACAGGTGGCTGCTTAATAGAGGTCAAATATATAATAAACAACACATTGGGAATCTGGAAACTGGCTGCTTAATACAGGTTGGCTGCTTAATGGAGGTGACCACTAACACAGGTTTGACTGTATACCATATACAGCAAAGAAATATATAATAGTTTGTCAGAAGTCTTATCAACACTTTACATCTGTTAGTACTTCTAAATTGTGCACAAGGTACTTATCATGTTGGAACAAGATTCCAGGAAACACACATGTTTAAATATATCCATGTCTGCAGTTTCGCTTACCTGTTAGTAAACCTGTTGTTTGGTCTGCTGTCTCGTTCTGCAGTGCATCTAATATACTGTGTACCTCCGACCATAGTCGTCTCTCATCAGGAAATGACATGTACCTGAAACATACAGCCACAATCACCAACTATACCACAAGGAAGTCAGGCGTGTCATGCACACTTGATTGGCTGTGTTTAACCCTTTGCACACTAGCGGCAGATAAAAATCACTTCTTGCAAACTTTTCTGTGCCGTCTGATCTGGCTCTATGCTGCTTGCTATTCGGATAGTGGCGCTAAAACACTTGAATAGTAAACAACATAGATCCTTATTAGATGCGGCGTTACGCCGTGGCTGATCTGGAGCTATGTTGTTTGCAAATGTGATTTTATTTACTCAGCAGGCAAATGGTTAAACTAATTGAACCAAATTACCTCCCTTGACAGAGAAGGTCACATTTATCCCATAATGTATATTGATCCTTCCAGTTGGAATCCTTTGTTTTTACTGTTGTTCCCATCATGATGGATATACTATTTATAGGCTTTATTTTTAGCCAGCACACAGACGGATCTGTAGTCCAGCGGTAACACACTGGACTGGTAATCCAGGAATCGCAGGTTCGATCCCCTGGTCTGACCATAATAAAATTAACAGTCTTTCAGATGGGACTTTAAACCGAGGTCTCGTGTCGATGCTTTACACCGTGCACGTAAAAGAAGCAGAGGAGACTCTGGAATGAGTCTCTGTCTGTATCATTGCAAAAATCTAAAATGACTAATCTCTTCAGGAGGTGTCGCTCATATGGGCAACCGGTAGCGACGATAAATAAACGTAAAACACACACAAATTACCCAGCATGCAGAGTTAATTGGTTTACTCCGTTTTAATCGTGGTTTCCTCGCACCACGTACTATCATTTTAAATTTGTTTTCTCATCTTATATTCATTAAATCTTGACAAGATAGAACACGACATGGTGAGATACTGAAGCTTGTTTATAACAACTTACCTTGTATAGCCAGTAGCCTAGCAACTAACCAAATAATTCATTAAAGCGACATTACATTGCAAAAAGCAAATAAAATGCATATTTTCATGTATAAATGCATTGGAACACTAACTTTGAAACAATAAACTGTGTTTGTGGTATACAAACTTTCAAAAGTGAAAGTAGGATTTCATATAACAGTCATGCACGCTCCTGAATTGACGTTTGTTTGTCATTGGAGTCAATACTAAACACGCGATACTTCAGATTAGAGATAATTTAAGTAAGATTAGTCTACAAGTAAATATGCATAGGCACACATGTGAGATATCATGGTAAATATGTACCATAACACGTGTTATTCAGGATAGACGCGTTGTATTACGCATGAATGTCGACCCTATATACATTATTTTGTTATGTCAACAAACTGCGTATACGATGTTTGTTTATTTGTTGAAATACTCAGTTTTTGAGGCAAATATTTGGAATAAAATTATACCATATAATAGGAAATTACATTCTGCAGACATTTGCGTTTTCACCAATGTAGTATCACTTTAATAAAGCATTCTTCTTCATAAAACCAGCATCATATTTTCATATAATAAGTTCTAAACGTCCATTGTTTCTGAGTTGTCATACCCACGTCAATAGTGACATCATATCGTATCGCAAACTTGAATGTTGGTAAGCACATTCATTGTATGTTTATAAGGAAGGTATGGTATGTCAATAACATAACGGACGCGATTATTTCTGAAAAATCGCAAAGAAAACGGAATCTACTTTTCACCAATGTAGTGTCACTTTAAGTGTCGCATTAAAATGAATGGTGACAGAAGTTTTAATACTTACAGATTTTCCAGCAATTTTGCAGCTTCCTTAGAGTTCTTGCCAAGTTTCTCAAGCGTATATGACTCAAACTGAAGCACAACATACGACTAGTATGTACATTGTAACGCCTACTGTGGCCTCGATCTTGACAGAAATAGGTCAAGGTCAAACACGGTGTTCAATAGTTACTATGGTTACTTGTAGGTATGAAGATATTTCTTCAAGTAATAAAACATGTATAAGTAAAGACACAACTTTACTTTAAGCAGGGGTTTAAGAGGTCAAGGTGCAGGGGTTTAAGAGGTCAAGGTCAAAGAAACATATCAAATGTTTTGAAGAATAAAGGGAGTTTGTTTATGATCGATGAATTGTTCTAGAAAACAAGCTGTGTATGTGTCACATGCTCTACTTTACAACAATATTAGAACCAGACAAAATATTTATTAATAGATTGATTTGTAATCAAAGTATGTTAGTGTCGTGGATTGGATTGGACAGGGGTGATAGTTCACAAATAGTAATCAAAGTATGTTAGTGTCGTGGATTGGACAGGGGTGATAGTTCACAAATAATTATGAGAATAATCGTATTATTTACCTGGATGTTGAAATTTACAACCATACAACATGTACATACAGATCACTGGAGCGGACCACGATTTCTGATTGCCAGTGTGATGTGATGGATAAATGAATTTAACCCATTTCATTTTGGATACATTTAAAGGCTTTTGCAAACAATATAGATCCAGATCAGCTGCAGCGTGACACTGCGTGCTGATCAGGATCTATGTTGCTTGTTACATAGCAAAGTGTCTTAGCAAGATCATCTGAATAGCAAACAGCATAGAGCCTGATCAGACAGAACGTTCCATGGCGGCTGATCTCGCTCTATGTTCTTTGCAAATACTGTTTGAACGGTATCCAGAATGAAATGGGTTAATGGGTTAATGACAAAAAAGCAATTGTCATAAAACTTACAGACCTCACAATATATACAGACTTACATAAACATACAAATTATGACAAGCATAAGTTAATTCATGTTAATTACCTGTATGTTAAAACTGTTTGGAAAGAGAGTTCTTGCTGTCAGCATCCAGGACTTGGCAGCGAACGGATCAGACTTGAAGCATGCTCGGCCTCTAGACACCAACCAGTCCTCGTCAGAAAGCTCTGCACTCATCGCTGCTGCCATCACTGCAATAATTAAAGCCCTTATTTGCACTTACATAGAATGTGCTGAACTCTTGAGATAGTCTATAAGGATCGGATGAGATAGTCTATAAGGATCGGATTATTAGACTGTCACATTTCCAATTTTAATTGATTCTGATTATAACCAAAATGTTCAAGATCTGTCCACAAATGAACTGTTATGAAGGAATATAATGAGAGACATCGGTCAGTTACTGCCCCTGAATACTCACTAAAAGTAGGTAGGTCCTATTAAGTGTTTTCCTCTGTTTTTATCGTTGTTTCCTTTGCACAACATGCTAGCAATTTTATCCCACTATCGCTTCTTGTGATTATTAAATTACTATATTTCAACAGGTCTCCTACAGTATATGCAATGGGTACTTATTTGTAAAATAATGTTATCACTTAATTAACACGTTTTTAAAAATCACAATTATCACACCGCAACATCTGGTTAGGGCACAACAGTGAAAACAATGGATTCTAACTAAAAGGACCTATTCACATTTTGGAATAAATTGGACTGTATCGGCCAAGGGAGGTAATAGAACATTACAGACGTCTCTCATTGTTTGTTTTATACTGCAAAATCTTTTCATAATTCTGGTTTAATTTTATAATTTTACCACCGTTGCTATATTTCACAGTACAAATAGTAACAACAGCAATACCACCAGGGTTCATTCTAGGTCAGAATATTTGGGAGAAGTGAGAAAGCGTGTGATCGCTTCCTTAAATGGTGTTCTTTAATATTCTTCTGCAAAATAGGGTTAAAATACACAGTATGACCATTAAGTACAACATTTGAATAGAAAGAGTGCTTTATAATAGGCTAGTGTATCTTACTAGACACAATTTTGTTTGAAAATCATAAAAACCAAAAAATAATTTAAAATTTTTTTTTTTTAGGGAGAAGTGGGCGAAGTCAGGGACCCTAGGGCGACAATTTCGCCCACATCGCCCTCTAGAATGATCCCTGGTACCACTATCTTTTTTACATATATATTTATACACTACAGGAGAAAATAGTTCTATTAGCCACCTGGTCGTGGATTCAATCATTTATGAACGGATTGATCTATGAGTGAACTCGCTTTGAGGCTTTGTTTTATTTATAATAGTTAAACATGTAGAGACTAGAGTACTTAGTTAATACACAGATGTTTTAGCGCAATTGCGAAACAAGTTCTTTCAACTCGTCGGATTTGTTGGGTTTGATACTCAACCAATGTACGTATTGAATGTAGTGTCATCGAGGTTTGAGCAGTCCACCTCGCACACATTGCTTAGAAGTGGTTAACTGCTTAGGTCGGATAAGTCTCCCCAGGAAGTAAAGGACAATGTACGTCTCCCCAGGAAATTAAGGACAATGTACGTCTCCCCAGGAAGTAAAGGACAATGTACGTCTCCCCAGGAAATAAAGGACAATGTACGTCTCCTCAGGAAATGAAGGACAATGTACGTCTCCCTAGGAAATGAAGGACAATGTACGTCTCCCTAGGAAATAACGGACAATGTACGTCTCCCCAGGAAATGAAGGACAATGTACGTCTCCTCAGGAAATGAAGGACAATGTACGTCTCCTCAGGAAATGAAGGACAATGTACGTCTCCTCAGGAAATGAAGGACAATGTACGTCTCCCTAGGAAATGAAGGACAATGTACGTCTCCTCAGGAAATGAAGGACAATGTACGTCTCCCTAGGAAATGAAGGACAATGTACGTCTCCCTAGGAAATGAAGGACAATGTACACGTCAGCGGGAAGAATATTGTGTAAGGATGAGTTGTATATTGTTACTGTTGGAAGTCGTGATAGCGCAGTGGAGATGCGCGTTCGCTTCAGGTGCGAAAAGGTCCGGAGTTCGAGCCCCGCTGGAGCCGTTACGATTATGCCCTTAGGCAAGTCATTTAAATTCAAGGCTGCCTCTTCTCTCTCCCTTGTGGCGATGGATTCCAGGAATGAGGTCTCGAGAGTGATTAATATAAGTTGTAAGAACTTGTTTCGCAATCGAGCTAATAAATTTGTATAAACTATTGTTACTATGATCATAATAGTAGGATTATTTTCACTGGGCAATTTCAGATGTAATTGGAACTTTTGACACGTCGTGTGAGCAAGTATTTTAGGAAACGCTTTGCAAAACTGGAAGTTTATAAATTAAAAACCCCACTGAACAACACACACACACTGCTTAATACCTTTGAAAATGTCAAAAAGTAGTAGAAGAGGCGATGGGAACAATATACTTCAACACCGTGTGGCAATTCTGTACCTTCAGATTGAAGAGTCACTTTTGCGGGAAATCTAGAGCAGGAATGGAGAGGAAATTACGTAGTCGATCCGTAAATGTAACGTTTGCTGGTGATGACGAGGTTTTACAGCATATTGTTGATGCTCATGATCAAAAAGGTTGTTTGTTCAATGATTATTAATTTGTAGTCACCGATATTAGAGTCACTGGCGGACATATAAGACCTCTATAAAATCTGTTATTTGAAAAAGTAAAATGTTACATTTTTCAACAGTTCAAGTCTAGTTATTTGGACTAATGTCAATCTTGCGTGAAGTGTCAATGAAAAATGGATATGCCCACAACATACAAATGTATATGAGGACAGGACTCCTCGGTCTGGACACTTATTATTTGCCTTGACACAAGTCCATCAAATGCAAATGTCATAGTATGTATGCATGTCCATTAATGTCAAACCCCTTGAGGGGACCTAGACATGTTTTGCTGGGCAGGCTTAGCCGACCTAAGTGGTTAACCAGTACTAAGCAGTGTGTGTGAGGTGCCTTGCTCAATGACACTACATACGTGGCCTGATCTAGTATCGAACCGCTCAACTCTAAATCCGACGTTGGACTACGGACGCAACACATGTTTGCATGCATCTTCAGTCGCCTTGCGATCCAGTTGGTAACATACAATTTCAGTTTGATGAAAGCTTAGAAATGAGATTTGATGGGGATGTTATGGGTAAATCTAACTATGCTTAGGAAAAACATCTTTCTATCGATAATTGATATCCCAAGTGAATATTATCCATATTCTATATGACAATCACTAAGGATACATGTTGTACATTTAAAACTGTAGCATTATCATAACATACAATGCTATGAAATCATTCAACGTAGCTAATGGTTTTTCTAGAGCTGAAGTACAAGACGCCCAGCCTATTTCCCTTTTATGTCTGCCCATTTGCCATGTTTAATTATTTTAATTTGTTTTTTATAAAAAAATTATAAGCCTCAGGTGGGCAGACCTTCATACACTTTATGCTTACAATTGTCCGCCCCTTTTGCCCGATACGCACAACCCTGCTGCTTCTTTGATCAAGCAATATTAGCTGTCATTGTACGCTAGCAAAATTGTCTATGGGTACAAACCCCCATAATACTGTTAATATCTACCAAGAAAATGTATATTTCACAGTAAGGCCAGGGTCCAAGAATAGAAGAAAGAGTTGTCCTGAGGCCAGAGTGAAAAGCATAGAAGAGGAAGAAGATTCCGGTGATGAAGAAAACCTGCCTGTAAAGATATCTGAAGGTTTGTATTTCTACAATGTGTGTTGGAGAAAACTTAACTTAAAGCATCTATTTTGGTTTGTAGGAAATGACCAATCAAATACAAGAAAAATGTGTTTCATGTGTCGTCGATATTTCATTCTCGATATGCACTGCACAATTGTCTTGGTAGTGCATTCGCTTCAGGTGCAAAAGGCCCAGAGTGCGCCCAGCTGTAGCCATTACGGTTATACCCTTAGGCAAGTCATTTAAATTCCACATTGCCTCTTTTCTCTCCCTCGTGGCGATGGATTCCACCAGGAATGAGGAGGTCTCACTCAAGCTAAAATAACTGTATAAACACAAATGTCCATTAATGGATGTATCATCAACATGTTGCCAGAATTATCACTCGTGATGCCACGCAAATAGATTTATATTAACATACCTTTCATTGTAATAGTATTTTTGTTTCATTTAAAGTTGTTACATTCAGCCTTGGAAGATGAAGGTCAGCTGTGTGGCGGGGAAGTGTACGGGTTTAAGACACCCAAGAAATCCGGCCAGATGGCACAGTTGGCATCAGAGGCGAGGACACCAAAGTCGATCCTGAAAGCACCAGCGAGCAATGAAAGCACACCTAGGAAATGTAAGCATGTAATTGATAAGCAAAGCACTAACCCATGCAATATGATTTGTCTAGAAATTTCTTTGACTTTTTCATGAAATTATAATTCCTTTAAATTATTTCAACTGTGTCTTATTCACATTTAACCTGTGCTGGGAATGAGTATATTTTGTGTTGTAAACAGCATAGAGCCAGATCAGATGGCATGGAGCAAGCACTGAATGTGCCCTTTGAACAGGCTCTATGCTGTTTGCTATTCGGATAGTGCAGCTAAAACACTTGGCTGAATGGCAAACAACATAGATCCTGATCAGATGCGGATTTATATTGTTTGCACATTACTTGTACTTCTCTTTTATTCAGCATTCGGGTTAAAGTGTGTTGGCATGCATGAATCACTATTCACCTTGCCTACCACGACTTTGTATTGTGTATTGTGATTCTGGCTATACAGTGAAACCTGTGTTAGTGGTCACCTCCATTAAGCAGCCAACCTGTATTAACCAGCCAATTTCCAGATTCCCAATATGTTGTTTTATTATACAGTTCACCTCTATTAAGCAGCCACCTGTTCCAAGCAGCCACTTTCTGTGATTCCCTTGGCTGGCTGCTTAAGACAGGTTTGACTGCATACATAATACATGTTTTGATGGCTCATCAACCAACATTGAACAGACATAACCTGAGTTAATTTGACATCATCAAGCTACTCTTAAGTGCTGTCAAACGATAGTATCACACTGTAGTACACTGTATTGTGTTAGCCATGGGTTATTGTGTAATCCAGCAATGGTTTAATAACTCTTAATTAGTTGATCGGAATTTGTCTAAAGCATGTGTTGCAGTTTTTATTGACCAACCAATGGGTAACCGGTAGCGACGATAAATAAACGTAAAACATTATTGACCAATTGATGATAATATTGAACATTTTGCATACCAATTCTTGAACAGTTACTGGGTTTTGATTGAGGTTTCCAAGCCAAAAACCCGTCCAAGACGGACAGTTTTATCCGCACTAGTAATACTCATTAATTTTCCCATATTCAAGGTAAGTGTGCATTGTATTTTATTGTACATGCATGTACATCATGCAATTCATATTGTTTGTTTTCAACCAATTGTTTTGAATGCCTAATAAACATTGAAACTTATTTTATTGATTTATATACAGTCTACATCCGTTATGTCGAATTCCGTGGGACCAAACAAAATACTTCGACATAACCGAAGTTTGACTTAACGAAATTTGATATAAACGGAGCCAATTATATGTGCAATGATAGTGTCTGAAACGGGACTTTGATCCGTCTTCGAGATAACCGACTTTGACATAACGGTTGTAGAATGTAATTGATTTATTACAGCTGTCAATTTCCCGTCCTCCAAAGTTGAACCTATGACCCCAACTAATAAAAGGACGCTACGGCAAAGAAAACCCACAGCTTCTACACCATATAGGTTGCACAAGAGACAAGGAGCTGGTAAGATGTCAACATCTAATAGGTTTAACAAACTGAATACTGAATTATATATACTATCAGCAAGTTGTGATAGCGCAGTGGATGCGTGTTCGCTTCAAGTGTGAAAGGTCCGGAGTTCGAGCCCCGCTGGAGCCGTTACGATTGTGCCATTAGGCAAGGCATTTAAATTCCACATTGCCTCTTCTCTCTCCCTCGTTGCGATGGATTCCATCAGGAATGAGGTCTCAAGAGTGATTAATATAAATTGTAATAACTTGTTTCGCAATCGAGCTAAAATAAATTTGTATAAACTAGAAGTTGACCATATTTTTCTTCTGAGCACTGCTCTAAAATGGTCATCGACTTGTAAGGGAATCACACAAAATATTCTAAAAAATGTTTCTTTTATTTTGAATACTAAACCAGCCTTATATTCTCATTATGTCGCCCACCTTTTCGGATTCTGTTACAAATATTTGAAAAAAAGTTATTCCATATAATTCAGGGTTCATTCTAGGTCAGAATTTTTGGGAGAAGTGAGAAAGCGCGTGATCGCTTCCTTAAATGGTGTTCTTTAATATACTTCTGCAAAATAGGGTTAAAATGCATAGTACAACCATTAAATATAACATTTGAATAGAAGGAGTGCTTTATAATGGGCCAGTGTATCTTACTAGACAAAATTTTGTTTGAAAAGCGTAAACCCAAAAATTGTTTTTTTTTTAGGGAGAAGTGGGGTCCCCAGAGGGCGACAATTTCGCCCACATCGCCCTCTAAACTGATCCCTGGGATTGACATTGGTTTTGGCATTGTTGTCTGATTATCTGTTCATCCATCCAACTTTATTCTATCAGGACTTCTTCTCTAAAACTCTTTGTCAGATTTTGATGATTACATTTAGACTCGTTCATTGAAGGTCAGGATCACATTTAGTTGTAAAAGATGTAATGGAGATAATCTCAATAAGCTTTCGATTTAATCCATTTTCGTGTTGTATACAATAGATATGCACTGTACATTATGAACGAATAAATATGTTTAATCCAAAGATGTCATAATGGTCCTGTGTTCCCTCTGTCTGAATGTTTGTCTGCGCCACTTCTGTTGCCAATTGAAAAACACAGGAGCCAATTAAAAAAACTTAGAGCCAACTAAGAGCCATATAGTTCACAAATAAATATTTGAAGCCATGTGTTTGACAAAACATGTGCAAATGAAAAGTTGCGCCAAATATTTTCGCCAATTCACGCGACCGACGGCGGGAACCCTGTTGTCTCTGTAAAATCAGTGTGACATACTGACAGCGAGGAGGTTGTCACATACATTTTTGTTTAATGGGCACATAAGTCATGCTTTGCTGCATATTCTTGGGGGGGTGGGGTAGTGAAATGAACATCTTTACTGACCTATGTGATGTCTCCAGTTAGAAGCATAATGATACTGATAGATACTTTCTATACACAGGGGACTCCGACTCGAGTGACAGCGGGGAATCATCAGAGAGTGACAGTGATGGCAGCGAGGATGAGCCTCCGTCCACACCATCCAGGACTGCTGCAACTCCCACGAGGGGTAGTGCGTCCACACCGTCTCGGACCGCTGCAGCATCCACCAGGGGTAGTGCGTCCACACCGTCTCGGACCGCTGCAGCATCCACCAGGGGGAATTCATCGACACCATCCCGAGCTGCTGCAACATCTACACCGGGGACCACATCCGGTACTCCTTTAAGAAAGTCGCGCCGAAAAACGGAGGAAATTGATATGGTATACCTGACTAGTTAGAAATTTGAAACAAACGTCTTGCGACTATATCGTGCCTTGTTACACCTTATGTGAGATTGTTTCAGCGTACAGCGTTCAGCAACCACCCTGTATTAATCAGCCAGTTTCCAGATTCCCAATATGTTGCTTTATTAAACCTATTATAAATGGCTGTCGTTTGCATGGGGATATAATAGTATATTAGCCTAAATCTCTATGAAATCCCTGTAATATCTATGGAGGATGGATAGATATTGCCACTACTTATCCACTGCATGATAGCTGAATGGCTGTCATTTGTATGGAGATATAATAATATATTAACCTAAATCTCATGTAGTCCCAGTAATATCTATGGAGGTGGGATAGATATGGCGACTACTTATCCACTGCATGATAGCTAAATGGCTGTCGTTTGTATGGAGATATAATAGTATATTAACCTAAATCTCATGTAGTCCCAGTAATATCTATGGAGGTGGGATAGATATGGCGACTACTTATTTACTGCATGATAGCTAAATGGCTGTCGTTTGTATGGAGATATATAGAGGATATTTGTTTGTATCACCTCGGAAGATATATTCCATATTCACTCAAAACAAATTTTTATTTTATTTTATGCTAATTGGTGAAAAACAAACACAAAATGAAGAAATTAAAATAGCTGGCCGCCGTGTTTTTGCGCGGATGAATACATTGACAACTATACGTCGTGAGTCGATACACAAATATACCGCCATCTTGAATTTAAAGTTGAATCGAGTAAAAATACATGAAAAAATTTATTGGATTTATTGTTACAATTTGCATTGACAAAATTCGAGACATTGTCAGTTGTATTCGCTTTTGATTTGTTTCATAACAAAAACAATAATACAGGAAAATAGTGTCATTGAAGCCAGGTAAACGGTGAAAATTAAATGACACGTGCGACATGGTACAAGTTGGTGAAAAAAACAGCAAGTGTATTGGGAAGGGAGATAATAAGAAAAAGTAGTCCGGCAAAATACAGTGAGTGATATGCAGTGAGTGATATGGATTATATCTCACTGATAGAACACTGTATTTCATCAATTAGCATAAAATAAAATAGTATATTAACCTAAATCTCTATAAAGGAAAGGGTTAAGCACGTTTATTTGTCAGCCATAGAAGTATAAGATTTTGTCTAACTGCCAATATTTGATCCAAATCTGTAAATGTGATATGTGGTATAAATTTTGCCGATGGTTTCTATTGACAGAAGACTAACGTAGAGGAATACTTTGATATCCACGGTAGCCATGCTGGTCCCACCTCGGATGCGACCTTATCTAAACTGAGCATACCGAACCTGGATCACGAGACACTGACAAATCTCCTACAGGATGTAGCCTCGTCACACACGAGAGAATGTAAACAAATGTTAGAGGAACTTCAGGACATGTTTACTCATTGGATGTATCAGATGTGGTAAGATTTACACATGAATGTATCGAATGTTGTAAGATTTACACATGAATGTATCAGATAGTGTAAGATTTACACATGAATGTATCGAATGTTGTAAGATTTACACATGAATGTATCAGATAGTGTAAGATTTACACATGAATGTATCAAATGTTGTAAGATTTACACATGAATGTATCAGATAGTGTAAGATTTACACATGAATGTATCAGATAGTGTAAGATTTACACATGAATGTATCAGATAGTGTAAGATTTACACATGAATGTATCAGATATTGTAAGATTTACACATGAATGTATCAGTTGTGGTAAGACTTACACATGAATGTATCAGATAGTGTAAGATTTACACATGAATGTATCAGATATTGTAAGATTTACACATGAATGTATCAGTTGTGGTAAGACTTACACATGAATGTATCAGATGTTGTAAGATTTACACATGAATGTATCAGATGTTGTAAGATTTACACATGAATGTATCGGATAGTGTAAGATTTACACATGAATGTATCAGATAGTGTAAGATTTACACATGAATGTATCAAATGTTGTAAGATTTACACATGAATGTATCAGATAGTGTAAGATTTACACATGAATGTATCAGATGTTGTAAGATTTACACATGAATGTATCAGATAGTGTAAGATTTACACATGAATGTATCAGATATGGTAAGATTTACACATGAATGTATCAACTGTTGTAAGTTTTACACATGAATGTATCAAATGTGGAAAGATTTACACATGAATGTATCAGATATTGTAAGATTTACACATGAATCGGGGTTCCTAGGGTGACTACTTCGCCCATGTTGCCCTCTAGAATGGGCCCTGGTGTTTAGTAGTTGAGAGACTCCAGAACTACTGTCCGCCCACTATTCATCGCACTTGAAATGTTAACTTTAACTTGCAGTAATCTGTTTAATATATAAACTGTATCTTGCAGCAATGGGTTTAACATGTTAACTTTATCTTGCAGCAATGTGTTTAACATGTTAACTTTATCTTGCAGCAATGGGTTTAACATGTTAACTTTATCTTGCAGCAATGGGTTTAACATGTTAACTTTATCTTGCAGCAATGGGTTTAACATGTTAACTTTATCTTGCAGCAATGGGTTTATCATGTTAACTTTATCTTGCAGCAATGGGTTTAACATGTTAACTTTATCTTGCAGCAATGGGTTTAACATGTTAACTTTATCTTGCAGCAATGGGTTTAACATGTTAACTTTATATTGCAGCAATGGGTTTAACATGTTAACTTTATCTTGCAGCAATGGGTTTAACATGTTAAATTTATCTTGCAGCAATGGGTTTAACATGTTAACTTTATTTTGCAGCAATGAGTTTAACATGTTAACTTTATCTTGCAGCAATGGGTTTAACATGTTAACTTTATCTTGCAGCAATGGGTTTAACATGTTAACTTTAGCAATGGGTTTAACATGTTAACTTTATCTTGCAGCAATGTGTTTAACATGTTAACTTTATCCTGCAGCAATGGGTTTAACATGTTAACTTTATCTTGCAGCAATGGGTTTAACATGTTAACTTTAGCAATGGGTTTAACATGTTAGCTTTATCTTGCAGCAATGGGTTTAACATGTTAACTTTATCTTGCAGCAATGTGTTTAACATGTTAACTTTATCTTGCAGCAATGGGTTTAACATGTTAACTTTATCTTGCAGCAATGGGTTTAACATGTTAACTTTAGCAATGGGTTTAACATGTTAACTTTATCTTGCAGCAATGGGTTTATCATGTTAACTTTATCTTGCAGCAATGGGTTTAACATGTTAACTTTATCTTGCAGCAATGGGTTTAACATGTTAACTTTATCTTGCAGCAATGGGTTTAACATACTACTGTATGGATTTGGTTCCAAGAGAGAGTTGCTAGAGGAGTTCAGGCATACCACGCTGAAAGGTTTCTCACAACTTGTTGTCAACGGTTACTTCCCCAGTCTCACTATCAAACATGTAAGTAAATGTCTGTCTGTTGGCAGTGTTGGTTTTATGCATTCACTTGAATAGCTGAGAACAGGGTGACCACAGATCAGGAAAAGTAAGGGAATTTGAAGGGAAAATCACCAAATTCTTGGACAAACTTCTAAAATCAGGGAAAATTCATGGTCAATGAAATTGGCTTTTTCGTCATTATTTCTGCATATTCCTAATGTATGCATGCATTAATCAGTAGGAATTCACGTAGGAATCTTATTGAGATCTTTGGGCTTTCTGGACCAGGGAATTCTGGATGCCGACATTTGTGAACACACTGCTAGAAGCATGTCTGTGTAGCAGGTGATCAACGTGTGTAGCGGTTGACGTTGGTAGCGATTGACGTGATTAGCTGGTGATGTGTGTAACGGTTGACGTTCATAGTGGTTGACGTGCGTAGCTGGTGATGTGTGTAGCAGTTGACGTTCGTAGCAATTGATGTGCGTAGCTGGTGATGTGTGTAGCGGTTGACGTTCGTAGTGATTGACGTGCATAGCTGGTGATGTGTGTAGCGGTTAACGTGTGTAGCTGATGTGTGTTGTGGTTGACTTTCGTAGCGATTGACGTGCGTAGCTGATGTGTGTTGTGGTTGACGTTCGTAGCTGATGTGTGTTGTGGTTAACGTGCGTAGCTGATGTGTGTTGTGGTTGACGTTCGTAGCTGATGTGTGTTGTGGTTAACGTGCGTAGCTGATGTGTGTTGTGGTTGACGTTCGTAGCTGATGTGTGTTGTGGTTAACGTGCGTAGCTGATGTGTGTTGTGGTTGACGTTCGTAGCTGATGTGTGTTGTGGTTAACGTGCGTAGCTGATGTGTGTTGTGGTTGACGTTCGTAGCTTATGTGTGTTGTGGTTAACGTGCGTAGCTGATGTGTGTTGTGGTTGACGTTCGTAGCTGATGTGTGTAGCGGTTAACGTGCGTAGCTGATGTGTGTTGTGGTTGACTTTCGTAGCGGTTAACGTGCGTAGCTGATGTGCGTTGTGGTTTACTTTCGTAGCGGTTAGTGATAAACCGATTATCGCTATGTCGCCAACAATCGTTCGCCGGCATGGACATCGGCGATAATCGATTGTGAAACTGTGTAATCGATTATAATCAACGAGTCTTTATTTTATTATTTTTTTGGAACCACGTTTAAAGCCCGTTTATTTTCCTCGTCATAGGTGACCTGTGGGTCGAGGGCATCCCACAAGCACCTTACAATAATGTACATTTTTTAACGAGTAGAATAAACAAACGGCATGAATAATAGTGTATATAAATATATCAAGTCATTATCATGTTGGCCTTAAAGTGCTGAAAAAATGTGCAGTTACACTTATAAAAAAAAAAAGAAGAGAAAAGTGGTCTGCAGCCTACATTCTACCAAGTGATTGATGACAATTATTTTCAATATCATTTTAAATTAAAACTTTTTAGCATATTGCTTCCATATTTCGTCAAATTCAAATAATTTGTTCTGTATTGAAGCTGTCTCAAGTTCAGTATCATATAATAGTTTTAATCGACACATCAGATGTTGAACGGATGGTTTTATGTCTTTATTTTTGTCTCTTTTATGTTTGTTTATACCTCAAATAAAACTACGATTTACTGTATTTTATTAGCATTGCACGTTTGCAACAACAATTCTAACTGTATCTAGTACTAGACCTTTCACTAGTATGTCACTAAGTGTTCTGTCCTCTATTAACTTAAAAACTAATTTTATATCAGGTGGCAGTCCAGTAACTTAAAGTCTAGTACTCAGATGTAACTGAGTAACTAATTTGTCGAAACTAGTAACTTGTAAGTAATTTATTAGTACTAAATACTAAATAGATTGTTAAACTCACAAATTAGATGGAATGATTTTGATTTATAACTATATCAATTGCCCGATTAATAAACAATTATCTAATCGGTTTACCCCGTCCGATTATTCCGATTAATCGATTATGGCTTTTGAAACCGATGCACATCACTAGTAGCGGTTAACGTGCGTAGCTGGTGATGTGTGTTGCGGTTGACATTCGTAGCGATTGACGTGCATAGCTGGTGATGTGTGTAGCGGTTAACGTGCGTAGCTGATGTGTGTTGTGGTTGACTTTCGTAGCGGTTAACGTGCGTAGCTGGTGATGTGTGTTGCGGTTGACGTTCGTAGCGATTGACGTGCATAGCTGGTGATGTGTGTTGCGGTTAAAGTGCGTAGCTGATGTGTGTTGCGGTTGACGTTCGTAGCGATTGACGTGCGTAGCTGGTGATGTGTGTAACGGTTGACGTACATAGCTGTTGACGTGCCAGTCTATCATACTTCTTATCTTCACTGATTATCAAAAACTTGTGAATGACGTCCAAACTTGATGATTGAGCTTATTTACCCTCGTCCACGGCGAACCATGTGGGCGAGTGGACGTCCACGGAGAACCATGTGGGCGAGTGGACGTCCAAACTTGATGATTGAGCTTATTTACCCTCGCCTCCGGTGAACCATGTGGGCGAGTGGATGTCCACACTTGATGATTGAGCTTATTTACCCTCGTCCACGACGAACCATGTGGGCGAGTGGATGTCCAACTTGATGATTGAGCTTATTTACCCTCGCCTCCGGTGAACCATGTGGGCGAGTGGATGTCCAAACTTGATGATTGAGCTTATTTACCCTCGTCCACGGCGAACCATGTGGGCGAGTGGATGTCCACACTTGATGATTGAGCTTATTTACCCTCGTCCACGGTGAACCATGTGGGCGAGTGGATGTCCACACTTGATGATTGAGCTTATTTACCCTCGTCCAGACGAACCATGTGGGCGAGTGGACGTCCACACTTGATGATTGAGCTTATTTACCCTCGTCCACGGCGAATCATGTGGGCGAGTGGATGTCCACACTTGATGATTGAGCTTATTTACCCTCGCCTCCGGTGAACCATGTGGGCGAGTGGACGTCCAAGCTTGAAATAATGCCCACAGATCACCTTAAGTCCCCATATCACCTACTACCGGTGAACTGTCCGTTTCATTTTAAGCCCCATGACAACCTATCAGCTAGTTAGTGGAGAGAATTACCATAAGCTCCTGTAGCTTTCAATTCAATCCACTTGTCTTGATAGTTGTATTGTATGGATGTTATATGTACAGATATTATATGTTATGTTTATCTTGATAAATAAAATATGTTTAAACCAATCAGCTAGTAAAGTAGCAGTGTACCTAGTAATGAGTAGTTTGTACAAATTGATATTAGCTCGATTGTGAAACAAGTTTTTACAACATTAATTAAATCGCTCTGGAGACCTCATTCCTGATGGAATCCAATGCCATGAGGGGAGAGAGACAAGGCATATGAAATTAAAGTGCCTTGACCAAGGGCACAATCGTAATGGCTACAGCTGGGCGGGAAATCTAGGCCTTTCAAACTAGAAGCTATTATGCAACTACTACGCCATCACGACTTGCACTGAGATGTTTGTCATGTACAACTTCTCGATCCTGTATGTACCATTCCATTAATGTCAAACCCCTTGTGGGGACCTAGACATGTTTTCCTGGGCATGCTTAGCTGACCATAGCGATTAACCAGTACTAAGCAATGTGTGTGAGGTGTCACTTGCTCAATGACACTACATACATGGCCTGACCGAGTATCGAACCCGGACCGTTCGAATTCCAAATCCGACGATCTACCATTGGACCACGGACGCCACACAATCCTACACATGATCCTACCAGCAACACCAATGATTTCCATTTCCATCAGAATCTATGTTGTTTGCTATTCAGTCAAGTGTTTTAGCTCCACTATCCGAATAGTAATCTGTGCCATCTGATCAGGCTCTATACTGTTTGCCCAAAGTGATTTTATCTGCCGCTAGCGTGCAACAGGTTAAGCATATTAAATTGTAGATTTCTCTTTTGAGAATTTCTTCTTGCTACAAATATCAGAATTATGATTTCTTTTTCAGATTTTAAATTGCATAACAGATGACGTTCTGAGTCACACAGGCAGCTTTAAGAGTCCACTAGATCAGTATGAATTTATAAGGAATGAATTTCAGAAGTCAGGTAAAACATACTTGTGTGATATCCCGGTGGAAATAGCTTTTACACCCGTTAGTTGTGCACGATAACCGATTATCCGATTTTAAATAAAAATTCTTGATTGAAAGAAATATAAAATATGTGTTTTTTAAATGTGCCAGCTGTTATTGAATGCTTAGATATATATGAAATAAATTTTCTAAAACATTGTATATCTTCACTTTTTTCTTCTTTTTTTTTCTTTTTTTATTGTTGAGCTACGAGGAGTAGCCTGTTTATTTTTTCATGTTGTAATTAACAATTACATATGTAAACATATAATATAAATTAGTTATTTTACAATAATCTATCGATACTATATACTAATATAGTATACAAAGTAAGATAGCAGGAGAAGAGATGAAAAAATTCCGATCCAGAATACACAAACATCTTTTCATTATCAGTTACTAATACGATTGCTGTTACATGCTTGTGATTTTACTTCTTGAACAATTATTGTGCAGTCTGTGTATATGTATGTTATTTGAAAGCAATAAAATATGTTTAAACTAAAAATATCCTCGAGCTTCCCACCATTGTGTGCGTGTGTGTGAAAAGGAAATTTAAAAAATTTAAACTACGCAAAGCAATGTTATATTTATGTTTTAAACAGCGTTATAATTGTGTCAAGACTTCGTTTAAATATTAGTTAATCATAACATTAACATTGTGGACCAATTCAAATGGAAATATGCATACTTTAAAGTTTAATTTACAAATTATTGAGTATTTTCTCTCAACCAATCAGAATTATTCCAGGTGTTATTACACATGTGTACATATAAGAAATTATGAGATGACTGTATTACACTGAATACAAGCAAAGTTATGTGATATGCTTTGTCCTCGTTCATGTTTGACCTAATCCGATAACCTTTCCTCTAGGTGAAGATTGTCCTCGTTCATGTTTGACCTAACCCGATAACCTTTCCTCTAGGTGAAGATTGTCCTCGTTCATGTTTGACCTAACCCGATAACCTTTCCTCTAGGTGAAGATTGTCCTCGTCCATGTTTGACCTAACCCGATAACCTTTCCTCTAGGTGAAGATTATCCTCGTTCATGTTTGACCTAACCCGATAACCTTTCCTCTAGGTGAGGATTATCCTCGTTCATATTTGACCTAACCCGATAACCTTTCCTCTAGGTGAAGATTGTCCTCGTTCATGTTTGACCTAACCCGATAACCTTTCCTCTAGGTGAAGATTGTCCTCGTTCATGTTTGACCTAACCCGATAACCTTTCCTCTAGGTGAAGACTTCTACCTGATCCTGCACAATATAGATGGTGGCATGCTTCGCAATGAAAAGTCGCAGAACATTCTTAGTTTATTGAGCAACATTCCTGGATTACATATTATAGCTTCGGTGGACCATATAAACTCATCTTTAAGTAAGTTCCATATAATAGCTCACATTGTATATTGGTTTAAACAGTATTTATTCCAATAAATTTACATGTATAACATAAAAAATGTTACAAATTACATCAATTGTGAATGGTTTGGATAGGAAAACAAGTTTTCAGAAAACATATATTAATTGCTCTCCAAGAAATGTATATTGAGGATTAAGTTATCTATATGTACATACAGACAGACAGTGAGTTAACATAGTCTACGTATTCTTTAATAAAAAATATGTTTATAGTACATTTTGTGGATATCTGTGTGGCGTTGAGAGGTGGAGGGGTTCTTTATCTGTGGGTAGAGACGTCCTGAGAATTTCTTGGGAAAGATTAGTTTATACAAATTTATTTTAGCTCGATTGCGAAACAAGTTCTTTCAACTTATATTAATCACTCTCGAGACCTCATTCCTGATGGAATCCATCGCCATGAAGGAGAGAGAAGAGGCAATGTGGAATTTAAATGCCTTGCCTAAGGGCTCAATCGTAATATCTCCAGTGGGGCTCGAACTCCGGACCTTTCGCACCTGAAATGAACGCGCATCCACTGCGCTATCACGACTTCCGAAGATTGAAATGGATATGTGCTGTCATCTTCCATCATCTGGAGGGTATGAATCTCGTTGGCTGTCTGATTAGCGCAGTAGGATGTCTCGATCCTCTACAATCAAATGATTATAGCACAGTGGAAGCGCATTCATTTCAGGTACGAAAGGCCTGGAGTTCGCGCCCACCTCTAGCCGTTACGATTGTACCCTTAGGCAAGGCACATACATTCCACATTGTCTCTTCCCTCTCCCTCGTTGCGATAGCTTTCATCAGGAATGAGATCTCGAGAGTAATGTATTATTAGTTGTAAGAACTTGTTTCGCAATCGAGCTAAAATAAATTTGTATAAACTACTCAAATGATTTTCAGTTGCATTCCATTGTTCTTGTAAAGTTATGTCACAAACATGTAATGTCATAGTTCAGGCTGCTGGATCTTGAAAAACTAGTTAAATAGAAGCCAACAAGTAAATTGAAAATGTGAAGGCTCGGTGTTTCGGTATGTTTGACTTAAACACCTCTTCAGTTCTAGGATATGTACACTCTGGAAATGGTGACTTGGCAAGTTGCTTATTGATTTATTTTTCGTGAATAATGGGTTTGAAAGCATACTATAAATGGATGTGAATTATCAATGGTATAAAGCATGGGTATCTATGTACTGTACTCCTCCATAAACATATCTATAGCTAGGTCTTCAAAGTAGGGAGAAGGGTATACGAGGTAGAGGGTATACAAGGGAGGGGGTAAACAAGGGAAATTGGTAGACAAGGGAGATGGGTAGACAAGGGAGATGGGTAGACAAGGGAGAGGGTATACGAAGTAGAGGGTATACAAGGGAGATGGGTAGACAAGGGAGGGGGTATACGAGAGATAAGGGTATATGAGGAGAAGGGTATGCAAGGGAGAAGGGTATGCAAGGGAGAAGGGTATGCAAGGGAGAAGGGTATGCAAGGGAGAAGTTTATTGATTCAGCCAATGTCCTACTTTGATTCTGTATGAAAACATTTCTCCAAGAGCTCAAAATAAGGATAAGTGCCTACACCTGGGTTCCCTCTGTCTGAATTGTTGTCTATGCCACTTCTGTTGCCAATTTTAAAAAATGGAGAAAACATTTGGAGCCAACTAAGAGCCATATTGTTGACAGATAAATATTTGACAAAACATGTTGTGCCAAAAAAAATGTTGTGCCAAATATTTTCGCCAATTCACAAAATTTAGCGCCAGTATTTGTGTCTTGTCGCAATTAGCGACCGACAGGGGGAACCCTACTACACCCGAGTCAACTTCTATCCGATCATCCCCTAACTACAGCAATGCTTTCAATAAACATGACTGTATGGCCAGTATTTGTGTTTTGTTGCAATTAGCGACCGACAGGGGGAACCCTGCTACACCCGCGTCAACTTCTATCCAACCATCCCCTAACTACAGCAATGCTTTCAATAAACATGACTGTATGGCCAGTATTTGTGTTTTGTTGCAATTAGCGACCGACAGGGGGAACCCTGCTACACCCGAGTCAACTTCTATCCAACCATCCCCTAACTCCAGCAATGATTTCAATAAACATGTATTCAGTGGACTGTGGACTCCAATCACTTGCTCCTCACAGTTGTAGGTTCGAATTCTTTCATGTGAGGGAGCTATTGCGCTAGGTCGGTTGTTCTACGAGGGTGCCCCTAAAGTACTGCTCGGAGGTGCCTTGGTAGCTGGGGAGTCGCCATATAACATAAGCAGGGCGTTCACTAGACTTTAAAAGTCAAGAGTCAATGACCCTTGAGGTCAAAATCTCAAGAGTCAAACTGGATTTTTCAAGAGTCAATATGCATGTTGGTACTTTCCGTACAGATAACATTTTCCCGACCATATAATAACCTCTGGACCATATAATAACCTCTGGACCATATAATAACCTCTGGACCAAGGTGTGTCTTGGGTGCAACTAGTGATTTTGTTATCATGATTAGAGAAAACATTGACAATTTGCTGAGCATTGTATCTGGATTTAGAACAGTTCAACCGTACAAGTATTTAAGTTACTTTGTGGTACATGTAGAGCATAGGATTTGGAATAGAACAGTCCGGGTTTGATACCTCACATATAACATAAGCTGTTCGTTAGACCGTAAACCCCAAGAATAAAACATTGTCTGTAAGTAAGTATATGAGTATGTAATAAGGATCACGTATATATGAATGTGTTTCCAGTCTGGGATCACGCAAAGTGCAGTAGGTTCAAGTGGTTGTGGTATGATGCGACGACCTTTGCTGCATACACGGAGGAGACATCGTACGAGAACTCGATATTAGTGCAGCAGTCCGGGGCTCTAGCGCTGAGCTCTCTCACACACGTGATGAAGTCCCTCACGCCCAATGCAAAGGGGATCTTCCTGCTGTTGTCCAGATACCAACTAGAAAATAGAGATAATACCAACTATATTGGTGAGTGATTTGTAGGCCGACTATGCTGGTGTCTTTACTTCTAAAAGTGAAAGTAGGCACGTGTAGATAGCAACCCTCCTCCACACTGCTAAATGTCCGAGCAATCCGAGATAGCAACCCT
Organism: Archivesica marissinica; assembly: GCA_014843695.1. Classification (NCBI taxonomy): domain Eukaryota; kingdom Metazoa; phylum Mollusca; class Bivalvia; order Venerida; family Vesicomyidae; genus Archivesica; species Archivesica marissinica. Next base: position 75,966,191 of record CM026386.1, on the reverse strand, counting down.
CCTCCACACTGCTAAATGTCCAAGCAATCCGAGATAGCAAACCTCCACCACGCTGCTAAATGTCCATGCAATCCGAGATAGCAAACCTCCACCACGCTGCTAAATGTCCGAGCAATCCGAGATAGCAAACCTCCTCCACACTGCTAAATGTCCGAGCAATCCAAGATAGCAAACCTCCACCACGCTGCTAAATGTCCGAGCAATCCGAGATAGCAAACCTCCTCCACACTGCTAAATGTCCGAGCAATCCGAGATAGCAACCCTCCACCACACTGCTAAATGTCCGAGCAATCTGAGATAGTAACTCTCCACCACACTGCTAAATGTCCGAGCAATCCGAGATAGCAACCAAAGTTTCCTCTGGGTCAATTTTAGTTTGCGCCACCAAATTCGCCAATCAGAAAAAGTTTGCTCCAATGTTGGAGCCAGCAGTCTATAGTGCCATATTCAATCAGACATCTGGTATGTGCTGATGTTAAACAAGTTGTCAACTTGTGTGCATGTACTACTGCTAATTACTTGTACTTCTGGTGTAGTTGTCTACATGCACTTAGGAATAAATAAATACTGTGTAACTTACTACCTACCAATCATAAAAAATCAGGTTTGGGAAATTGGAAAGTGCACTAAGACTAACCATGCATTTTCTTGCACCCACTACGTTCTAAATTCGCGTTTTGATACAGTTTTACGTTTACTATTAGTCATATCACTAAACTGAAGGAGTTTCAGTCCTTTCATGGTTGGAAATTGTCTGGGCCGAATCATATTCTGGGGTTTCAGGATTTACAGAATTATTCTGCTTGGAAACTAAACCTATTTCAGTGGGCATTTCCCGACATATGACGTACTTACTTATCTGTATCATCTGAACGCTTTTCGTTGTACATAATTGTAACAAGTAAAAGCGTCTCGTCAATGAACAAGTACTCGGTGACCTTGTACATTTTATCCCTGCAGAAAGGTCCATATAATCTGCTGTCAAAATATTGTTGCGTCACAGAAAACGCATTCAATGATTCTCATTGCGTCTCTGGCCATTTCATTGCACCAAAACCTCAAACGCACAGTGAGAAAACACTGCATTATCAAATTCTGATGTACAGAAATATCTGTGCTAATCAGTTGTAGGATTAAAGACCGCCATTTAATCCAATTATCCGTAATTAAAATGTCACCAACTTCTCAACACCCCATGCAATCAAGTGCCATTTAACAGCTGATTTCCAATAAACAAACGCTTGTCATCACCGCACGCATGACCGCACACGCGACCTTCACTTTCATGGATTTTCGGCTGATTGTGTTTCTTGAACAAAGTTATTTTGCCGATATTTTTGGCATGCGCCAAGGATTTTCGCCAACTGAAGATTTTTAGGAGCCAGATTTAATTTTTATGCGCATTTGGCGACAAGTGTGACTGACAGCGGGAACCCTGAGCAACCCTCCTCCACACTGCTGTGGGGTTGCTAGACATTACTACGTTAGGAAGGAGGGGGTGGGGTTGCTAGACCATACTAAGTCACGATTGAGTGTGTGGGGTTGCTAGACCATACTAAGTCACGATTGAGTGTTTGGGGTTGCTAGACCATACTAAGTCACGATCGAGTGTTTGGGGTTGCTAGACCATACTAAGTCACGATGGAGTGTGCGGGGTTGCTAGAACATACTAAGTCACGATGGAGTGTGTGGGGTTGCTAGAACATACTATGTCACGATTGAGTGTGTAGGGTTGCTAGACCATAATAAGTCATGATTGAGTGTGTAGGGTTGCTAGAACATACTAAGTCACGATTGAGTGTGTAGGGTTGCTAGACCATAATAAGTCATATTGAGTGTGTGGGTTGCTAGAACATACTAAGTCACGATTGAGTGTGTAGGGTTGCTAGACCATACTAAGTCACTATGGAGTGTGTGGGGTTGCTAGACCATACTAAGTCATGATTGAGTGTGTAGGGTTGCTAGAATATACTAAGTCACGATGGAGTGTGCTGGGTTGCTATACCATAATAAGTCATGATTGAGTGTGTAGGGTTGCTAGACCATACTAAGTCATGATGGAGTGTGTAGGGTTGCTAGACCATACTAAGTCACTATGGAGTGTGTGGGGTTGCTAGAACATACTAAGTCACGATTGAGTGTGTAGGGTTGCTAGACCATACTAAGTCACTATGGAGTGTGTGGGGTTGCTAGACCATACTAAGTCATGATTGAGTGTGTAGGGTTGCTAGACCATAATAAGTCATGATTGAGTGTGTAGGGTTGCTAGACCATACTAAGTCACGATTGAGTGTGTGGGGTTGCTAGACCATAATAAGTCATGATTGAGTGTGTAGGGTTGCTAGACCATACTAAGTCACGATGGAGTGTGTAGGGTTGCTAGACCATACTAAGTCACTATGGAGTGTGTAGGGTTGCTAGACCATACTATGTCTCGATGGAGTGTGTAGGGTTGCTAGACCATACTAAGTCACTATGGAGTGTGTAGGGTTGCTAGACCATACTAAGTCACTATGGAGTGTGTAGGGTTGCTAGACCATACTAAGTCACGATTGAGTGTGTGGGGTTGCTAGACCATACTAAGTCACGATGGAGTGTGTAGGGTTGCTAGACCATACTAAGTCACTATGGAGTGTGTGGGGTTGCTAGACCATAATAAGTCATGATTGAGTGTGTAGGGTTGCTAGACCATAATAAGTCATGATTGAGTGTGTAGGGTTGCTAGAACATACTAAGTCACGATTGAGTGTGTAGGGTTGCTAGACCATACTATGTCTCGATGGAGTGTGTAGGGTTGCTAGAACATACTATGTCACGATTGAGTGTGTAGGGTTGCTAGACCATACTAAGTCACTATGGAGTGTGTAGGGTTGCTAGACCATACTAAGTCACTATGGAGTGTGTAGGGTTGCTAGACCATACTAAGTCACGATTGAGTGTGTGGGGTTGCTAGACCATACTAAATCACGATGGAGTGTGTAGGGTTGCTAGAACATACTAAGTCACGATTGAGTGTGTAGGGTTGCTAGACCATACTAAGTCACGATGGAGTGTGCTGGGTTGCTAGACCATACTATGTCACGATGGAGTGTGTGGGGTTGCTAGAACATACTAAGTCACTATGGAGTGTGTGGGGTTGCTAGACCATACTAAGTCACTATGGAGTGTGTGGGGTTGCTAGACCATACTAAGTCACTATGGAGTGTGTGGGGTTGCTAGAACATACTATGTAACGATTGAGTGTGTAGGGTTGCTAGAACATACTATGTAACGATTGAGTGTGTGGGGTTGCTAGAACATACTATGTAACGATTGAGTGTGTGGGGTTGCTAGAACATACTATGTAACGATTGAGAGTGTGTAGGGTTGCTAGAACATACTATGTAACGATTGAGTGTGTAGGGTTGCTAGACCATACTAAGTCACTATGGAGTGTGTAGGGTTGCTAGACCATACTAAGTCACTATGGAGTGTGTGGGGTTGCTAGACCATACTAAGTCACGATGGAGTGTGTAGCGTTGATAGACCATACTAAGTCACTATGGAGTGTGTGCGGTTGCTAGACCATACTAAGTCACTATTGAGTGTGTGGGGTTGCTAGACCATACTAAGTCACGATGGAGTGTGTGGGGTTGCTAGACCATACTAAGTCACTATTGAGTGTGTGGGGTTGCTAGACCATACTAAGTCACTATGGAGTGTGTGGGGTTGCTAGACCATACTAAGTCACGATGGAGTGTGTAGAGTTGCTAGACCATACTAAGTCACGATTGAGTGTGTAGGGTTGCTAGAACATACTAAGTCACGATGGAGTGTGTGGGGTTACTAGACCATACTATGTCTTGATGGAGTGTGTGGGGTTGCTAGAACATACTAAGTCACGATGGAGTGTGTAGAGTTGCTAGACCATACTAAGTCATGATTGAGTGTGTAGGGTTGCTAGAACATACTAAGTCACGATGGAGTGTGTGGGGTTGCTAGAACATACTAAGTCACGATGGAGTGTGTGGGGTTACTAGACCATACTATGTCACGATTGAGTGTGTAGGGTTGCTAGACCATACTAAGTCACGATTGAGTGTGTAGGGTTGCTAGACCATACTAAGTCACTATGGAGTGTGTGGGGTTGCTAGAACATACTATGTAACGATTGAGTGTGTAGGGTTGCTAGAACATACTATGTAACGATTGAGTGTGTAGGGTTGCTAGACCATACTAAGTCACTATGGAGTGTGTGGGGTTGCTAGAACATACTAAGTCACGATGGAGTGTGTAGGGTTGCTAGAACATACTAAGTCACGATGGAGTGTGTAGAGTTGCTAGACCATACTATGTCATGATGGAGTGTGTAGCGTTGATAGACCATACTAAGTCACTATGGAGTGTGTGGGGTTGCTAGACCATACTAAGTCACGATCGAGTGTGTGGGGTTGCTAGAACATACTAAGTCACGATGGAGTGTGTAGGGTTGCTAGAACATACTAAGTCACGATGGAGTGTGTAGAGTTGCTAGACCATACTATGTCTTGATGGAGTGTGTAGGGTTGATAGACCATACTAAGTCACGATTGAGTGTGTAGCGTTGATAGACCACACTAAATCAGGATGCAACTGTCAGCAATAAAACCGCATTCATTCAACATCTGCCCATGTTTTCGTCATGTCTTTATGTCAAATTATGAGAATATATTCGTCATTTTCTTCAACAATGAGTGTTTCTATCATGTGTTTTATAAACTTGTCACTTTAATGCAGTCATGGTCTGTTTGCTGTTGGCGTTTTATTATATTCCTGTTTCCTATGATTTATTGATGCTATTTCATGCTGTTTTAATTTGCTGTCTTATGTGTTTAGTTATCTAGTTAGAGAGGTTTGTTGCACATGTCAAGATTTGTATAGCCGTTTAACTTCACACCCGTGTGTAGATGTACCTGAATCAACACTGTATCACCTCCTCAATATTCTACGTAATATAGTTAAATAGTTATGCATCTATTATAATACCTTAGCGATAACGGAAAACCTGCTTATCGTAAATACCTTCTATACTAGAAATATAGTTCATTATAGATAGTTTGTTACACCCAATGATCCGTATGTGTCGGTGAATATATAATTTGCCAATAGCCAATGTTTGTTGAAGGCATGACAGCGCAGTGGTAGCTCGTTCACTTCAAGTGCAAATGGCCCACTGGAGCCATTATGATTGTGCCCTTAGGCAAGGCATTTACAATCCACGTTCCCTCATGGCGATGTCTCGAGAGTGATTGTAAGAACTTGTTTCGCCATCGGGCTAAAATAAATTTGTATAAACTACATGAAAATAATATCGGTGTAATGTACATAAAAAGTAGTGTTTGTTTATTATAGTGTCACCCCATTTGAAAGGGCCAGCCATTACTGACTTATGAGACACCCTTTTTTAAGAACATCAGTACTTCCCAAATCCTTAAATGGTGCTGATGCAGGCGTAACGCCCGAATAAACAAACAAACAATCTTGTCAATAAATCTCTACCCAATGTGGTCGGTCAATCCTTAATTATTTATAAAACACATGATCTTGTATCCGATATATCAATATAAATATTCTACAATTTATTTTATATGTGACCACTTTTATTTGCTATGTATGTGACAACAAATATTGACTATGTGTGTGACAAATATTGACTATGTATGTGACAAATATTGACTATGTATGTGATAAATATTGACTATGTATGTGACAATTTGTATTAACTATGTATGTGACAATTTGTATTAACTATGTATGTGACAACAAATATTGACTATGTGTGTGACAATTTGTATTAACTATGTATGTGACAACAAATATTGACTATGTGTGTGACAATTTGTATTAACTATGTATGTGACAACAAATATTGACTATGTGTGTGACAATTTGTATTAACTATGTATGTGACAACATATATTGACTATGTCTGCGACAACAAATATTGACTATGTGTGTGACAATTTGTATTAACTATGTCTGTGACAGCAAATATTGACAATGTGTGTGACAATTTGTATTAACTATGTCTGTGACAACAAATATTGACTATGTGTGTGACAATTTGTATTAACTATGTCTGTGACAACATATATTGACTATGTATGTGACAACAAATATTGACTATGTGTGTGACAATTTGTATTAACTATGCATGTTATAACATATATTTTGTATCATATTTTACTAATTTTAGGAATGTCGCTACAAGATTTATACCAGAGATGTAGGGAGTCGTTTCTAGTGAATAGTGATCTGACGTTGCAAGCTCAGCTGACAGAGTTCCGGGACCACAAGATGATCAGGTCAAAAAAGGTAGACTGGACGTGTAATATTTCAAATTTACATAACATTATTTAGACCGCCTCCGTTGTCGAGTGGTTACGGTCGCTGTCTTGTATACCACTGTAACCTATTGTCACTGATGATTACTGGCTCGAGCCCCGCTCAGGCCGTGTCTGTTTATATGAAAAAGTTGGCAGTTTCTTACTAAGGTAGGTGCACCAAGCACTGGTTAACAGCTGACGCCTACCCGTTAGGTAAACTGCCTTCCGGCGATATAGCCCAAAATGGTGCTGATGAAGGGGTATAACCCAAACAAATTTACGGAATATGATATATATGATAGAACATAAATTATTAAAAACATAAAATATTGGCATAAACATAGGACAGCTTGCTTATTAGCAGAATTCCAAAAATGGGTTTTTATAAAATATGGTATGAAATCACCACGAGTATAAGTTCCTATTTATCACATTACCGTACTTTGAAGGTACTGTGTACAGTTCTCAGAACAGAATTATTTCTTCTATAGTTACAAACCCCTATATTAGGACCACCCTATATTAGGACCACCCCGTTATTCAGTATTCTAACACGACCCAGCTAATAACATACATACTTGTAGAGTAAATTCTACCGTGGGTTATTCTGCGGTATACCTACCTTAAACTATGCTGCGCGCGCACCGTGTTTTGGCTATTCCATTTATACAATGCGTGTAAAGTTTTATGAATGGAAAGTCACGTGATGTTTGTAAATACTACCGTGGGAATTCGCGGAAGTGAGCTATTTTTAGAATCAGATAATCTCTTGTCCGTCTTGTTTTTCTTTTAAGTAACGTTTCAGTTACTATTCTGTACAGTTTTATTTGACAAAATAAATAAAATTATTGATCAGTTACAACTTTTGTTCATTTATGCACTAAATTGATATTTTCCATAAAAAATAACGTCATAACCCCTTACACGGGAGGAAATTTCGAAAGCCAAATGCAGCGGAGTAGCATGGCGTTTTTAGAAAATACTCCTTTGATTCTCGTCTAAAATTATTAGAAGTAAGTCGTGTTAGAATCGAAATAATAAGTATCAACCGTGGTATATCGCAGAATAACCCGAGTTTGTCGGCCTTCGTGATATATTTCTACGCATAAGAACTTCAAACTCAGGTTATTCTGCGATATACCACGGTTGATACTTATTATTTCTTAAATATGACCACCTGACACCAGGCGCCAAAGTTATAAACCTTTTCTCAGATCTCGAGCTCAAGTGATCTGATTGGTTGATTCTGAGTGTTATTGGCAGCTGAACCAATCAGATGATTGAGACTGAGTTTTGAGATTGGAGAAAAGTTTTATAACCTCCAGGCCTGAACTCCAGTAATCTAAACGTAGAGAGAAGTACTATAAGCTCCTGTAGCTTTCAATTCAACCCACTTGTCTTGATAGTTGTATTGTATGGATGTTATATGTACAGATGTAATATGTCATGTTCATCTTGATAAATAAAATATATTTAAACCAAAAATCTAAAATGGGACTTTAAACCGAAATATCGTGTCGGTGCTTTACATCGTGTACATAAAAGAACCAGAGGAGACTCTGGAATGTGTCTCTGTCTGTATCATTGCACTATCCTCCAAAAATCTAAAATTACTAATCTCTTCAGGAGGCGTCGCTCATATGGGCAACCGGTAGCGACGATAAATAAACGTAACAATCACACTCTTAAATCTATATTTAGCATATATTTCACTGTAATTATGAATGATCTTTTCATCTGCAATTTTAAAGTAAGTTATTCCTAGTATATATAGCATATTTTATATATTTTCATTTTATGTACAGTCAAACCTGTGTTAGTGGTCACCTCTATTGAGCAGCCAACCCGTATTAAGCAGCCAGTTTCCAGATTCCCAATATGTTACTTTGTTATACATTTGACTTCCAATAAGACCCACCTTGCTAAGCAACCACTTCCTGTGATTCCATTGGCTGGCTGCTTAGCGCAGGTTTGATTGTATATTAATCTTCATATTATGTGGGATATTAAATAAATCTCGTAATATGGCAGTAAGCTCATTAAAGAGACCACAACGCTAATAAGCCCACTTTTCCGAAGACCTGTATGTTGTAGAGGTTTTACTGTATAAATGTACGATATTTATTTTGCAGAGTTTTGACGGTGTTGAACACCTACATATTCCAATTGATGAAGGAATTTTAAAAGAATTTGTAGACGACCATACAGAAGGTTGAGATAGTGTGCTTATTTTGCAATTTCTCGGTCTTAGTAGAATCAGGCTGTGGTGGGGACATGATCTATGTGTTAGTAGGAACAGACTGTGGTTCTATGTGTTAGTAGGAACAGACTGTGGTGTGGACACGATCTATGTGTTAGTAGGAACAGACTGTGGTGTGGGGCACCATCTATGTGTTAGTAGGAACAGACTGGTGTGGACACCATCTACGTGTTAGTAGGAACAGACTGGTGTGGACACCATCTATGTGTTAGTAGGAACAGACTGGTGTGGGGCACCATCTATGTGTTAGTAGGAACAGACTGTGGTGTGGACACCATCTACATGTTAGTAGGAACAGACTGGTGTGGACACCATATATGTGTTAGTAGGAACAGACTGTGGTGTGGACACCCTATATGTGTTAGTAGGAACAGACTGTGGTATGGGACACCATCTATGTGTTAGTAGGAACAGACTGTGGTATTGGACACCATATATGTGTTAGTAGGAACAGACTGTGGTATGGGACACCATCTATGTGTTAGTAGGAACAGACTGTGGTATGGGACACCATCTATGTGTTAGTAGGAACAGACTGTGGTGTGGACACCATCTATGTGTTAGTAGGAACAGACTGGTGTGGGGCACCATCTATGTGTTAGTAGGAACAGACTGTGGTATGGGGCACCATCTATGTGTTAGTAGGAACAGACTGGTATGGGACACCATCTATGTGTTAGTAGGAACAGACTGTGGTGTGGGGCACCATCTATGTGTTGGTAGGAACAGACTGGTGTGGGGCACCATCTATGTGTTAGTAGGAACAGACTGTGGTATGGGGCACCATCTATGTGTTAGTAGGAACAGACTGTGGTATGGGACACCATCTATGTGTTAGTAGGAACAGACTGTGGTATGGGACACCATCTATGTGTTAGTAGGAACAGACTGTGGTGTGGGGCACCATCTATGTGTTAGTAGGAACAGACTGTGGTATGGGACACCATCTATGTGTTAGTAGGAACATACTGGTATGGGACACCATCTATGTGTTAGTAGGAACAGACTGGTGTGGGGCACCATCTATGTGTTAGTAGGAACAGACTGTGGTGTGGACACGATCTATGTGTTAGTAGGAACAGACTGGTGTGGGGCACCATCTATGTGTTGGTAGGAACAGACTGGTGTGGGGCACCATCTATGTGTTAGTAGGAACAGACTGTTGTGTGGACACCATCTATGTGTTAGTAGGAACAGACTGGTGTGGGGCACCATCTATGTGTTGGTAGGAACAGACTGGTGTGGGGCACCATCTATGTGTTAGTAGGAACAGACTGTTGTGTGAACACCATCTATGTGTTAGTAGGAACAGACTGGTGTGGGGCACCATCTATGTGTTGGTAGGAACAGACTGGTGTGGGGCACCATCTATGTGTTAGTAGGAACAGACTGTTGTGTGGACACCATCTATGTGTTAGTAGGAACATACTGGTGTGGGGCACCATCTATGTGTTAGTAGGAACAGACTGTGGTGTGGGGCACCATCTATGTGTTAGTAGGAACAGACTGTGGTATGGGACACCATCTATGTGTTAGTAGGAACAGACTGTGGTATGGGACACCATCTATGTGTTAGTAGGAACAGACTGTGGTGTGGGGCACCATCTATGTGTTAGTAGGAACAGACTGTGGTATGGGACACCATCTATGTGTTAGTAGGAACATACTGGTATGGGACACCATCTATGTGTTAGTAGGAACAGACTGGTGTGGGGCACCATCTATGTGTTAGTAGGAACAGACTGTGGTGTGGACACGATCTATGTGTTAGTAGGAACAGACTGGTGTGGGGCACCATCTATGTGTTGGTAGGAACAGACTGGTGTGGGGCACCATCTATGTGTTAGTAGGAACAGACTGTTGTGTGGACACCATCTATGTGTTAGTAGGAACAGACTGGTGTGGGGCACCATCTATGTGTTGGTAGGAACAGACTGGTGTGGGGCACCATCTATGTGTTAGTAGGAACAGACTGTTGTGTGAACACCATATATGTGTTAGTAGGAACAGACTGGTGTGGGGCACCATCTATGTGTTGGTAGGAACAGACTGGTGTGGGGCACCATCTATGTGTTAGTAGGAACAGACTGTTGTGTGGACACCATCTATGTGTTAGTAGGAACATACTGGTGTGGGGCACCATCTATGTGTTAGTAGGAACAGACTGTGGTGTGGGGCACCATATATGTGTTAGTAGGAACAGACTGGTGTGGGCACCATCTATGTGTTAGTAGGAACAGACTTTTGTGTGGACGCCATCTATGTGTTAGTAGGAACAGACTGTGGTGTGGGGCACCATCTATGTGTTAGTAGGAACAGACTGTGGTGTGGACACCATCTATGTGTTAGTAGGAACATACTGTGATGTGGACGCCATCTACGTGTTAGAGAGAGTACTGTTTGTACAGTCAAACCTGTGTTAGTGGTCACCTCCATTAAGCAGTCAACCTGTATTAAGCAACCAGTGAGTTTGAGATTCCCAATATGTTGATTATTATACATTTGACCTCTATTAAGCAGCCACTTTCTGTGATTCTCTTGGCTGGCTGCTTAACACAGGTTTGACTGTATTTCCTTTACATCTGCTGATTAAAAGTTATATTCCTGTTTTGTCTGGCTCCGTGGTCGCGTTGTCACTGACGACCAGATCGGATAGGTGATTTTTCTCCGGGTATTACTGTTTTCAGTTTGAAAAATTTAAACTTTATTTATTAAACAACGATTGCAAAACAAGCTTAAACAACTTGTATTAATCGCCCTCGTTGGCGCGGGTGAAAGCGTATATGTGATCATTCGTGTGGGAGGAAACCGGAGTACCCGGAGAAAACCCAACTGTACCATCTAGAACATTTCCCAGTCCGAGGATCGAACCTGGATACATGTCATTTGATCAGATTCAGATCAGTTTACAAGAGTGTGATCTGTCACCGATCTGTCACCGATCTGTCACCGATCTGTCAGAATAGGGGTATGAACATACTCTGGGTATTGAAAAAAAATACGAATGGATGTACAAGTCGATTCATTTCAAGCTTGTCTTTAAATTAATGAAATTGTCACCAAGGGATACTACCCATGAGGCATAGTGTAGAACTAATATAAATCAGAGTTGTCGAGCATGAATGCCTCGTCATAGTCATGACGTAAGATGTTATTCTCTTGCATCCAAATTCCAGCAGGGAAGGTTAGATATTTGAAATTTGTTTACTTTATTTAAAAATCGGACTATAAGTCTATATTTTCATAGAATTTTATGTACAGTAGTTTACACATCATGTATCTAATATGTTTTGAGGGGAAGATGTGTATAGATAATTATCGATTGCAAGGCAATTCAATTTTGAAAATATTTTATCATAAATCAGAGAAAAATAACTTGAGTTGGTGTGTACAGCTGTGAAATTTGGATAATTATTTGGTTGTTTCTGATGCCCTTTAAATTTACACTCTTACAATTTGTAGACCGTAACAAAACTGTAACAAAAATTCGGGTCTTTATGATTTTATTGTGTTGTTTAGAACAGAAATGACAACTAACAGCAGAAATAGATAGAACGTTAATAGTTAAATATCGTGAAACAATTGACCGGAAAGAAAAATCAGCAGTTAAACCCGGATGAACCCCAAGATATATTGCATGGCAGCATGCTGATGGTGACATCGGTCGTGACACACTTGTAGTAGTTCTGAAATACAAATTATAGTTTATACAAATTTATTTTAGCTCGATTGCGAAACAAGTTATTACAACTTATATTAATCACTCTTTGAGACCTCATTCCTGATGGAATCCATCGCCACGAGGGAGAGAGAAGAGGCAACGTTGAATTTAAATGCCTTGCCTAAGGGCACAATCGTAACGGCTCCAGCGGGGCTCGAACTCCGGATCTATCGCACCTGAAGTGAACGCGCATCGATTGCACTATCACGACTTCCACACAAATTATATAGATAGATAGCAAGAAAATGCATAACACATTAAGTACTAGTAATAACTAACACAAAATATACAAATTATATACAGTCAAACCTGTCTATAAGGGCCACCCTCGGGAAAGTCAAAAAGTGACCTTTGTTGGCAGGTGGCCTCTCAATAGAGGGTTAAGATGCATTGAAAATGGCTCGACTGGAGATAAAAATGGTGGTCTTTAAAGACAGGTTTTTCGTATGCGACCTTTATTTGGAGGTTGCCTTTAGCACAGGTGACTGTATACTACATGTGCATGGACTTCATTGGAACTACCGATATAGAAGGCAAGAAAATGCATAATTTGTGATGTAAACGGGTGATATAATATATGACTTGGCATTTTGTCTGTATACGTAACGCTGATGATGATGATTGAGCTTATTTACCCACACCTCTTGCGAACCATGTGATAAGTAAGGAAGGAAGTTACCGCGTTTAGGTCTGCAATAAAACATGGTTTAGCATGTTATGTCAAGCGTGACATCATTTTACTAGCATATATGTAGTTTTGTGATGTTATTTACGGTTTTTAATCGATAATTATTTAAGATATTTTGGTCATGTTAGAATTGGAATAATATTTGTAATCTAAACATGGTTCCCCGTTCTGAGCACCGGAGTTAACCACTTGGGCCCACGGCGTGGTCGTTGGAGGTGGTCTTTGTCTGAACACCGGAGTTAACCACTTGGGGCCCACGGCGTGGGTCGTTGGAGGTGGTCTTTGTCTGAGCACCGGAGTTAACCACTTGGGGCCCACAGCGTGTCGTTGGAGGTGGTCTTTGTCTGAGCACCGGAGTTAACCACTTGGGCCCACGGCGTGGGTCGTTGGAGGTGGTCTTTGTCTTTATTCGGAGGTACACAAAGGATATGCAACGCAAGGTGTCGAGTTCTTGAGCGCCGGAATTAACCACTGGGCTCCAAATATAATAACATACAAATAAGACCACCTATGGGACTTCCAAAAAGTTGTCTTATTAGCGGGGTGGTCTCTTTATCGAGTTTGGTCAAGAAGACCAAGTTATGATAATTTACAATACACAAAAGATTAAAAGCAATCAAAACAAATCATTTACAATCAACACTTCCGTGTTTATCTCACTTAGCCTTGACCGATACCATAAAGCGGTCGCTTAATTGTCGTAAAACTGGGACATAATTAAAAATGTTTTATCAATGAAAGTGAGAAAATCGCCCAGCTGTCGTACTAGGGGTTCAATTAGTATAGGATTAATGGCATTTGTCTGAATTAACGACCATTGACATATATAGTGAAATATTCCGTTCTGAAAAAAATCATTCGCAATAGCGGGGTGGTCTCGAAATCGGGGTGGTCGCATAGAGGGTTTTTAGTGTATATCATACGATGAGAAACTGTACATAACCATTATGACTAATCTGGTTCATAAGTGTTTGTTTGGTCAACGATAGTTGCGGGTTCGAGCCCAGCTCAGGCCGTGTTTCATTTTAAAAAATTGGCAGTTTCTTACGTTGGCTGGTGCACCAAGTACTTGTTAACCGCTGAAGCCTGTCCAGGAAATGTGTTGTTTGGTAAACTGCCCGTCACCCAAATGGTCAACTGTAGTGACGTTAAATAAACTTATATAAGAAATAAATTGTTTGTTTGGACATACCTATTTAGTTGGTGTATTCCTTCTCCCCACAAAGATGCTGTGATAGTCTTTCCAACAGCAACCCGTGCCCATTGGACTACATGTGAGCAGGTTGGGTAATGAGTATGTCCGCATCGAAATGAAGTTACACAATTGTGCGTTGTTGGCACATGGTATGTATCTTATATTCGGCGTGTTTTTGCACAGAAAGGCTGCATTCAAACTACTGCTGGTGATTGTGCCAGTGTCGCTGCTGCTCGTATCGGAACCGCTTGTACGAGACCCGATGCTCTGCATCATTGGTAAAAACATCTGATTCACATCGAACTGGGCCACTGAAATAAACGAATATTATAGAAATTCACGAAGGAAATGCCAGAACATGCCCAGCGCGGAGACTGCAAAGTATTGTACAGTATAACTTCCTAGCGGTCAACTAATAAACGGCCACCTCCAATGAACGAGCCAGTTAGATATGTTGCTATGATATATTTAACAGGTCACCTCCAGTAAGCAGCCAAAAATGGCCTTTCCCCTCGCTGGCTGCTTAAGGGAGGTTTTACTGTATATGCATGTTAATACACTCAAGACATACAGAGTCATATGTCAAATTGTATGTACAACTGTGCACCAGCAAGGTAAACGTAGCATAACTAGGCATTAATGTACACTAGTTAGTGTATGTAAAACTGCGCACCAGCAAGACATACGTAGCATAACTAGGCATTAATGTACACTAGTTAGTGTATGTCCAACTGCGCACCAGCAAGACATATGTAGCATAACTAGGCATTAATGTACACTAGTTAGTGTATGTCCAACTGCGCACCAGCAAGACATACGTAGCATAACTAGGCATTAATGTACACTAGTTAGTGTATGTCCAACTACGCACCAGCAAGACATACGTAGCATAACTAGGCATTAATGTACACTAGTTAGTGTATGTCCAACTACGCACCAGCAAGACAAACGTAGCATAACTAGGCATTAATGTACACTAGTTAGTGTATGTCCAACTACGCACCAGCAAGACAAACGTAGCATAATCGGGCATTAATGTACACTAGTTAGTGTATGTACAACTGCGCACCAGCAAGACATGCATAGCATAACTAGCCATTAATGTACAAACGTTAGTGTATGTACAACTGCGCACCAGCAAGACAAACGTAGCATAACTAGGCATTAATGTATACTAGTTAGTGTATGTCCAACTGCGCACCAGCAAGACATACGTAGCATAACTAGGCATTAATGTACACTAGTTAGTGTATGTCCAACTGCGCACCAGCAAGACATGCGTAGCATAACTAGGCATTAATGTATACTAGTTAGTGTATGTACAACTGCGCACCAGCAAGACAAACGTAGCATAACTAGGCATTAATGTACACTAGTTAGTGTATGTCCAACTGCGCACCAGCAAGACATGCGTAGCATAACTAGGCATTAATGTATACTAGTTAGTGTATGTACAACTGCGCACCAGCAAGACAAACGTAGCATAACTAGGCATTAATGTACACTAGTTAGTGTATGTCCAACTGCGCACCAGCAAGACATGCGTAGCATAACTAGGCATTAATGTATACTAGTTAGTGTATGTACAACTGCGCACCAGCAAGACAAACGTAGCATAACTAGGCATTAATGTACACTAGTTAGTGTATGTCCAACTGCGCACCAGCAAGACATGCGTAGCATAACTAGGCATTAATGTATACTAGTTAGTGTATGTACAACTGCGCACCAGCAAGACATACGTAGCATAACTAGGCATTAATACACTAAACAATAGTTTGTGCATGTACAACTTGTTGGGTATACGGTTGTTGAATTCAGATTACCAAGCCTCACTTCTGTGGGTTAGAATCTCACTTGGAGCGTCGAATGATTTCATATGAGGAAGCTATCCAGCTGAAATACTGCTCGGATGGGCACCCGTCGTCATCCTCCACCACTATCAACTGGAGGGAAGTATAACACCAGTGGAAGTGCGATAGAACTGGATTCATTAACCAACATTGCAGCCATTATAATTTGAAATAAACGATCACCAATTTTCGATATTAGCTACACAGCTGTTTGTTTCACATCGCGCTTAAAAAGTCTTTACGGCGAAGGAATCTCGTCGGGGTCATGTCTCATTGGTCCCTGGCTTACAGTGCCTTCGAGCGGACATACCAATATAGACTCAAAACTATGTATAACTGAGCCGGTACACTAACAGAAAATGCGAAATACATGAGCGCGCAGTTGTAGCGCGTTTGCTTCAGGTACGAACGGCCCAGAGTTCAAGCCCCGCTGGAGCCGTTACAAGTGTGCCCTTAGACAAGGCATTTCAATTCCACAGTGTCTCTTCTCTATCCCTCGTGGCGATGGATTACATCATGAATGAGGTCTCGAGGGTGATTAATATAGTTGTAAGAACGTCACAATCGAGCTAAAATAAATTTGTATAAACTAACAAAAATACAAGATCTTATTTTCGTGAATATCATTCAAAATTTCGAAGGGTTATATGTCTACATCCCCTCGAGGGGTTCCATGTCTCCATCCCAGCGAGGGGTTCGAAGGGTTATGTGTCTACATCCCCGCGAGGGGTTCGAAGGGTTATATGTCTACATCCCCGCGAGGGGTTCGAAGGGTTATATGTCTACATCCCCGCGAAGGGTTCGAAGGGTTATATGTCTACATCCCCGCGAAGGGTTATATGTCTACATCCCCGCGAGGGGTTCGAAGGGTTATATGTCTACATACCCGCGAGGGGTTATATGTCTACATCCCCGCGAAGGGTTATATGTCTACATCCCCGCGAGGGGTTCGAAGGGTTATATAACTACATCCCCTCGAAGGGTTATATATCTACATCCCCTCGAGGGGTTCGAAAGGTTATATATATACATCCCCTCGAAGGGTTATATGTCTACATCCCCTCGAAGGGTTATATATCTACATCCCCTCGAAGGGTTATATATCTACATCCCCTCGAGGGGTTCGAAGGGTTATATATCTACATCCCCTCGAAGGGTTATATATCTACATCCCCTCGAAGGGTTCCATGTCTACATCCCCGCGAGGGGTTCAAAGGGTTACATGTCTACATACCCGCGATGGGTTCCATGTCTACATCCCAGCGAGGGGTTCGAAGGGTTACATGTCTATATACCCGCGAGGGGTTCCATGTCTACATCCCCGCGAAGGGTTATATGTCTACATCCCCGTGAGGGGTTCGAAGGGTTATATATCTACATTCCCTCGAAGGGTTATATGTCTACATCCCCTCGAAGGGTTATATATCTACATCCCCTCGAAGGGTTATATGTCTACATCCCCTCGAAGGGTTATATATCTACATCCCCTCGAAGGGTTATATATCTACATCCCCTCGAGGGGTTCGAAGGGTTATATATCTACATCCCCTCGAAGGGTTATATGTCTACATCCCCTCGAAGGGTTATATATCTACATCCCCTCGAAGGGTTCCATGTCTACATCCCCGCGAGGGGTTCAAAGGGTTACATGTCTACATACCCGCGAGGGGTTCGAAGGGTTATATGTCTACATACCCGCGAGGGGTTCCATGTCTACATCCCAGCGAGGGGTTCGAAGGGTTACATGTCTACATACCCGCGAGGGGTTCGAAGGGTTCCATGTCTACATCCCAGCGAGGGGTTCGAAGGGTTCCATGTCTACATCCCAGCGAGGGGTTCGACGGGTTACATGTCTACATACCCGCGAGGGGTTCCATGTCTACAACCCAGCGAGGGGTTCGAAGGGTTATGTGTCTACATCCCCGCGAGGGGTTCAAATGGTTATATGTCTACATACCCGCGAGGGGTTCCATGTCTACATCCCAGCGAGGGGTTCGAAGGGTTATGTGTCTACATCCCCGCGAGGGGTTCAAAGGGTTATATGTCTACATACCCGCGAGGGGTTCAAAGGGTTACATGTCTACATACCCGCGATGGGTTCGAAGGGTTACATGTCTACATCCCCGCGAGGGGTTCAAAGGGTTACATGTCTACATCCCCGCGAGGGGTTCAAAGGGTTACATGTCTACATCCCCGCGAGGGGTTCAAAGGGTTACATGTCTACATCCCCGCGAGGGGTTCAAAGGGTTACATGTCTACATCCCCGCGAGGGGTTCAAAGGGTTACATGTCTACATCCACGCGAAGGGTTCCATGTCTACATCCACGCGAAGGGTTCCATGTCTACATCCCCGCGAAGGGTTCCATGTCTACATCCCGCGAAGGGTTCCTGTCTACATCCCCGCGAAGGGTTCCATGTCTACATCCCCGCGAAGGGTTCCATGTCTACATCCCCGCGAAGGGTTCCATGTCTACATCCCCGCGAAGGGTTCCATGTCTACATCCCCGCGAAGGGTTCCATGTCTACATCCCAGCGAAGGGTTCCATGTCTACATCACAGCGAAGGGTTCCATGTCTACATCCCAGCGAAGGGTTCCATGTCTACATCCCAGCGAAGGGTTCCATGTCTACATCCCCGGGAGGGGTTATATGTCTACATCCCCGCGAGGGGTTCGAAGGGTTATATGTCTACATCCCGCGAAGGGTTCGAAGGGTTATATGTCTACATCCCAGCGAAGGGTTCCTGTCTACATCCCGCGAAGGGTTCCATGTCTACATCCCCGCGAAGGGTTATATGTCTACATCCCCGCGAAGGGTTCCATGTCTACATCCCCGCGAAGGGTTCCATGTCTACATCCCCGCGAAGGGTTCCATGTCTACATCCCCGCGAAGGGTTCCATGTCTACATCCCAGCGAAGGGTTCCATGTCTACATCACAGCGAAGGGTTCCATGTCTACATCCCAGCGAAGGGTTCCATGTCTACATCCCAGCGAAGGGTTCCATGTCTACATCCCCGGGAGGGGTTATATGTCTACATCCCCGCGAGGGGTTCGAAGGGTTATATGTCTACATCCCGCGAAGGGTTCGAAGGGTTATATGTCTACATCCCAGCGAAGGGTTCCATGTCTACATCCCAGCGAAGGGTTCCATGTCTACATCCCAGCGAAGGGTTCCATGTCTACATCCCCGCGAGGGGTTCAACGGGTTATATGTCTACATCCCCTCGAGGGGTTCGACGGGTTCCATGTCTACATCCCGCGACGGGTTGCATGTCTACATCCCCGCGAGGGGTTCAAAGGGTTATATGTCTACATCCCCGCGAGGGGTTCGAATGGTTATATGTCTACATCCCCGCGAGGGGTTCGACATTAGAGGAAGATAGATAGATAGGGTTCATTTTCTACAGTGAACAATTTTCTTTTTACATAAACTAAAGGAGTCCATGAAGTTTAAATACCAAAACTGAATTCGTTTACAAAATCGGCTGTATATAGCTATCACCTTTAATGTGCGCTTAATGAAGTTTTCATGCAAGTATATGCTAATTACTCAAACTATAAATGTCCATATTCCCAGCTTTGTAAAGAATGACACGTGTGCGAAGCTCGGAGAAAGTAGTTCATCTAGGTATATATGGCTAATACGGATCATGTATTTTAATTGTGTGTGTTTTACGTTTATTTATCGTCGCTACCGGTTGCCCATATGAGCGACGCCTCCTGAAGAGATTAGTCATTTTAGATTTTGGAGGATAGTGCAATGATACAGACAGAGACCCATTCCAGAGTCTCCTCTGGTTCTTTTACGTGCACAGTGTAAAGCACGACACGAGACCTCGGTTTAACGTCCCATCTGAAAGACTGATAATTTTATTAGGGTCAGCCGGGGGATTGAACCTGCGATCCCTGGATTACCAGTCCAGCGTGTTACCACTGGACTACAGATCTAATACACAAATGTATTTTAATTAACACAATCAAAAAGATCGACGTTTTGCACGTGTAATTTATGCAAATTAACTCCATTGGAGGGTTAAGTCATTCAACGGTACATGCAGATGATAGTTGTACTCATAGTTGAACCATTACGGTGGTGGCGGAAGTACGTGACATTAACAGCTATAATAATACAAGTGTTCTTGATTTATTGTTTAAAGTCGCACCAACAGCTTGAGTCATACGGCGACTCTCCAGCTATTATTGGTGGAGGAAGGCCCATGGTGCCCTTCCGAGCAGTATTTCAGGCACGGGATGGTACCCGGGTTGAACCATCGACATTCCACCAGCTTGCTGGATAGCTTCCTCACGAATCCTCAGATGAAAGAATTCGATACTCCAAGTGGATTCGAACATAAAGCATTGAGAGGGGTGGGGGTTAAATTGCAACATGGAAACCGTGTATGTATAAAAGCCATATTCGAATATTAAGCCGTCAGACGACGGATAGCTGGTTTTCTTTTAGCCGGCTCCTTCAAGGGGAGCGGTCTCCTTCAAGGAAGACGGTGGGACGCAGACTTCTTGATGGCGTGAGGACTCCAGCGAAGAAATCGGAACCATTATTGCTGCTGTGAGCTGACAAATCGTGGAGGATGTGGCCCTACAAGGGACGCCTTCGAAAGATGATACAGGACTTGTCACCCTGAGAAGAACGAAGATGCCTTTCCAGTTGTCTACATAAACAACTTAGATGACAACGTAAACTTCTTAGAGAAACCAGTCGCCCAAATGCCTCGGCGGAGGCGACTATAAAGAAAAACTTGGATAGGTCGCCAGAGAAATGTGAATGTGTATACTGTTGGAGTAGGACGTTGACATATATTAAGAAAGAGACAAGAGCTATTAATTATGTTATATTTCGGGTTTTACGCCTGCATCAGCACCATTTCGGGCTATATCGCCGGCGGGCAGTTTACTTAACAACACCTTTCCTGGGCAGGCTCCAGCGGTTAACCAGTACTTGGGTGCACCAACCTCCGTAAGAA
The DNA here is from genome assembly GCA_014843695.1 of Archivesica marissinica. NCBI lineage: Eukaryota > Metazoa > Mollusca > Bivalvia > Venerida > Vesicomyidae > Archivesica > Archivesica marissinica. The sequence goes on along the minus strand of CM026386.1, from coordinate 75,945,149 downwards.
ACTGCCAACTGTTTCATATAAATGAGACACGGCCTGAGCGGGGCTCGAACCCGTGACCATCAGTGATGATAGGTTACAGTGGTATACAAGTCAGCGACCGTAACCACTCGACCACGTAGGCGGGCTAAGAGCTAATAAAAGAAGAAACTATATTTATTCTATAATGAATATGGTATCACAAACTTTGAATTTCATTATTATTTATGTTTATTATAAAAACAAGGAGCAAATAACTATAACAAGTAACTGTCACAGTGTGTGAAAAAAATGTGTAGCCAACCCAAGATGCGAATTCATGACCTTTCCCTTACATGGCAATCGCTCTACCGACTGAGCTAGCCGCGCCGCCACTTACACATAATTTTGGACTGGTAATCCAGGGATCGCAGGTTCGATCCCCCCGTCTGACCCTAATAAAATTAACAGTCTTTCAGATGGGATGTTAAACCGAGGTCTCGTGTCGGTGCTTTACACCGTGCACGTAAAAGAACCAGATGAGACTGGAATGGGTCTCTGTCTGTATCATGCACTATCCTCCAAAAATCTTGACTAACCTCTTCAGGAGGCGTCACTCATATGGGCAACCGGTAGCGACGATAAATAAACGTAAAACACACACACACACACATAATGTTCCCAATTATTAGGTAAAACAGCCCGTCGGGCAACCGGTAGCGACGATAAATAAACTTAAATAACAAAAACCACTCATGTGAGATCCTATATATATATATACACCAGTATACATACCAGTCAATGCCACACTAGCACACACTATGATGAGCTTAAGCATCCTTCAACTCCGGTATTGTCACACGTTTAAATTCAACTCCCTTAATTGAATAACACTATTATAGTGAGCACAATGACTGTTGTTTCCACCGCCTGTCAAAATATGAATGCATGCATCATATTATACGGTACAGTGAACACAATTTAATTAATATAGATACACCTATTAACGTAACGTTCATGCTAGAACGTCGACGGAAACTATAACTATATACGTTATTGTATAGGGATGACAACAAAATGGCAAACACTGTATTTGATTAGCTATAGCCTACGTATTCGAATATTTGGAACTACATGACATTTTACATATCGTAGTTTCAGGCCCCTACATACGTCTCCTCTCATCCGGTATTGTGACTTATGTGCATCCGATCGTGTGACTGTATGTGCATCCGGTCATGTGACTGTATGTGCATCCGGTCGTGTGACTATGTGCATCCGGTCGTATGGATGTATGTGCATCCGGTCGTGTGGCGGTATGTACATCCGGCCGTGTGACTGTACGTGTATCCAGTTACGTGACGGTATGTGCATCCGGTCGTGTGACTGTATGTGCACCCGGTCGTGTGACTGTATGTGCATCCGGTCGTGTGACTGTATGTGCATCCGGACGTGTGACTGTATGTGCATCCGGTCGCGTGACTGTGTGTGCATCCGGTCGTGTGACTGTATGTGCACCCGGTCGCGTGTTGTATGTGCATCCGGTCGTGCGACTGTATGTGCATCCGGTCGCGTGTTGTATGTGCATCCGGTCGTATGACGGTATGTGCATCCGGTCGTGTGTTGTATGTGCATCCGGTCGTGTGACTGTATGTGCATCCGGTCGCGTGTTGTATGTGCATCCGGTCGTATGACGGTATGTACACACGTTCCATGCTATCCACAAAATTCGGATTAATTGATGCACCACTTTCTTCAAACAATAATCATGTAATAATTATGATTTGAAGGATAATTCAACAAACAACATGGTATTACACGTATGTACATTGTACAGTCATACTGTCCGTGACAAATTCTGGCGCAATGAGAGACATTACTGGTTTTTCTATTACCTCCCTTGATGGATAAAGTCAGATTTATCCCGAAATGTATATTGGTCCTTTTAGTTGGAATCCTTTGTTTTTACTATTATCGTCTAACCAGATGTTGCGTTAGGATAAATGTAATTTTATCAAAATCATGTTAATTAATTGAACCAATTTTTACAATAAGGTATTAATTGGATATGCTAAAGGATATATGTCGATATTTAATAATTTCATAATTATAAGACGAGAATACAGATAAAAATGGACAACATGTGATGCAAAGGAAACAACGATAAAAACAGAGTATTCAGGGGCAGTAACTGACTAATGTTTTTCATTAAGCTCCCGTGTGTGAATAATGCACATGAGCAAATAAACAGTATCAAGTGTGAAATGTGCATTGAGAATCCCAAAAATAAGTCACACTACATAGCACGGATAAATAAACAGGATGACTTAAATGTGACACCAAGCGTTCCGACGAGGGAACAGTCATGCTATTTGAAGCTGGAAATTGTGTCTGTTTACACGGCTTACAATTACCTTTGCCAGTTTCCGCCGCCCGTGTCCGCCAAATTGAGGGCATAGTGTTAATCAATTAAACATACTTCGTCCAAAAACAAGCTTTTCTCTTTTGAAGCCGACACACCTCGTTTATTCATTTTGCTTTTGAACAACAGTTAAACAATAACAAGACACGTATATATAGTCAAACTTGCTTGATAGACCACGTAGACATATTAAGAGATCACTTGAATTCAGACGTGTTTTCCATTCCTGTTTGTGTGTGCTATTAAGAAGCAAATATACTGTATTAAAGCAGCCCTATATCGTATGAAATAAAAGATATTTGAAAAATTCAAATTTTACGTATGTGTAGCAATGCTGCTACATTCTTAAATTATAATTTGTATACTTATGTTCAATTAGTAAACAGTGTTTTTTTGCGATAAAACAAACTAGAAACCGAAAGTAGGACTTTCCGAGTCGGTCGGTCACACGCACTTGTTTACAATCGGAACCTGATTTACATTCGGAATGCATCGTTCTCCTTCGGCAATGATGAAAACAAACATGGCATATCCGCTGTTGTTTCACGCACGCGCGCTGTGCGTGTTTACATTTCGTTTGTTGATGAACAAATTCGCGTATACGACGGTTTATATTTATTTGAATTTTATCGTTTCTGAGCGACTATTTCGATTTGTGTAAACACACACACATTAGTATTTATATGTTACCAAAAAACATCCTTTATTACGATATAATGCTGCTTTAAGCGAAGACTTAAATAGAGACCGTTTGTATGTCCATATGGTTGTCTCTTAAAAGTTCGACTGTATATACATATATAAGTACATCAAAGGATTTATAAATCTATTATTAATCAGATGTAAGGATATTTACGTATATCTATACTGATTAGTTTCCTAACAATGCATGGAGATTTAATCTGGACATATAGGCGCGTCGCTAGGCTTACGCATGTACGCACGTGCGTAAGATTTATTTTGACAGTTCCTGAAAATGAAATTAATGCGAAAAACACAATATAAACTGGATCGTAAGGGGGTAAGGTGACATTAACGAAATTCCTACAGATATTGATTGTAGTTGATGTTCATAGTAGGCAAAAGTCACCTGAGACCATATACATGTAGTGGGATAAAAAATTCTCCGGGTAGAGCATGCGCCCGGACCACCTAGGATGGTGCGTAATCCATATTTAGGCCTAGCTACGCGCCTGATCATTTATAAAACTAATGATCACTGTACCAATAGCTATATCTTGTATATTTGTGCATAATATAGTGACTTTCCAGCTCAGCTCACTTATTGTGTGCGTCTGGCTGTTGGCTTTTATCGTGCCGAGAATTCCTGTATTTTTGGATTTTTTTTTTTTTTTGGCTTGTTTATAAATGTCTGTCCACGTGAGCGACATTTTGAGGCCTTATTAAACATTGGCAGAACACTCACTATCATATACATGCATCCGGTTCCGGTTGAATATGATTTTGTGGAGTATCTGAAGAAGGCTGTCCGATTAGCGCAGTGGTTATCACGCTCGCTTCTCGCCAATTAAACCCGGGTTCGATCCTCGGACTGGGAACTATGTGAGATGGTACGGTGGTCGCCAGATCGTACAGGTGGGTTTTCTCCGGGTACTCCGGTTTCCTCCCACACAAATGACCACATACACGCTTTCATCCGCGCCAACGAGAGTGATTAATATAAGTTGTTAAAACTTGCTTCGCAATCGTTGTAAAATAAATAAAGTTTAAAAAAAGAAGGTCTCTACATGTTCCCCAGTGTAATTTCCCGCGTATTTACTTATGACTTTGTACACACATTAACAAAACTACTGGTCTTAATGCTATATCAGATAGCGAGATACGGTTCGTTCAGAACACATTTATGGATAGGAAACAGAAAAGAGTGCCAGATGCCCCATAACTAGCCTCGGAACAGGCGTCGATATAGTTTGCCTGGTCAGTCATATAAATATATCTTAACATCGAGATTATTAATTTTGTGGCCGTATTGAGTTTCTGATCATATCTGTCATTTTGCCAGAAGTTAAAAAGTGAAGAATCGACAGACTGGAACCCAGGCTACCCCATAACTGCAAAACTAACTATATATAAAACTATCGTTGCCGGATAATTCATTGTACAGTTGTACAGCTTGAGACTTGATTAATTCTTACATTCCAGGCATTTAAACAGGAAACAGAAAAGAGTGCAAAATGCCCCATAACTACAAAACTAACTATAAATAAACTATATTTGACGGATAGTTCATTGTATAGTTTGAGAATTATTCAAGTCTTACATTCCAGACGTTTAAATGTGAACGATGTTTGGTAGTGATAAACTAGTTTAGAACCTCAATTTGTACACATTCATATACTTATAGAAAGCAACTAGTTTTCACAAATTTCACATTATACTTCATTAACTCTTTCACCGCCAATGTCGCATAAAAGCGACTTTGTAAAAAAGTAGAGAACCCGATCGGACAGAACAGAACTTGCTGTCTGATCAGGCTATATGCTGATTGCTCTTCAGACAGTGGAGCTGAAGCACCTGTCCGAATAGCAAACAACATAGATCCTGATCAGACGCGGTGGTACGCCGCGGCTGATCTGGATCTATGTTGTTTGCACATGCTCTGAATTTATTCGACGCTGAAAGAGTTAAACCTCGCACATTTTCATTTGAACTTTAGACATGCTTCTAGATAATATCCTTTCTCCAAAGTCAGGTATTCTATGAAGTGGGAGGCACGCTATGAGCTTTGTCACGCGTAGTTCATCTCTACCTAATTGTTTGGTGCGGTATTGCTAGCCACCATCATGCTTTGAAAGTCTTTGAAGCAACAGCCAATGCCCAATGGACTACATTTCAGTAGGTTGGGTACTGAGTATTTATGCATCGATATCATGTTGCACATTTCCACAGCGTTGGCACATCGTATGTATCTAATATTGTTCGTGTTACTGCACAGGAATACGTTGTTTAAATGATTACTGGTGACTGTGTCGGAGCCACCGCTCCTCGTTCCGGAACCGACTATGCCAGTGACAGACCCAATACCCGGCATCGTCGACATCATAGGGTTCATTTCATACTGCGCCACTGAAAGACAAACGAAGCAGTACATTATTACATATCCAACTGGTTTTGTCTTCAAGACAAACGCGGCATAACATGACATTAAGCGCATCAATTATACACACTTTAGTACACGTCACACCGAACATTGTAAGACAGAGCATCGTTATTCCGGAATACACAAAACCAAGTTAGTACACGTCACACCGAACATTGTAAGACAGAGCATCGTTATTCCGGAATACACAAAACCAAGTTAGTACACGTCACACCGAACCTCTACAACAAACGACAAACGTAGCATATCTATATATATACATCAATACACTAAACCAAATTATTACACGTCACACAGAGCGCTATAAGACAAACGTAGCATATCTATATGTCGCAGACCGCCGGCGAGCACTAAGGGTGTGGGGGTCGAGATCGACAAAGAAAGAGGAAAACTCTTTTTTAATGTCTACTGCACTTTATTCCTCGCAATATAGCCATCGTTTCTCTCTCCGTCTCTATCTATCCCTCTCTATCTCAATCTCTCTATCTCTATATCTCGATATCTCTATCTCTCGATATCTCTATCTGCAACCAATATATACAAATATACAGTTTCATACTTATATACATCACATAATTAACAATCACATAAGTTATACCATATCATCAGACATATATAATGACGACAATTGCATTGACGAATTTAAGAAATACAATATACGATGGTGTAGTTTAAGTTAGACAATGAAAATCAAGTCTTTACATCTGATCGTATTTCTCAAAAACTAACAGGTTATCAGTCAATGTACATGAATAATATATTATCGGGATGGTAGTCAAAAAGAGTAGCAATAGTTACCTGAAGGTATATATATATATTCCTACATAATATGGTTTATTTGTAGCACATAATTAATGGCGTCTTGTTTATGTTTTGTGAAAATGGCGGATGTCTCATATGCATGCAGTGATTGGTTAGTAAAGAGCACGTGCTTAAATATTGTCACGTGTCAGGTCAAATGTACGTGTCACTTATTATAACTATTGGTCCAAGGGAAATAACTAAAACTATATTACACTGTACTACATATGCTACGTTACAAACTAACTGAAGGTGTTACAACGTTTTCAACTCACTGCTTCAAATAGGGGCAAAAAATGACAAGCGAATATATGTGTTCAAAGAGTTTGTATTTATTAACAACAATTGCACCCTATGACATATATATATACATCAATACACTAAACCAAGTTAGTACACGTCACACAGAGCGCTAAGACAAACCATATAGCATCATAACTATCTCATCCATCGTGTGATCTCGTTATAGTATCATTGTACTGCAGACGAATACCAACCATTATGAAAGAAATGTATATTAACGTTGTCTTAAACACACGAACATATTTCATTTCGTAGAAACACGGTCGTCCTATTTCTTTGTTAAGCACAAGAGCCAAAAGTGTATTTAAGAGTATTTGCAACCCTATTAGAGAGAGTCAGCGTCCATCACCTGCTCTATCAGATATATCATAAATCATATACGATGAAAGCACAAGAATATTATGGTGTTAAAAATGAAAACAGCCTACTTTGATATAAGCAATATCTTTCATAACACATTTGGCAGAATAAAAATATCTACTAGCAAACATGACACATGTATATGTGTGTGATCTTCTTCTCCAGTGATGTATTTTAAGAATCTATATTTGCTCTTAAAATTGCCGGAGTTCCTCAGGGATCAATTATCGGTCCTATGCTTTTCCTGTGTACATTGTGGACTGTACCCGTAACTTCGTCAACATATTTGATTATGCCATAACTCTCTATGCAATAGATAAACAATCCTATATAAATACAGACTCTCTTCAAACTGATGTACTGAAATATTCTTCGTGGTCTGACAAAGATCGGCTTGCATTTTTTAATCATTAAAATCATTAACAGTTTTTTCATTGAAATATTTCATCTGAAATCCCATAGCAAAACAAAAAGTACATTGTATTTAAGATTAATATGGTATATATAAACCCCCATAAAGTTATGTTATAACATTAATCTATCGGGGCCTCAAAATATACACTGCACATAGTATAGCCAGTTAGAAGAGTTACAAGTGAGTTTATCATGTAGCACAAGGCAAGCAATCATAATTAGTATTTATATACTGTTCCTTTCATCCGCTTACATCACATTAAACATATGTTATTACAGATAAAGTGTACATTAATCAAGTATACATACACACAATACAAATGTAGAATGTGACCGAAACACAACGTCTTATGATTATGCTTATGTTCGTATTACGTTAGAAGTAGCTGACATTAATAAAACTGACATTAAAATAATGCGTATTGTCACTCATTAATGACATGCTCGATACCGTACTAATCCAAGTACATAATCACAAAGTCATTGTTGTAAATATCTGATCTGAGTATTTGCATAAAGGTACAAAAGCGTATATTACGGTTTGGAAAAACAAATCGATCAGTTTGTGTAGAATATTTACTAATACAGTCAAACCTGTGTTAGTGGTCACCTCTATTAAGCGGCCAACATGTATTAAGCAGCCACTATCCATAATCCCAATATGATGTTTTAGTATACATCTATTAAGCAGACGCATGTGCTAAGCAGCCAATTTCTGTGATTCCTTTGGCTGGCTGCTTAACCCTTTCAACACCACAGACCTCTAAATAGGCTTACAAAAAGTGTAGATCCAGATGAGCCGGCTCGTGACGAGCCGTCTCATCAGGATCTGCACTTTTTGCCAGTGATATGACTATTTTTAGACATAATTACCCATTTTGATAAATGAATTTGTCCAAATGTGATTTTCTGATTCATTTATTGGTTTTAATATGAATATCATGGACCAGTCCATGTGAGTTACTTGGTGTTGAATGGGTTAAGATAGGTTAGATTGTAATTAAGAAACGTGGATTATGACTATAAATAAAATGTGCAATACAACATTGTCAACATGGTCAATATTTGAGAGAGAAATATTATTATTAATTGATTTATTATTATGTCTTTTAATTGTGTTATAAATGGGAATTATAGTTTGAGAAATATATGTTTGTAGCAACAAGTATTGAAAACGACGTCATCAAACGCACATTATCTCTAAATTACAATTTTGAATACGAAAGTGATTTATGTAGTAACAAAATATTGAATAAAAACTTCCATTTTTTGTTATCAAATATAATGTTTATAATATAATACAACTGTTCACATTATATCGAATACAATGCAGAATACACCATTGAATATAGAAATACAGACCCTTAGTGTCAACCTGCTTTTACATGGCCGCGAAACACTAAATGTGAACGAAAATATAATTATATTTGCAGCAGTTCAAAAGTATATTAAACAATCAAAGCGTTTCTAATTTGTGATCACGTTAGCAACACAACATTCGCTATGATATTACTTCCGATCGAGCGCAACATGGGGATCTCTCACCTGGGGAACGGAACCTAGCAACAGCGTTAGTAAAAGTTGAGTTTATTTTTTTATTTTTATCATTCAAACACTGTTTCAATTGCCTTTCGACTTGATAAATAATATCTCATTATACTTCAAATATGCATGTCATAAGTTACATATTCGCCAGTATTGCACTAAGTTCAACATACTCTCATGGGAAGGGCCAATTACTAATGTTGTTCAGAACTTGTGGCCCAACCCATTTGCTTTTGCTCTTATTATATATGTCTTTGAATTTATTATGTACATGTATATAGCAATAAAATATGATTAAACAAAAAAAAAAAAAAAACATAAAATACAATATAGAATACAAACATAAATAATATATAAAATACACAATTGATTACACACGTACATTTTATATCTAAACTACACCATACAGATATTGAATACAAACGTACATTTTAGATCTCAAATACACCATACAGATATTGAATACAAACGTACATTTTATGTATCAACTACACCATATATATATATTGAATACAAACGTACATTTTATATATCAACTACACCATATATATATATTGAATACAAACGTACATTTTATATATCAACTACACCATATATATATTGAATACAAACGTACATTTTATGTATCAACTACACCATATATATATATTGAATACAAACGTACATTTTATATATCAACTACACCATATATATATATTGAATACAAACGTACATTTTATATCTCAACTACACCATATATATATTGAATACAAATGTACATTTTCTATCTCAACTACACCATATATATATTGAATACAAACGTACATTTTATATCTCAACTACACCATACAGATATTGAATACAAACGTACATTTTCTATCTCAACTACACCATATATATATTGAATACAAACGTACATTTTGGATCTCAACTACACCATATAGATATTGAATACAAACGTACATTTTATATCTCAAATACACCATATATATATTGAATACACACGTACATCTTAGATCTCAAGTACACCATATATATATTGAATACAAATGTACATTTTCTATCTCAACTACACCATATATATATTGAACAGAAATATACATTTTATATCTCTGCTACACCATATATATATAATATATATATATATATATATATATAGATATATATATATATATATATATATTATATATAATTGAATCAACGTACATTTCAATATCTCAACTACATATCTGAATACAAAAGTACATTTTATATTTTAACTACATACTTGAATGCAAACAGTTACTGTCAAATAAAACATTGAATACAAACGCATAATTCCAATCAAATACATCAAGAAGCTCTACAGCATTGAATACAAACATATACACGTTGTATATAACTCATTGAATACAAACATATACACTTTGTATATAATTCATTGAATACAACATATACACGTTGTATATATATTGATACAAAATATACACGTTGTATATAACTCATTGAATACAAACATATACACGTTGTATATAACTCATTGAATACAAACATATACACGTTGTATATAACTCATTGAATACAAACATATACACGTTGTATATAACTCATTGAATACAAACATATACACGTTGTATATAATTCATTGAATACAAACATATACACTGTGTATATAATACATTGAATACAAACATATACACTGTGTATATAATACATTGAATACAAACATATACACTGTGTATATAATACATTGAATACAAACATATACACTGTGTATATAATACATTGAATACAAACATATACACTGTGTATATAATACATTGAATACAAACATATACACTGTGCATATAATACATTGAATACAAACATATACACTGTGTATATAATACATTGAATACAAACATATACACTTTGTATATAATACATTGAATACAAACATATACACGTTGTATATAATTCATTGAATACAAACATATACACTTACAAGTATACTTTGTATAAAGAACAACATACATTACAATACTTGAATACAAAAACACACGATTAGTATCAAATACAAGTTTGAATACACACATCAAATAATGTGCCGTAGTACGTAATCTCTATTGGCTGCCATCTTGGATTTGGTGGCCATTTTGAGTGTTTTGTTTTTTAGATTTTATGTAATTAGTAAATTGCACCGTTTGACATTACCAATTAGTTCAACCGCGATCTGATCGAGGTTGATAACTGATTTTTTAAAAACATTTCTTAATTGCTCATTAGTGCTTTTTTCCCCATTTCAGTACACTGTATTTCAAAATTTCTGGTTTTAATAAGTATTTAATTTTCAATTAGCGACTGTTCCTCGGTTTTAATATGTAAATATAATAATATGTCGATAGACTGTGATAGTTTGATTATCTGTGATTAGATTAGTCTCTTATAATTCTTTTATAATGAATGGTGTTGTACTTTGCCACGATAATTTGTTGTGTATATTTTATGTATTGTACAACGATGAGACTGAAATAAAGAATAAATACCAATCATTAAGTAACCAATTTATTGTTTTATATTTTTACATATCATTATACAATATATATTGATACAATAAATATATTATTCGTTTGCGCAGCTTCAAATTGTCTTGTTAAGCTAGACAAGCAGATTAGATAGACATTAAAGTACATACCTGTAGCAGCCACAAGAGATCCAATTACCATTAGTTTAAGCATCCTTGATGTGTCTACCCCCCTATAATACTTCTATATGGGACCTGACTGTTAATAGTGCGCGCAGGGAATGACCGGTTGTTTGTACCGCCTGTCAATATATGCATATAAAGATATCATAGTATACTGTAACACCTTTAACGTAACGGTCATATTAGGACATCGCCGGAATCAATCGTGATCCTGTATCATACGGTCTTATTAATATACATGCGGTGATTACGGACCTATAACACATATTGTGATACCATTGTTCTTAAGTAATTTTGATTTTAACCAATCCTATGTTTAGTTAACACTTTGCATGCTAGCGGCAGATACTACAGACGGATATGTAGTCCAGTGGTAACACGCTGGACTGATAATCTAGGGATCGCAGGTTCGTTCCCCCGTCTGACCCTAATAAAATTAACAGTCTTTCAGATGGGACGTTAAACCGAGGTCTCATGTCGGTGCTTTACATCGTGCACGTAACAGAACCAGAGGAGATTCTGGAATGGGTCTCTGTCTGTATCATGCACTATCCTCCAAAATCTAAAATAACTAATATCTTCAGGAGGCGTCGCTCATACGGGCAACCGGTAGTGACGATAAACAAACGTAAAACACACACACGGCAGATACACTCACTTTTGCAAACAGCATAGAGCAGGACATGACAGCACAGCACGTGTCGCCTGACAAAGCTCGTTGCTGTTTGCTATTCGAATAGTGGAGCTAAAGCAGTTAGCTGAATAGCAAACAACATAGATACTGACCAGACGCGGTGTTACGCGGATGATCTGGATCTGTATTATTTGCAAATGTGATTTTATTTACTCAGCAGACACAATGTTAACGTCGTCTCCGCTGCTCTACATGCAACTGCATCGTCTTAGATTATTAATTCAATCCCAGCACCATCGATTATTGTAGATGTAGATTATTGTAGATGTAGATGTCGGGTGTTTTGTAGAGTGGAGTACTTGCAGTAGAATGTGATCGTTTGCAAAACGATGACAACAACTGGAGGAGACGTCTTCGTCCTTGTCAATGTGGCAACTAACAAGTCCTAAGATGCTGGCAGCTACTTTAGAAAACGGTTCTTTGTTAGGGCCACACCATCCACTATTGGTCTAGTAGTCAGCATCTCGTCGTCTGTATCGCTCCAGGTACTGGGATTCCATTATATAACATTGTATCTGTTTTTCACATGGGACTTTAAACCGAGGTCTCGTGTCGGTGCTTTACACCATGCACGTAAAAGAACCAGAGGAGACTCTGGAATTGGTCTCTCTCTGTATCATTGCACTATCCTCCAAAAATCTAAAATGACTAATCTCTTAAGGAGGCGTCGCTCATGTGGGCAACCGGTAGCGACGATAAATAAACGTAAACCACACATACGTTTGATCATGTCCATCATGATTTACAATGCACGTGTCAGTGTTTATAGCATGAAATAATACCCTCTCGACATTTATTGCACATGTTTGTTTGTGTTTTATGTAGTGCGTACGTAATTGATGAATGACTCGTGTTCGTTTCCGATGAAATCATTATTTTTATTCTAACACGACCCAGGTAATAACATACACACTTCTAGAGTAAAATCTATCTCGGGTTATTCTGTGATATACCTACCTTGAACTATGCTGCGCGCGCATCGTGTTTTGGCTGTTCCATTTATACAATGCGTGTAAAGTTTTATGAATGAAAGTCACGTGATGTTTGTAAAAAATACCGTGGGAATTCACGGAAGTGAGCTATTTTTAGAATCAGATAATCTCTTGTCCGTCTTGTTTTTCTGTTAAGTAATGTTTCAGTTACTATTCTGTAGAGTTTTATTTGACAAAATAAATAAAATTATTGATACAACTGTTGTTCATTTATGCACTAGATTGATATTTTCCATAAAAAATAACGTCATCACCCTTTACGCGGGGGAAAATTTCGAAAGCCAAATGCAGCGGCGTTTGAAGAAAATACTCCTTTACAATTATTAGAAGCAAGTCGTGTTAGAATCGAAATAATAAGTATCAACCGTGGTATATCGCAGAATAACCCTCGTTTGTCGTTCGTATGCGTAGAAATATATCATATATATTATTTCTTAATTAATCTACGCTTGCCGTCTATTACAGGGTATTCTCATATAGCATGGAACCAGGAACTCTGCTTTTGAGATAGTGTGTGAAAGAAAGAAACATTTACAGGAATTATGATACAAACGTTTGAATTTACATAAATTACAATTTACTGAAAATTAAGATATGTGTACACTTTCTTCGCCCCTGCAGCCTTCACATGTACACACACATATAATCGCATTGCACACTCTGGGGTTAAAGTTTAATCCAGGGATCGCAGGTTCGATCCCCCGTCTGACCCTAATACAATTAACAGTCTTTCAGATGGGACGTTAAACCGAGGTCTCGTGTCGGTGCTTTACACCGTGCACGTAAAAGAACCAGAGGAGACTCTGGAATGGGTCTCTGTCTGTATCATGCACTATCCTCCAATAATCTAAATTGACAATCTCTTCAGGAGGCGTCGCTCATATGGGCAACCGGTAGAGACGATAAATAAACGTAAAATACACATGGGGTTAAAGTGCTGTTGTCACGTGCCTCTCTCAGCCGCTAGAATGCGAAATCGACATATAATTTGGAAATAAATTTTCCGTTGATACTGTTACAAGCTATGGGTTAACATGTATCCTCTGTTTTCTTTTGCACCACATGCTATTGATTTTCATCCATTTTCTTATCTTGTAATTACATGTAATAAATTATGAATTCCAACCTATCCACACAGTTTCATCAAACTTCATCAACAACAATCAACCACTTCTTACACTTCTTGAGTTATCATGTCCACAGACAGATATTGTATACATGTTACTTGGCGACCACGTGTGTATGCTACATGTGTGTTTCCTGACGACCGATTATGTGTGTGTGTGCGCGCGCGCGCGTGCGTGCGTGCGTGTGCGTGCGTGCGTGCGTGTGTGTGTGTTACATGGCGACCGAGTGTGTGTGCTACCTGGCGACCGTGTGTGCGTGCTACCTGGCGACCGTGTGTGCGTGTCACGTGTGAGTTCAATATATGAAAGAGTGGTCTATGTGAGGCGTGTAGCACAGTGCCAATAGTTTACATATTGGATCCGTTTGAGGCTAATATCTTACTTAAAACACACACGTATATAACAACATCCTACTACTTAAAATTGTTAATTGTGTATACATATGATTTAAGATATTACTCTGACCTTTTGAAAGCAATCCAATATTAATAATAATGGACTGCAAGTACACAAGTATGACGTCACTGCAGTGTTTTAATGAGCCATAATGGCCATATTATTCTATTCACACCGCCACGAATTTCCTGCGCATGTCATGTCTATGATTGGTTTAAACTTTATTTATTTTACAATGATTGCGAAGCAAGTTCTAACAACAAGTTCTAACCCATTGGCGCGGATGAAAGCGTAACTGTGGCCAGTCGTGTGGGAGGAAATGGGAGTACCCGGAGAAAACCCACCTGTCCGATCTGGCTACCACTGTACCATCTCACATACTTCCCGGTCCGAGGATCGAACCCGAGTTGCATTGGTGATAAGGACCACAACTAAATATTAAATAAGAAATTCCTCTATACTACAAACACTCTCAATTTCACATTATTTTTATCTCAGCTATGCTGTTAGTCCAGTTACCACATAGTTACCACATAGTTACCACATAGTTACCACATAGTTAGTATACTAGAGGACATAGAAAACGCACACCTACATTATATGATTAGTATTACATGAAAACGAAATACGAATGATTCCATCAAAGATACATCACAGCTTTATTACAAAACACAAACTGAACAACTAGAGGTATTCCAAAATGTTTAAAACTATGTATTTAGATAGTTATTGTTTTTCATGTTAAAACACACTTATCCGTAGCGTGCGTTTTCTATGTCCTCTAGTATACATGTTTATCGCCGATTTGTCTTGTATCGTATTTGTTTAAGTCAAACTTTTTAAAAATAGATGCTTGGTAACGCAATACAGAACAAAGAATGCTAGCATGTGGATTGCGCAACTTTAGTGACAAACCTAACCGATGACAAATGACAGAATATGTTCCTTCAGATGTAAAGTTTGCACGTTGAATTTCACGATCAGTCGACATATCTTGTAACTGGGGCATTTGTGGTGTCTTCTTGGGTTCTATGCTGCAGTATTCCCAATCATACATAAAAAACACACATCGCTTCTCATAATTTACAATACGCCCACCTATATACATGTATCACATATTGTACAATAAAATACTTATCGAGGAAGGCTCATATACAGAATTATCTTGGGTGGCATGGGGTAGCAGCGGGTGGGTTTGGGGGATGAAGTCTCAAGTTATTATTTTTAATCCATGATTATTATTTTTAATCATTATCTTGTAATTATTTTCAATAAAAAAACCGTCATTTAGTTTAATCGAACATTATTCTGACGTTAGGGACGGGCCGTTTAACTAATGTTGGAAAAACTTGTGGTCCAACCCTTTTGTTTTATCATGCTTTGTACTTGTTATTACTTAATGTACATGTATGATAAATTCAATAACATATGATTAAACGAATGTTTTGACTGAATATAAAATGAAGTGAAAACATTATATAATTTGCTTTCCAATGACATATAGAAATTATAGTGAAATAAATATTGTTATGAAAAAGTAACGCGCACTATAAAAGTGCACAGTTTGTATTGTGTATATTCCATAAAAGACTATTCAATAATACGCATGTTTAGCAATCTGCCCGCACAGACGCACGGTTTACTATTGACCCTCCATCACAGTATTATCATATTATTACAGATTATTTCGATGGGTGTTTGTCATTCAAGGATATATAATATTAATGTAAACAATCATATACATTATACAGTAGTCAAGACAAGGTCAAATTGACCTGCATTTATTTGTTTTCTACCTCATGCCTTTCACTCTGTTTCTAATACATAGTATGTTATGATATGAAAACATGATTTGCCTGGTTAAATGGGTTTAAATTTTGCACAGGCAGTCTAGTTCCTATGACGACCCTGAGGTTCCAGTTATTACTAGTGGGCAGTATTTCGGACACGGATGGGTATCCGGGATGAGCCATAGCTTTCAAAAAGCAGTCTTAATGTTTAAAACACTCAATGGCCTAGCACCTGTCTATCTGCAAAAGTCATTCAGATTTACTTCCGATGTTCCAACTCAAAACTTGTGATCATCCGCCAATCTCCAACTAACTTTACCCTCCTAAGCCAACTACTGAACAAATTAGGAATTCCCTCCCTTATCACATCAAAACAGCACACTCTGTTGTGTGTGTTTTTACGTTTATTTATCGTCGCTACCGGTTACCCATATGAGCGACGCCTTCTGAAGAGATTGGTCATTTTAATTGTTTGGAGGATAGTGCAATAATACAGACATAGACCTATTCCAGAGTCTCCTCTGGTTCGTTTACGTGCAAGGTGTAAAGCACCGACACGAGACTTCGGTATAAAGTCACATCTGAAAGACTGTTAATTTTATTAGTGTCAGACGGGGGATCGAACCTGCGATCCCTGGATTACCAGTTACCGAATTCTAGCAGTGTAACCTTATCAAGACCCGGTGTACGTGCGGATCGAGAATACATTTCTATTAATACCGGTATACGAGTTTGTAGCGGCTCGTTCTCTGAGAGTATTCCAAGTGGCAGGGAAGCACTTATAAACGAATATGGCTGTTTACGTGTTTCGTCTGTGTATGTTTGTTAGTTAGATTGGTAAATGCCATTATCTAAACAAGATATATAAACTATTTCCATTTTCCGTAATGTGTTTGTAATTTATAACACTTAAAATGACCACTGATTGAAAATAAATCTTTTAAAACACTTTCTATGTCGACGAAAATATCGTTTTATGAATTTCACCACATTTTATCTAGAATTAGAACACTTGATGACATTACTGTTTGTCTAAAATTACTTCATCGAGAAGTCACGTGATTTAAATATTGAAGCTTTTTTTTCATAAATACCTTACATGCTACATTTTAACTTAAATACCGTTCGATACAGGGGAAATCGAACGTGGATTGTAGAATAAAATAATAAAAATTTCTATAATAAGCAAGTGAAAAGGCAATTTCTAGATAATCGGTTTTTAATTTGATTTGTTACTTACATTTCGATTTCAGTAATTCATTCTGAAAATAAGATGGATTTATTATCTAGTGGACCATTCGGGACGGTGTTGTTGTTGTTGTTGATTGTAGCTGGTGTGGCGTGCAACGCTAATGGACAGATACTTATAGACGAAGAGCAAACGGCTGCTTTGGAAGTACAAGGTTGGAATTATAAATCATTCGTATCGGTTGTTGTTTCTGCTTGCTGTTAATCTGGCGTAGATCTACTCACTTGAACACAGTGCGCTATTTTTGATATTGTATACATTAAATGTATCCAGCATTCACATTTTGCTCCTTGCTCGTTTCCATTCTAACTGGAGCACTAATTGATATTGCATGTTTTGAGCACAATTAAAATACTCGATTTAAATAATTAAATTCATAATAATAATAATAATAATAATAATAATGATAATAATAATAATATTAATAATAATAATAATAATAATAATGATGATGATGATGATGATGATGATGATGATGATGATGATGATAATACTAATAATAATAATAATGATAATAATAATAATAAAGACATTTTTGTATTCGAGAGAATTCATAACCAAAAGTTAATCTAGCATTTTGACCCTCACCAAATCAAATACAATCAGAAGATAGGACTATAAGTGAAAAAAACTGCACATTGGAATAATAGTAATTTTAAAGCTGAAACGTAGAGAATCTATATATACTAAGTTATGGAATATGATGATATTCTAATTGGCTAATAGAGTAGAAAGGGGGTATGAGACAATTAATGACAATACATATATATACCATTATATTTTGATAGTTTGTGCTATTATACCGTTAATCGAATTAATGGACTAACACATTATACAGAGCCGGTATTCCAGGTTGTGGTTTATATTCATCTACTTTCTTCAAAATAAATATCTCATGTGTGGCGATACCTGTATTTATACAACGATCTCGAATTTTCTGTTTATTATAAGCCTATAGTTTACTTTGAAATTATGCATTTAGTACTGTTTAACCCATTCAACGCCAAGTAACTGACATGGACTGGTTCATGATATTTTTAGACCAATAAATTAATAAGAAAATTTCCATTGGACCAGTTCATTTATCAAAATGGGTAATTTTATCTAAAAATAGTAATAATTATTACTGGCAAAAAGTGCAGATCCTGATGAGACGGCTCGTCACGAGCTGGCTCATCTAGATATACACGTTTTGTAAGCCTACACTAACGCTAATGTAAATAACATGGCAAGGGCAACACCATTCCCTGTGAAACTCATCACGGAGTGCAACGTCACGGTCGGGGCACATCTCGCAGCAGCAGCGTAGGATACTGGGATCTGCTGGTCGTCGAACCTGCGACACGGGACACACACACCGGTACTTCTATCTCATTCAAAAGATGTTGTTACGGTATGGACTGACATTGGACCGACCTAGACGACCATACGTCTTACTGTCAGATATGTTGATATTCTACTGGGGGACGAACAACAGTGTACACTTGAATACCAGTGGGGTGTCTAATTATTTCGGGTGAAACTAGCTTGCGGATGGTCGGGTGTTCTACCCGGTGCCCGTTCGTGCCTGTAATGAGCTTGGATGGGCCATCCGGGGTCTTCCTCCTCCAATAATAGCTGGAGAGTCGTCATATGACCTGTTGGTGCGAGTTTAAACCCTAATGTTTGGGAAGAAACTGAAAACACATTATTTTCGAGACTTTTACGCACTATTTGTGAATGCAGTGACTGAGATAGAAAGTCAAACCTGTCTATAAAGGCCACCCTCGGGAAATTCAGAAAGGTGCCTTTGTTGACAGGTGGCTTCTCAATAGAGGGTTAAAATGCATTGAAAATTACTAGACGGGAGAGAGAGAAATGGTTGTCTTTAGAGACAGTTTTTTCATATGCGGCCTTTATTCGGAGGTGGCCTTTAGCACAGGTTTGACTGTAGATGTATTAAATAAATGATGTTAATGTTACCGTGTAGATACTAAAAGTGCACCAGTCAGTCATAAAAATACTGTTTTATATTCTTAGTCATGAATGTAATATTTTAATATATATTATTATTATGAGTTTTATATTGATTTTAGGATATTGTATTTCATTCTAATTATCTCTAATAATAACTGTTAAGTAGTATGATGTAAATGTCCTTTATTAATTCGCTTTGATATTTTATTTATTTGTACGACGCCATTGGATTTTGTGTTTATGTATTACAGTAAAAATAGCAGTTTCATCAAAAAGTTTCAAGTTTCAAATCTAAACAACAAGAATACTGTTTATTTATGTTAACGGTTGCTAGGGAGAAGTTATATGCATACGGTTGCTAGAATTAAAATTTTAGTTTATACAAATTAATTTTAGCTTGATTGCGAAACAAGTTCTTACTGTGGCTGTCTGATTAGCGCAGTGGTTAGCGCGCTCGCTTCTCACCAATGCGACCCGGGTTCGATCCTCGGACCGGGAAGTATGTGAGATTGTACAGTGGTCGCCAGATGGAACAGGTGGGTTTTCTCCGGGTACTCCGGTCTCCTCCCACACGAATGACCACATACACGCTTTCATCCGCGCCAACGAGAGTGATTAATATATGTTGTTAAAACTTGCTTCGCAAACGTTGTAAAATAAGTATAAAAGTTCTTACAACTTTCCACCAGGAACGAGATCTCGAGAGCGATAAAGCTATGTTGAAAGAACAAAATTTGTATAAAATATACTAAATTAATCAGATAGCGATTTGCGTTCGAAAAATGCTGCCAATATACGAGGGCAGCCAACTTGGTGACATTTACGCCCCCCCTGCCACACAGGAATATACGCAATGCCAATAGGAGAGTGAATACATGTATTCCAAATTGCCATGCTGCGATAGTAAAGTGAATGATATTAAATGCTACTTTTCTTATGAAACTAATGTCACTCAATAATAATATTTAAAGTTGTATAATCCAAAATGGCCTCTGTTTCCGGCTCTTTCTTCAAAATAATAAAATTCTAATACAGTTTTAATTCATAATCACTGACGTCACTGGAGAAATAGCGGCAACAACAGTCCAATACGCTATATAGTGACTCACGGTCATACATCATTAGTTCAATACGCGATAGCGGCTCACGGATCAGGCACCGTTAGTTCAGTACGAGATAACGGCCATTAGCGGGTCACGGATCAGGCACCGTTAGTTCAATACGCGATAGCGGCCATTAGCGGGTCACGGACCAGGCACCGTTAGTTCAATACGCAATAGCAGCTCACGGATCAGGCAACATTAGTTCAATACGCGATAGTGGCTCACGGACCAGGCAACATTAGTTCGATACGCGATAGCGACTCACGGACCAGGCAACATTAGTTCAATACGCGATAGCGGCTCACGGACCAGGCAACATTAGTTCAATATGCGATAACGGCTCACGGATCAGGCAACATTAGTTCAATACGCGATAGCGGCTCACGGATCATGCAACATTAGTTCAATACGCGATAGCAGCTCACGGACCAGGCAACATTAGTTCAATACGCGATAGTGGCTCACGGACCAGGCAATATTAGTTCAATACGCGATAGCGGCTCACGGACCAGGCAACATTAGTTCAATACGCGATAGCGGCTCACGAATCAGGCAACATTAGTTCAATACGCGATAGCGGCTCACGGACCAGGCAACATTAGTTCAATACACGATAGCGGCTCATGGACCAGGCAACACTAGTTCAATGCGCGATAGCGGCTCACGGACCAGGCAATATTAGTTCAATACGCGATAGCGGCTCACGGACCAGGCAACATTAGTTCAATACGCGATAGCGGCTCACGAACCAGGCAACATTAGTTCAATACGCGATAGCGGCTCACGGACCAGGCAACATTAGTTCAATACGCGAGAGCGGCTCATGGACCAGGCAACACTAGTTCAATACGCGATAGCGGCTCACGGACCAGGCAACACTAGTTCAATACGCGATAGCGGCTCACGGACCAGGCAACATTAATTCAATACACGATAGCGGCTCATGGACCAGGCAACACTAGTTCAATACGCGATAGCGGCTCACGGACCAGGCAACATTAGTTCAATACGCGATAGCGGCTCACGGACCAGGCAACATTAGTTCAATACACGATAGCGGCTCACGAACCAGGCAACATTAGTTCAATACGCGATAGCGGCTCACGGACCAGGCAACATTAGTTCAATACGCGATAGCGGCTCACGGACTAGGCAACATTAGTTCAATGCGCGATAGCGGCTCACGGACCAGGCAACATTAGTTCAATACACGATAGCGGCTCATGGACCAGGCAACACTAGTTCAATGCGCGATAGCGGCTCACGGACCAGGCAACACCCCCACTCTCACTAATACTACAATGTTCATCATTATAAAAAAAGGTTGCTAGCAGAATCAATCAAAGCCGTTAGTAAAGAATTTCAATTGATCTCGTCTATATGTATAACTTATAATTCAAATAGTCATTGTAGAACACATCGCTTCACTCATTGTGTTATCATCAGTCAGGTTTATTGTTGAGTGCCGTATCTACATCGCTTCGTGCATTTTGTTACACACAACGCAAATTGTTAGTTTATACACATTTATTTAAGCTCGATTGCGATATATATTAATCAGTCTGGATACCTCATTCCTGACGGAATTCATCGCCACGAGGGATAGAGAAGAGGCAATGTGGAAGTTAAATGCCTTGCCTAAGGGCACACTCGTAACGACTCCAGTGGGCTCGAACTCCGGACCTTTCGCACCTGTAGTACATTGTTAGATGAGGGGGGGGGTAATGTCCCACAAACAGCTTAGGTTATATTGCGACTCTAGCTATTATTTGTGGAGGAAGACCCTTGTGCCACCCCGAGCAGTATTTGTGGAGGAAGACCCTTGTGCCACCCCGAGCAGTATGTGTGGAGGAAGACCCTTGTGCCACCCCGAGCAGTATGTGCGGAGGAAGACCCTTGTGTCACCCCGAGCAGTATGTGTGGAGGAAGACCCTTGTGCCACCCCGAGCAGTATGTGTGGAGGAAGACCCTTGTACCACCCCGAGCAGTATTTGTGGAGGAAGACCCTTGTACCACCCCGAGCAGTATTTGTGGAGGAAGACCCTTGTACCACCCCGAGCAGTATGTGTGGAGGAAGACCCTTGTACCACCCCGAGCAGTATTTGTGGAGGAAGACCCTTGTACCACCCCGAGCAGTATTTCGTGCACGGACGGCCACCTGGGTAGAACCACCGACCTTCCCCAAGCCAGCATAATAACATGCAACATAGCACTATATATACATAGAATTAAAGAAGAAATCCCCATCTAATCTGCTTTTTTATTTGTTATTTAAGTTTATTTAACGTCGCTACCGGTTTCCCATTTGAGCGACGGGCAGTTTACCTAACAACACCTTTCCTGGGCAGGCTCCAGCGGTTATACAAATGAGACACGGTCTGAGCGGGACTCGAACCCATGACCATCAGAGATGTTAGGTAACAGTGGTATACAAGTCAGCGACCTCAACCACTCGACCACGGAGGCGGACTCTAATCTGCTTTAATGCTAGTAGTAGTTTTATATAAAACAACACCAACCACTCTAACAGCAATCTGAAATAAGTGTGTATTATGGACAAATGTGTCCATGTAAAATGTACAACATTTCTGAACATTGAGTGAACACATTTTCGCCACACAATGTTTTTGTTTGTTTTACGTTTAATTATTATCGCTACCGGTTGCCCATATGAGCGACGCCTCCTGAAGAGATTAGTAATTTTAGATTGTTGGAGGATAGTGCAATGATACAGACAGAGACCCATTCCAGAGTCTCCTCTGGTTCTTTTACGTGCACGGTGTAAAGCACCGACATGAGACCTCGGTTTAACGTCCCATCTGAAAGACTGTTAATTTTAGTAGGGTCAGACGGGGGATCGAACCTGCGATCCCTGGATTACCAGTCCAGCGTGTTACCACTGGGCTACAGATCCGCCCGTGCCACACAATGTAGCGTTTCTTTTATTGCGACGTATTTTGTCGCGTTGTAGCAATCGCTCGATACTTATTTGGACGTAACCCGGCTAAAATAAGTGTGTGTTACATTTTCGTTATTTTCGTATAAATTCGAATGCCAACAATTATTGCAAACTCATAGCCACAAATTCTAAACATACGACGGCAAAAGATAATTATTTGGACAAGAGTGTTGACATACCGAACAAGTTCGGCCACATTTCAGAAGGTCCTAATGCATTTTAAGCACTATTTTGTGTAAACACCAAGTAAACCTAACCCGCAAAATGTATACTTTCGCATTTATATTTTTATTCAAAAATTGAATTCCCTTAAATTCCACAAAACAGGTCAATAACCTATCATATTAAATGAAACTGAAGAGTTTTGTTTTTATGTTTAATATATTAATAAACACGAGATCAAACATTGCTGAATACCTTCAATTCAACAGGCCTTAATCACTGAACACGTAATATTGTAATGTCGCATTCCATTTAGTTTATAGTTCCTTTCATATTGTTTCACCATGTGATAGGCCAATATATTTATGGAGGTGATCAGGTTACACAAGTTATAGGAGTAGCAAAACACGATCCATGTCTACCCCCACGACGTTCACGCCGGGACCTAGGCACGCCCCGCTGTAGCAGCTTATTCAATGATTCGTCTTCCTCGACACAGATACCCCCACGACGTGCACGTCGGGACATAGGCACGCCCCGCTGTAGCAGCTTATTCAATGATTCGTCTTCCTCGACACAGATACCCCACGACGTGCACGTCGGGACATAGGCACGCCCCGTTGTAGCAGCTTATTCAAGTATTCGTCTCCTCGACACGTGAACGTCGTGCCTAGGTACGCCATCTTCTAAGACTTCTCAGAACCTTTCACTGCCAAGTATTCGTGTCCAGCAGAGACACTTACGGTGTTGGTTACAGACTCATTATAAGTGTCACCGTGAAGGAGAATGTATATACGTTAACATTACCAATTGGGGACAACAGATCCGGGTCTCTCCTCCACAACGTGCACGTCGTGACCTAGGCACAGCTCACAGCAGGAATAAGGGTCCAGGAAGCCGCGCCATCGGAATCGCGTGACTCTATACATATACATATATAGTACCTTACTACTAACTTCTCTACTTGGCGAGTCAGCAATACTTGTACTGGCGGCGGCGGATAGCTGGTTTTCTTTTAGCCGGCTCCTTCAATGGGACGGATCTCCTACAAGGTAGACGGTGGAACGCATACTTCTTGATGGCGTGAGAACCCCAGCGAAGAAACCGGAACCATTAGTGCTGCTGTGAGCTGACAAATCGTGCAGGATGTGGCCTTACAAGGGACCCCTTCGAAAGACGATACAGGACTTGTAACCCTGAGAAGTTTTTTCCAGTTGTCTACATAAACTTCTTAGAAAAACAAGACTCCCAAATGCCTCGGCGGAGACGACTATAGAAAATGATATCGTTCGTTCGGGACAACAGCTTATTAAAGAGAGTCGTACGAGGAGTTGATCGTAGAAATAACATTGCAAGAATGTGTGCTTTACGTTTATGTATCGTCGCTACCGGTTGCACATATGAGCGACGCCTCCTGAAGAGATTAGTCATTTTAGATTTTTGGAGGATAGTGCAATGATACAGACAGAGACCCATTCCAGAGTCTCCTCTGATTCTTTTACGTGCACGGTGTACAGCACAAACACGAAACCTCGGTTTTAAGTCCCATCTAAAAGACTTTTAATTATATTAGGGTCAGACGGGGAATCGAACCTGCAAGAAGTGCAAACTGTCTCATATAGAACCACATCTGCATAATTGCGATTATACAATGGCAATTATTGGCATTTTATATCTCAATAATCTCAATTATAATACACAATAATCCGTACTAACTATATTACAGACGGATTTGTAGTCCAGTAGTAACACGCTGGACTGGTAATCCAGGGATCGCAGGTTCGATCCCCCGTCTGACCATAATCAAATTACCAGTCTTTCAGATGGGACGTTAAACCGATGTCTCGTGTCGGTGCTTTACACCGTGCACGTAAAAGAAACAGAGGAGACTCTGGAATGTGTCTCTGTCTGTATCATTGCACTATCCTCCAAAATCTAAAATGACTAATCTCTTCATGAGGCGTCGCTCATATGGGCAACCGGTAGCGACGATAAATAAACGTAAAACACACACTAACTATCATGCACATCAAATCACATACTGTATTTTATGATTGATTTCTCGTGTATGACACATTTTACTATGAAGTGTTTTGGCTTACTTTTCATGTCAGTGAAATAACGCATAGCTTGTTTCTTTTTATTTTTCATGTCAGTGAAATAACGCATAGCTTGTTTATTTTTATTTTTCATGTCAGTGAAATAACGCATAGCTTGTTTCATTTTACGTTTCATGTCAGTGAAATAACGCATAGCTTGTTTCATTTTACGTTTCATGTCAGTGAAATAACGCATAGCTTGTTTATTTTTATTTTTCATGTCAGTGAAATAACGCATAGCTTGTTTCTTTTTACGTTTCGTGTCAGTGAAATAACGCATAGCTTGTTTCTTTGTTCGTTTCGTGTCAGTGAAATAACGCATAGCTTGTTTCATTTTACGTTTCATGTCAGTGAAATAACGCATAGCTTGTTTCATTTTACGTTTCATGTCAGTGAAATAACGCATAGCTTGTTTCATTTTACGTTTCATGTCAGTGAAATAACGCATAGCTTGTTTCATTTTACGTTTCATGTCAGTGAATAACGCATATCTTGTTTCATTTTACGTTTCATGTCAGTGAAATAACGCATAGCTTGTTTCTTTTTACGTTTCATGTCAGTGAAATAACGCATAGCTTGTTTCTTTTTACGTTTCATGTCAGTGAAATAACGCATAGCTTGTTTCTTTTTACTTTTCATGTCAGTGAAATAACGCATAGCTTGTTTCTTTTTACTTTTCATGTCAGTGAAATAACGCATAGCTTGTTTCATTTTACGTTTCATGTCAGTGAAATAACGCATAGCTTGTTTCATGTTTTTGGAAATGAGAAGCTACAATAAATATTGAGAGTTCTACTTTGCGGAGATCACAATCTGCCATGAATCTACAAGTACAGGATTAACGTAATCCAGCTATCATGGACAGTGTAATGCCACTGCTGATTGCAACTGTATTTTATAGGAAACCCATCAACAATATGCATGTTAATCCTGAGAAATAAACCTCACAGAAACAGAAATGGGGGTGAAAGAATTTTGAAACTCGCACTGCAGATACATAAATTATAACAGGTTGATTATTTCAAATAGAAGATTATGGAGGCGGTCATGTTGGATTAACCAAGTCACATGACTATTAAACTACATTAAATTAATAATAAATATACTCATTCTATCAACACAATTATTTAATTTAAATTTTCTATTAAAAACTGCATGTGTAGCTTGTATATATATATATATATATATATATATATATATATATATATTCAACAAGTTTACATTATGTTTGTGTCAGTTTACATTATGTTTGTGTCAGTTTACATTATGTTTGTGTCAGTTTACATTATGTTTGTGTCAGTTTACATTATGTTTGTGTCAGTTTACATTATTTTTGTGTCAGTTTACATTATGTTTGTGTCAGTTTACATTATGTTTGTGTCAGTTTACATTATGTTTGTGTCAGTTTACATTATTTTTGTATCAGTTTACATTATTTTTGTGTCCGTTTTCATTATTTTGGCTAACAGGAAGTCAATTTCTATGTACTTCATAACTGGTTCCACATTTCAAATTCCCAGAACTGCTTTATTTAAGCGCGATTTCCCTAGTTTTGTCAGCATTTCCGATTAGATGTTTCTTGCTTTCCTATACATTTATTCTATGCAAAAATAGTTCAATAATAATGTACTAACAGTGTATGGGTAGTGTATTAAATAATACTAACACATTAGTATCTTATGAAGTATCATTACGCTTCAAATAATAAAACAGTCCGATTGAGTTAATTTGCATAAAATTGCACGTGCAAAAATGTGAAGTTCTCTGCTTTACGTTAGAGAAAGTTAGAGAAAGAGATAACCATGCAAGCAGGTTGCTTTCTTCTCAATCCTACACGTATGTACATAGGAAAGCGGTAACCATGTAAGCACGTTGCTTTCTCCTCAATCCTTACATGTATGTACATAGGAAAGAGATAACCATGCAAGCAGGTTGCTTTCTCCTCAATCCTACATGTATGTACATAGGAAAGAGGTAACCATACAAGCAGGTTGCTTTCTCCTCAATCCTACATGTATGTACATAGGAAAGAGGTAACCGTGCAAGCAGGTTGCGTTCTTCTCAATCCTACATGTATGTACATAGGAAAGAGGTAACCATACAAGCAGGTTGCTTTCTCCTCAATCCTACATGTATGTACATAGGAAAGAGGTAACCGTGCAAGCAGGTTGCGTTCTTCTCAATCATACATGTATGTACATAGGAAAGAGGTAACCATACAAGCAGGTTGCTTTCTCCTCAATCCTACATGTATGTACATAGGAAAGAGGTAACCGTGCAAGCAGGTTGCGTTCTTCTCAATCATACATGTATGTACATAATATTTATACTTGACTACTCATATACTTGTTTATTCAAAGAAAGAAATATTGTTTAAGCTAAATAGTGCGTTGGGTTAGCCTGGGAACAGGCGTCGATATATTTTGCCTGGTCAGTCAAATAAATATATTTTAACACCGAGACTATTAATTGGGCCGTATTGTGTTTCTGATAATGTAATATTGCCAGAAGTTAAAAAGTGAAAAATCGACAGACTGGCACCCAGGCTAGCGTTAGGTATGAACTATTATTATATTTTTTGGGAGGGAGGAGGGAGGTTTGAGGGGGAATGGTACAAAACGCATACAGAAACTTTGACCTGACTTTGAATGTGTTCCTCGAAACGAACTATTGTTAGCCTTATGAAAAATCAAACATATCACTATAATTATAGAAAGATGAACAGTTTAGGGTAATACCTCTCAACTTAACTTGTTGCTATGGTAACTCGTCTGCCAACGAGGAGAATAAACGCCGAGACGATCCCAAACTATCAAATCGTGTCTCAATGACAGGGTAACTGATAT
>CM026386.1:75886211-75911211 GCA_014843695.1 Archivesica marissinica | reverse complement strand
CACTCCGCGCTATTAATAGAAAATTACATAAATAAAGTTTAAATTTTTATAAGAAGTTTTCTGTATCGCTTTCTCATGCTGCTTATCCCAACACATATATACATATATAGGTGTAAATTAACGCCAACTAATATATTTGATTATTATAGTATGCTTGTAGAAAGTATCGAACATATTATTGGGGAATATTCCTACATCCAAGAATTATGGAGTAACCTGTCTCAATACTTAAAATCTAAGAATATCGATGTGGTGTTCAACATAACAGACATCTGTAGTTGGGAGAACACAAAATTCTACATCATACAGATGTATAAATTTACATTAACTTTGTGTGTAGATTCTTTATTTTTAGAATGAAATACAGGACAAATATTGCCCATTTAGAGCATTTTAGAAAATGCCTGGATATAAAAATCATTCAGAAAAGGTCTTAGCACTAGAAAGAAACAAATTAGAACAACACAAACTCTACTTTTCAGCTTTAACGTTACTATATAATTCCACTGTGCACTTTTCACTTATAATCCTATCATTTGATTTGTATATATGTTGATGGCCTCTTGGTAGAATAACTTTTGTTAAATGAGTTCTCCCGTAAAATAAAGTCTTTATTGTTATTATTTTATTTAACCCTATTTTATTGCAAATCAATAGTACATATGTCATACACGTAAGGATACAATGCATAGCATGAAAATAGAAATGGTTTGGGTCACACGTTTGAACAACATTAGACAACGACCCGCACCATATAGGCATATTATTGGTATTTATATATTATTTTTATTAGTAATATTCAGTGTTTTTAGAATCAGCAACAGTGACGTCGCTGTGTCTCCTTGTTCAGTGGTCAGTGTTTTTAGAATCAGCAACAGTGACGTCGCTGTGTCTCCTTGTTCAGTGGTCAGTGTTTTTAGAATCAGCAATAGTGACGTCGTTGTCTCTCTTAGTTCAGTGGTCAGTGTTTTTAGAATCAGCAATAGTGAAGTCGTTGTGTCTCCTAGTTCAGTGGTCAGTGTTTTTAGAATCAGCAATAGTGACGTCGCTGTGTCTCCTTGTTCAGTGGTCAGTGTTTTTAGAATCAGCAATAGTGACGTCGTTGTCTCTCCTAGTTCAGTGGTCAGTGTTTTTAGAATCAGCAATAGTGAAGTCGTTGTGTCTCCTAGTTCAGTGGTCAGTGTTTTTAGAATCAGCAATAGTGACGTCGTTGTGTCTCCTAGTTCAGTGGTCAGTGTTTTTAGAATCAGCAATAGCGATGTCGTTGTGTCTCCTTGTTCAGTGGTCAGTGTTTTTAGAATCAGCAATAGTGACGTCGTTCTGTCTCCTTGTTCAGTAGTCAGTGTTTTTAGAATCAGCAATAGTGACGTCGTTCTGTCTCCTTGTTCAGTAGTCAGTGTTTTTAGAATCAGCAATAGTGACGTTGTTGTGTCTCCTAGTTCAGTGGTCAGTGTTTTTAGAATCAGCAATAGTGAAGTCGTTGTGTCTCCTAGTTCAGTGGTCAGTGTTTTTAGAATCAGCAATAGTGACGTCGTTGTGTCTCCTAGTTCAGTGGTCAGTGTTTTTAGAATCAGCAATAGCGATGTCGTTGTGTCTCCTTGTTCAGTGGTCAGTGTTTTTAGAATCAGCAATAGTGACGTCGTTCTGTCTCCTTGTTCAGTAGTCAGTGTTTTTAGAATCAGCAATAGTGACGTTGTTGTGTCTCCTTGTTCAGTAGTCAGTGTTTTTAGAATCAGCAATAGCGACGTCGTTGTGTCTCCTAGTTCAGTGGTCTGTGTTTTTAGAATCAGCAATAGTGACGTCGTTGTGTCTCCTAGTTCAGTGGTCAGTGTTTTTAGAATCAGCAATAGCGATGTCGTTGTGTCTCCTAGTTCAGTGGTCATTGTTTTTAGAATCAGCAATAGTGACGTCGTTGTGTCTCCTAGTTCAGTGGTCATTGTTTTTAGAATCAGCAATAGTGACGTCGTTGTGTCTCCTAGTTCAGTGGTCAGTGTTTTTAGAATATAGCGACGTCGTTCTGTCTCCTTGTTCAGTAGTCAGTGTTTTTAGAATCAGCAATAGTGACGTCGCTGTGTCTCCTTGTTCAGTGGTCAGTGTTTTTAGAATCAGCAATAGTGACGTCGTTGTCTCTCCTAGTTCAGTGGTCAGTGTTTTTAGAATCAGCAATAGTGAAGTCGTTGTGTCTCCTAGTTCAGTGGTC
Organism: Archivesica marissinica; assembly: GCA_014843695.1. Taxonomy (NCBI): domain Eukaryota; kingdom Metazoa; phylum Mollusca; class Bivalvia; order Venerida; family Vesicomyidae; genus Archivesica; species Archivesica marissinica. Next base: position 75,909,011 of record CM026386.1, on the reverse strand, counting down.
AGTGTTTTTAGAATCAGCAATAGTGACGTCGTTGTGTCTCCTAGTTCAGTGGTCAGTGTTTTTAGAATCAGCAATAGCGATGTCGTTGTGTCTCCTTGTTCAGTGGTCAGTGTTTTTAGAATCAGCAATAGTGACGTCGTTCTGTCTCCTTGTTCAGTAGTCAGTGTTTTTAGAATCAGCAATAGCGACGTCGTTGTGTCTCCTAGTTCAGTGGTCAGTGTTTTTAGAATCAGCAATAGTGACGTCGTTGTGTCTCCTAGTTCAGTGGTCAGTGTTTTTAGAATCAGCAATAGCGATGTCGTTGTGTCTCCTAGTTCAGTGGTCATTGTTTTTAGAATCAGCAATAGTGACGTCGTTGTGTCTCCTAGTTCAGTGGTCAGTGTTTTTAGAATATAGCGACGTCGTTCTGTCTCCTTGTTCAGTAGTCAGTGTTTTTAGAATCAGCAATAGTGACGTCGCTGTGTCTCCTTGTTCAGTGGTCAGTGTTTTTAGAATCAGCAATAGTGACGTCGTTGTCTCTCCTAGTTCAGTGGTCAGTGTTTTTAGAATCAGCAATAGTGAAGTCGTTGTGTCTCCTAGTTCAGTGGTCAGTGTTTTTAGAATCAGCAATAGTGACGTCGTTGTGTCTCCTAGTTCAGTGGTCAGTGTTTTTAGAATCAGCAATAGCGATGTCGTTGTGTCTCCTTGTTCAGTGGTCAGTGTTTTTAGAATCAGCAATAGTGACGTCGTTCTGTCTCCTTGTTCAGTAGTCAGTGTTTTTAGAATCAGCAATAGTGACGTCGTTCTGTCTCCTTGTTCAGTAGTCAGTGTTTTTAGAATCAGCAATAGTGACGTTGTTGTGTCTCCTAGTTCAGTGGTCAGTGTTTTTAGAATCAGCAATAGTGAAGTCGTTGTGTCTCCTAGTTCAGTGGTCAGTGTTTTTAGAATCAGCAATAGTGACGTCGTTGTGTCTCCTAGTTCAGTGGTCAGTGTTTTTAGAATCAGCAATAGCGATGTCGTTGTGTCTCCTTGTTCAGTGGTCAGTGTTTTTAGAATCAGCAATAGTGACGTCGTTGTGTCTCCTAGTTCAGTGGTCAGTGTTTTTAGAATCAGCAATAGCGATGTCGTTGTGTCTCCTAGTTCAGTGGTCATTGTTTTTAGAATCAGCAATAGCGACGTCGTTGTGTCTCCTAGTTCAGTGGTCAGCGTTTTTAGAATATAGCGACGTCGTTGTGTCTCCTAGTTCAGTGGTCAGCGTTTTTAGAATATAGCGACGTCGTTGTGTCTCCTAGTTCAGTGGTCAGCGTTTTTAGAATATAGCGACGTCGTTGTGTCTCCTAGTTCAGTGGTCAGCGTTTTTAGAATATAGCGACGTCGTTGTGTCTCCTAGTTCAGTGGTCAGCGTTTTTAGAATATAGCGACGTCGTTGTGTCTCCTAGTTCAGTGGTCAGCGTTTTTAGAATATAGCGACGTCGTTGTGTCTCCTAGTTCAGTGGTCAGCGTTTTTAGAATATAGCGACGTCGTTGTGTCTCCTAGTTCAGTGGTCAGCGTTTTTAGAATATAGCGACGTCGTTGTGTCTCCTAGTTCAGTGGTCAGTATGTTTTGTATCTATGTTTTAGTACTACAAGTCGGGGGGAGAAATGTACGCATTTGTATCATTACGGAAGGTGTATCCGAGGACACTGGTGATGCCGTCGATGTGTTGCAACACTTGAAGGAGAGAGACATCCAGATAGATGTATTGCATCTAGAGAGCGAAAATATTGGTAATGTACCCGATTCTCAATTAATGCTAATTTGTCAGTATATAAGGATGCTGTATTTTCTACTTCTTCGTGCTATGGTAAATTGTTGTTTTTTTTCGGCGAATTTTTGGTCTTACGCGAATTTATGATTTACAGCGTTGTCCGCGAATTCATAAATCCGCGAAATAAGTTTGGTGGTCGAATTCGCGAAATAAAGCTCACGCGAATATAAAGTGATTTACAGTAACTGTCACAGTCCAGTTCTCAGTTCCGAACAAGAATCCACCTATCACGCATGCAGTTCTGTAAGCTCCATGGCTGCTGCTTGGCGTTAGACGCCAGTAAGTCATGACATCACCATGAAAATTGTTCACCATTTCCCAATGTATACAAACACCTGTTCAATTGGAACGCGTAGGGATCCTAGCCGTCATGTAGGGATGTTTACTCATCAATGCGCTGGAGCCAGTAGTACTGAAATAAATGCACAACAAGTCTTCTTCAAATGAAAACAAATGCCACAGATGCACCACAATCACAATAAGAAATGCAAACAGTCTCTGGTTCTACAGTAAAACATCATCAAATTATCGTCTGCTTGATTGCAAAAAACTATTTTCTAGGGTACAACAACCCGGAAGCAATTCCTTCAGTGGAGTCACAAGGTAACTACTGTACTCCGGCACGTACGCACGCACGCAGTCGTATGATTCTGCAACAATATACATGTATTATAATATATGATTGTTGTTTTGGGTAGAATTGACACGGTTTAACGAACTCACTAGTTGATCATTTAAATGTTCAGTTACATCAGTCAATTGCACTAAGTGATAAATCATTGTGTTTTTGACAAAAGTTGTAAACAAATCGGGTTTACTTTGAATAACCATAATCACTTTATTGAACTCAACAGATATATTTAATCAATACAAGCGGAATTTTTATCATCGGAAGTACATAAACCTGGCACCAAAACATGATCTACAGAATGCAGCCTTTTTATAGACCTTTCATATATTCACTTTCGTTTCAGTGAAATAGTATGTTATTAATTTTCTGCTAATTTTGATATGCATATTAATTTTAAATATGCTGTTTATCGGAGTTCCGTTTCCATTAGTCCTAGATATGAGACTAAATAATTATGCATAACTAAGCGTGTATTATGCAAACATTAATGCTATATAGAGCTTGATCTGTTTGTATACGTATAATAAACCGTCTTCTGAAACACCATAGGCCTCGAGGTTATAAAACTTTTCTCAGATCACAAACTCAAGCTCAAATGATCTGATTGGTTGATTCTGAGTGTTACTGTCATCTGAACCAATCAGACGCTTGAAACTGAGTTTGAGATTGGAGAAACGTTTTATAACCTCTGAGCTGTTTGCAATATTGGATGTGTTTTGTATGTTCGCACTATGTAATGTCCTTTTGTTTGCATACTGTTATGCCATTTGTATGTTTGTAATACGTACACGTCTGTGAGACTAGTACATGACTGGGCAACCAAATGGACTAGGTCACACATATACACGCAATCACGTACACACGCATACGAACGCGCGCATCACGACGACAAGTACGCACCTGCACACATTTATATCGAACACTCGCTATGTACTTTATGATGCTATATGAAAAACTAATTATTACGTAGAGTTGTGGAACCTATGCTCGGCGTAAATCCTACATATCATGGCCTATAAAAAAAAGTTAAATGCACTTGCCGTATATTATTATTTCTTCAGTCGTGAACACAACTTTCAAAATATTGTTGTTGAAAATTTTAGCTTCATTACGTAACCATGCGCCTAAATACAGCTATCGCAACAGCACCTGTTTCCATGGGGAACTAGATACTTTATATTAGGGCAAATATGCACGGCGTACATGAAATGTTTTATTTATCTACGCGTAAATGTTGAATATATTATTTTGACTTAGTAACATCAATAATTAACTTAATTTAATACTCATAAGAAACTTTTTTCTGGTTATTTGTACATTTTTCCCCAATTCGAATAGCTACCTGAAATGGTCATAAACCGCATCATTTCGGTGGAAAAAATTCGCAACAAGTTTTCGGTTTATATTTGTCTGCTGAACCAGTCAGGTGACAGTTGCATTAGGCTATCGGTACGCACAACGGAATGCTATTGAACCATGCTTCACCTCTGTCAGCGAAAATAGATTCAAACTATTTAAATATTATAAATACGGATGTAAATGAAAAAAATACGCCGAGCATAGGAATACGCCGAGCATAGGAATACATAGGAATACGCCGAGCATAGGAATACGCCGAGCATAGGGGAATACGCCGAGCATAGGAATACGCCGAGCATAGGAATACGCCGAGCATAGGTTCCATCACTCTAATACCTAACTATCTTAGTACGTACGTTGACATTGTTGTCTATTCATTCAATTCAGGTGTACGACGCCGACGGCAAGTAAATCAGACAAGTTTGTATCAGATAATAGCGACTCTCTCGGGCGGCTCTGTGATACACACCAACAAACAGAACATTGGATCAGCGCTGAATATAATAACGGTTAGTATTATTAATGAACAAAAATAGTGCAGATTGAACTGTTGGGTTCATTGGTTATAGTATATAAAAACTGTTACAACCCATACCCAATTTAGTATATAATAATAATAATAATAATAATAAAGTATATAATAATAATAATAATAAAGTATATAATAATAATAATAATAATAATAATAATAATAATAATAAAGTATATAATAATAATAATAATAATAATAATAATAATAATAATAATAAAGTATATAATAATAATAATATAATAAAATATATAATAATAATAATAAAATAATATATAATAAATAATAATAAAGTATATAATATAATAATAATAATAAAATAATAATAAAGTAATAATAATAATAATAATAATAATAATAATAATAATAAAGTATATAATAATAATAATAATAAAGTATATAATAATAATAATAATAATAATAAAGTATATAATAATAATAATAATAAAGTATATAATAATAATAATAATAATAATAATAAAGTATATAATAATAATAATAAAGTATATAATGATGATAATAATACTAATATAGGCTTTATTTTACGAGATGACTCATTTAACAAAAGTTAATCTACCATGAGGCCCTCATCATATTCAAATGATAGGACTATAAGTGAAAACTGCATATTGGAATTACATGTATATAGTAATGTTAAAGCTGAAAAGTAGAGAACCTATATATAGTATGTTATAGTACCCGTAATTCTATGAAGTTAATACTTGTATATCAATACATATATTGGCAACTAGGACAGTTCAATTCACAAGCAGTACCCGCAATTCTATGAATTTAATACTTGTATAGCAATACATATATAGGCAACTAGGACAGTTCAATTCACAAGCAGTACCTGTACTTCTATGAAGTTAATACTTGTATAGCAATACATATATAGGCAACTAGGACAGTTCAATTCACAAGCAACTATTTGTAGTGTAATAATAATGAAATGTTAATGATTGTTTTCTATAATTGTATATTACCTATGCACTCAACAACATATATTATCGGTCACCTGGTGTGTTACAGTATTTGGAGCAAACTAATAACCATATAATATTAATATTCATACATTCATGTATCATCTTATTTTATACATTATATTACAGATGCATATGCAACGAATTGCTGTATAATCGTATGGAATAAAATGCATTATATGCATTAGTGGAAGTCGTAACAGCGCAGTGATAACGCGTTCGCTTCAGGTGCGAAAGGCCCGGAGTTCGAGTCTCTGCTGGAGCCGTTACGAGTGTGCGCTTATGCAAGGCATTTAAATTCCACGTTGCCTCTTCTCTCTCCAACGTGGCAATGGATTGCATCAGGAATGAGGTCTCGAGAGTGATTAATTTAAGTTGTAAGAACTTGTTTCGCAATCGAGATAAAATATATTTTGTATTAACTAGTGCATTAAATAAAATATGTGAATGATATTGTACGATTATTCCCACTATTATATAACACCAAACTGACGGCTTAGGAATGTTGTTGAGTGTATGTTAATGGGTATCTAATTGAATGTGCATTACTTGTGATATTAATGCATGCTGTTGTACATATACAGATATTTCAGTAGCTTGTTATATAATTATGCTTATGTGAAGTGTGCTTTGTAATGTGTAATCAAACCTGGATACTAGTATAACGTTGCGGTGCGGGCCAGTGTCTGGTGCGGGCCTGTGTCTGGTGCGGGCCGGTGTCTGGTACGGGCCAGTGTCTGGTGCGGGCCAGTGTCTGGTACGGGCCTGTGTCTGGTGCGGGCCGGTGTCTGGTACGGGCCAGTGTCTGGTGCGGGCCTGTGTCTGGTGCGGGCCTGTGTCTGGTGTGGGCCGGTGTCTGGTACGGGCCAGTGTCTGGTGCGGGCCAGTATCTGGTGCGGGCCGTTGTATGGTGCGGGCCAGTGTCTGGTGCGGGCCGGTATCTGGTGCGGGCCGTTGTATGGTGCGGGCCGGTGTCTGATGCGGGCCGGTATCTGGTGCGGGCCGTTGTATGGTGCGGGCCAGTGTCTGGTGTGGGCCAGTGTCTGGTGCTGGCCGGTGTATGGTGCGGGCCGGTGCATGGTGCGGGTCGGTATATGGTGCTGGCCGGTGTATGGTGCGGGTCGGTGTATGGTGCGGGCCAGTGTCTGGTGCGGGCCGGTATGGTGCGGGCCAGTGTCTGGTGCGGGCCGGTGTATGGTGCGGGCCGGTGTCTGGTGCGGGTCGGTGTCTGGTGCGGGCCAGTGTCTGGTGCGGGCCGGTGTATGGTGCGGGCCGGTGTATGGTGCGGGTCGGTGTATGGTGCGGGCCAGTGTCTGGTGCGGGCCGGTGTATGGTGCGGGCCGGTGTATGGTGCGGGTCGGTGTATGGTGCGGGTCGGTGTATGGTGCGGGCCAGTGTCTGGTGCGGGTCGGTGTATTGTGCGGGTCGGTGTATGGTGCGGGTCGGTATATGGTGCGGGCCAGTGTCTGGTGCGGGTCGGTGTATGGTGCGGGCCGGTGTATGGTGCGGGTCGGTGTATGGTGCGGGTCGGTGTATGGTGCGGGCCGGTGTCTGGTGCGGGCCGGTGTATGGTGCGGGCCGGTGTATGGTGCGGGCCGGTGATGGTGCGGGCCGGTGTATGGTGCGGGTCGGTGTATGGTGCGGGCCAGTGTCTGGTGCGGGCCGGTGTATGGTGCGGGCCGGTGTCTGGTGCGGGTCGGTGTCTGGTGCGGGCCGGTGTGTGGTGCGGGCCGGTGTATGGTGCGGGCGGGTGTATGGTGCGGGTCGGTGTATGGTGCGGGTCGGTGTATGGTGCGGGCCAGTGTCTGGTGCGGGTCGGTGTATGGTGAGGGCCGGTGTATGGTGCGATCGGTGTCTGGTGCGGGCCGGTGTATGGTGCGGGCCGGTGTATGGTGCGGGTGGGTGTATGGTGCGGGCCGGTGTATGGTGAGGGCCGGTGTATTGTGCGGATCGGTGTCTGGTGCGCGCCAGTGTCTGGTGCGGGCCGGTGTCTGTTGCGGGCCGGTGTATGGTGCGGGTCGGTGTATGGTGCGGGCCGTGTATGGTGCGGGTCGGTGTATGGTGCTGGCAGGTGTATGGTGCGGGTCGGTGTATGGTGCGGGCCAGTGTCTGGTGCGGGCCGGTGTATGGTGCGGGCCAGTGTCTGGTGCGGGCCGGTGTATGGTGCGGGCCGGTGTCTGGTGCGGGTCGGTGTCTGGTGCGGGCCAGTGTCTGGTGCGGGCCGGTGTATGGTGTGGGTCGGTGTATGGTGCGGGCCGGTGTATGGTGCGGGCCGGTGTATGTGGGGGGTGTTGGTGCGGGCCGGTGTATGGTGCGGGACGGTGTATGGTGCGGGTGGTGTATGGTGCGGGTCGGTGTATGGTGCGGGCCAGTGTCTGGTGCGGGTCGGTGTATTGTGCGGGTCGGTGTATGGTGCGGGTCGGTGTATGGTGCGGGCCAGTGTCTGGTGCGGGTCGGTGTATGGTGCGGGCCGGTGTATGGTGCGGGTCGGTGTATGGTGCGGGTCGGTGTATGGTGCGGGCCGGTGTCTGGTGCGGGCCGGTGTATGGTGCGGGCCGGTGTATGGTGCGGGCCGGTGTATGGTGCGGGCCGGTGTATGGTGCGGGTCGGTGTATGGTGCGGCCAGTGTCTGGTGCGGGCCGGTGTATGGTGCGGGCCAGTGTCTGGTGCGGGCCGGTGTATGGTGCGGGCCGGTGTATGGTGCGGGTCGGTGTCTGGTGCGGGCCAGTGTCTGGTGCGGGCCGGTGTATGGTGCGGCCGGTGTATGGGGCGGGCCGGTGTATGGTGCGGGTCGGTGTCTGGTGCGGGCCAGTTCTGGTGCGGGCCGGTGTATGGTGAGGGCCGGTGTATGGTGCGGATCGGTGTCTGGTGCGGGCCAGTGTCTGGTGCGGGCCGGTGTATGGTGCGGGTCGGTGTATGGTGCGGGCCGGTGTATGGTGAGGGCCGGTGTATTGTGCGGATCGGTGTCTGGTGCGCGCCAGTGTCTGGTGCGGGCCGGTGTATGGTGCGGGTCGGTGTATGGTGCGGGTCGGTGTATGGTGTGGGTCGGTGTATGGTGCGGGCCAGTGTCTGGTGCGGGCAGGTGTCTGGTGCGGGCCGGTGTATGGTGCGGGCCGGTGTCTGGTGCGGGCCGGTGTATGGTGCGGGCCAGTGTATGGTGCGGGTCGGTGTATGGTGCGGATCGGTGTCTGGTGCGGGTCGGTGTATGGTGCGGGCTGGTGTATGGTGCGGGCCGGTGTATGGTGTGGGTCGGTGTATGGTGCGGGCCGGTGTATGGTGCGGGCCGGTGTATTGTGCGGGCCGGTGTATGGTGTGGGCCGGTGTCTGGTGCGGGTCGGTGTATGGTGCGCGCCGTTGTTGAAGATTGTTTCGCGATCGTTGTAAAATACTAGAGGACATAGAAAACGCACACCTACATTATATACTAGAGAACATAGAAAACGCACACCTACATTATATACTAGAGGACATAGAAAACGCACGCCTACATTATATAGAACATAGAAAACGCACACCTACATTATATACTAGAGGACATAGAAAACGCACACCTACATTATATACTAGAGGACATAGAAAACGCACACCTACATTATATACTAGAGAACATAGAAAACGCACACCTACATTATATACTAGAGGACATAGAAAACGCACACCTACATTATATACTAGAGAACATAGAAAACGCACACCTACATTATATACTAGAGGACATAGAAAACGCACACCTACATTATATACTAGAGGACATAGAAAACGCACGCCTACATTATATACTAGAGAACATAGAAAACGCAGAGCTACACTATATACTAGAGAACATAGAAAACGCACACCTACACTATATACTAGAGGACATAGAAAACGCACAGCTACATTATATACTAGAGGACATAGAAAACGCACACCTACATTATATACTAGAGGACATAGAAAACGCACATCTACATTATATACTAGAGAACATAGAAAACGCACATCTACATTATATACTAGAGAACATAGAAAACGCACAGCTACACTATATACTAGAGGACATAGAAAACACACACCTACATTATATGATTAGTATTACATGAAAACGAAATACGAAGGATTCCATCAAAGATATATCACATCTTTGTTACAAAACACAAACTGAACAACTAAAAATATTCCAAAATGTTTAAAACTATGTATTTATATAGTTATTGTTTTTCATGTAAAAACACACTTATCCGAAGTATGCGTTTTCTATGTCCTCTAGTATAAATAAAGCTTAATCTTAAAGTGATATCTGTATTCATATGTTCATGTATGTCATACTATTTTAGCAAAGCTTAAAGACATCGCTGATACACATAATGCGTTTCACGGACCACTCGCCACCTGGGAAGAGTTTCAAAATCAATGTGGATGATACAATGACGCAACTAATATTCCGAGCTCAGGTCGAACGCTCTAATCCAGTCATAGTAGCAATAAACCCTCAAGGTATATAATTACTTAATTCTTTCAATGCCAATGTCGCATAAAGGCGATTTTGTAAAAAACAAAACAGAGAACCCGATCAGACATAGCAGAACGTGCCTATATGATAATTGTTCTTCAGACAGTAGAGCTGAAGCACCTGTCCGAATAGCAAACAACATAGATCCTGATCAGATGCGGCGGCTGATCTGGATCTATGTTGTTTGCACATGCTCTGAATTTCAACTTGATTCGACGCTGAAAGAGTTAATAACTAAAACACGTGTTTGCTTAATTGCAACTGACAGCTGATGTCTGATATGGTAACTCTCTGACTGCTATCGATGGATGAATATCTTGGGTGCCCATCCAACATCCCACAAAAGAGCTGGATAGCTTCGCCATAAGAAATAATTCGAAACTCTCACTAGGATTCGAGCAAACAACGACGAGGGTCAAGTGGTCGTAATTACTCGGCTAAGACACCCCCCCCCCCGCCGAATGAGCATATAGTATATTAGAATAATTATTGAAAGCAAGCGTAGTTATTTTAATCCTATCGAACATTGTATATAAATTAATTATTATTTGGGTTTATTAATTGATATTTTGTTTTTTTTCAAAGATTCAATGATTTTTTGTAACTGTTTCGCGTGGTTGGTGTGACTTTATTCAGATTTTCATTTCCCATTCAATATTGGAAATAGAAGTTGACAATACTATTTGCAAGGACTATCTATGCCCTGGGTTTCATATAAATGTGTTTATGTATAACAGAACAAATTTGATCAATCTTTAAATAGGCTTCGGGTCTTACACAATTTGTGTGATGGAAGTCTAAAAAGGTAATATTGAATTATATGAAATTACAATTGCGATATGTTTTATATTATAATGCATATATAACTTGTCTTGTAATGTTGTAAAGTTGTCGGCATTCGATCAAATTATGTAATTGTAGAAACAAGTGAAACTAAAGTTATAATCAACCAATGACACACTGACGAGCCGGATTATTACCCATCCCGAAATACATTTTATGTAATTATTGGCAAGGTTCGATCCCCCGCCTGACCCGTCTGACCCTAATGAAATTAACAGTCTTTCAGATGGGACATTAAACCGAGGTCTCGTGTCGGTGCTCATTACACTATCCTACTACAATCTAAAATGACTAATCTCTTCAGGGGGCGTTGCTCATATGGGCAACCGGTAGCGACGATAAATAAACGTAAAACACACACTCGATTGCTCCATATGTGGCGTCCGTGGTCCAGTGGTAGAGCGTCGGATTTGGAATCGAACGGTCCCGGGTTCGATACTCGGTCAGGCCACGTATGTAGTGTCATTGAGCAAGGCACATCACACACATTGCTTAGTACTGGTTAATCGCTTATGTCGGCTGAGCCTGCCCAGGAAAACATGTATAAGTCCCCGCGTGGGGTTTGACATTAATGAAACATACATACATACATATTATTATATTGTAATGTTGTAACTTTCTAATTCAGAGAGATGTCCAGAATGTTGTTATGTAGAGACATCATCTTCGGTCATATCTCAATATTTGCAGAACTTGCATTTCTATTTCAGGCCTACCATCGTCAGTACTACCAAGACTACTTGGACAAGCCAGCGTTGGTACAGTGATAGGATTGTTGGAAGCAAACATTTCTAAGGTAAACCAAGTTATATGCATTTTATTAATTATAATATATAATATAGATCTAATATATCACTAAGTGGCCTATCGAGGGGTTCGTGTCTTCGAGACCGAGGGGTTCGTGACTCCGAGACCAAGGGGTTCGTGTCTCCGAGACCGAGGGGTTCGTGTCTCCGAGATCGAGGGGTTCGTGTCACCGATTCCGAGGGGTTCGGGTCTCTGAGACCGAGGGGTTCCTATCTCCGAGACCGAGGGGTTCAGGTCTCCGAGATCGAGGGGTTGGGTATCCGAGACCGAGGGGTTCGTGTCTCCGAGACCGAGGGGTTAAGGTCTCCGAGACCGAGGAGTTCGGTTATCCGAGACCGAGTGGATAAGGTTCCGTTGACCGTGTGCTTAAGGTGGCCAACCCTCACAGCAGTAAAATCGATTCCCACTGGGATGTCCGGAAGGTATCTTGCTGGCTTACGGAAGACCGGTGGTTCGACCATGGTGCCGGTCCGAGATACTGCTCAGAAGATCATCCGGGGTCGTATTCAACCAATAAATGCTGGATTATCGCCATGTGACATAACCTGCTGTTGTTGTGACTTTAAACTCCCAAAACAAAACAAGTCTGCTATGCTACATATACACATTAAAACCAGTCTACTATGCTACATAGACACATTAAAACCAGTCTGCTATGCTACATAGACACATTAAAACCAGTCTGTTATGCTACATAGACACATTAAAACCAGTCTGCTATGCTACATAGACACATTAAAACCAGCCTGTTATGTTACATAGACACATTAAAACCAGTCTGCTATGCTACATAGAGACATTAAAACCAGTCTGCTATGCTACATAGTCACATTAAAACCAGCCTGCTATGCTACATAGACACATTAAAACCAGTCTGCTATGCTACATAGACACATTAAAACCAGTCTGCTATGCTACATAGACACATTAAAACCAGTCTGCTATGCTACATAGACACATTAAAACCAGTCTGCTATGCTACATAGACACATTAAAACCAGTCTGCTATGCTACATAGACACATTAAAACCAGCCTGCTATGCTACATAGACACATTAAATACATCATGACATTGTAATACCGTTAGAGATTAAAGTTCATCAACAGCTTAGGTTCATATGGCGAGTTATTGGGTAGGCGATCCCTTGATGTGCCATAAGCTGTATGTCATGCACGGGGGCTCGTACCCGCGTATAATAACCGGCATTATTATCAGCTGAATATGGGTAGCTTTCTCTCGTGAAATAATTCGACACCCCACATCCACATTGCGAATCGAATCTACAGTGATTGGATTACTATTACATATTTCTAAATGTTTTGTTATGTTATGTTATATTTTGGGTTTTACGCATGCATCAGCACCAGTTCGGGCTATATCGCCGGCGGGCAGTTTACTTAAGAACACCTTTCCTGGGCAGGCTCCAGCGGTTAACCAGTACTTGGGTGCACCAACCTCCGTAAGAAACTGCCAACTTTTTCATATAAATGAGACACGGCCTGAGCGGGGCTCGAACCGTGACCATCAGTGATGATAGGTTACAGTGGTATTTTGTTTATATGATATTAATAATTATATAATATTAAATGAGTGGTCATTTGTTATTGAATTTATTTAACTCGCCAGAGACTCGTTTTTAGAAGACGAGTTAAATAAATTCAATAACAAAATTTTAATGAACACGAATATAAGATCCTATTTATAGCATATCCGTCCAGAAAGCTGTAAATTCACAGAGTTGAATTGTTTCATGTACATATTCTTCAGTTATTATCTATGAAATGCGTTATGCGGTCCGTTGTAAATGAATAGTAGACGCAGTAAAACGTAGTTCACATTTTATTTGTAGTTTTATAAATAGTTCGTTATAAATAGGACCTTATATTCGTATTCATTTGTTATTAAATTTATTTTACTCGTCTTCTAAGAACGATACAAACACGCATCTTACTCGTCAAATACGTTCAATAACAAATAACCACTTGTTTTATGTCCAATGATATTATGTATGTCAGTATATCAAGTGAAAATAACATAATTATGCTTGGAAAACAGACAATGAACTACATTTAATAAACAGCCACATTAACATTTATTTCAGAGAACAGATCAGGGATTCTGGGAAATCGATAAATTGGATGGTAATATGTGGGATATTACAGTTGACGGTCAGAGTCCCATTGATTTTACGCATGCCTTTCTTGAGCCTGGAGTCGGTGGGTTTGGAGCTTACCCCATCAAAGGTCGACCAATCGCAGGTAAACCATATACACAATAAACACTGTTCTGCGCATGAGCATACAATGAGAGACATTAGTCCGTTATTGTGTGTGTGTTTTACGTTTATTTATCGTCGCTACAAGTTGCCCATATAAGCGACGCCTCCTGAAGTGATTAGTCATTTTAGATGTTGGAGGATAGTGCATGATACAGACAGAGACCCATTCCAGAGTCTCCTCTGGTTCTTTTACGTGCACGGTATACAGCACCGACACGAGACCTTGGTTTAAAGTCCCATATGAAAGAGTGTTAATTTTATTAGGGTCAGGCGGGGGATCGAACCTACGATCCCTGGATTACCAGTCCAGCGTGTTAGCACTGGACTACAGATCCGTCTGTGATCACTTACTTCCTCTGAATACCGTTCTAATTGATGGCCTCTATCGTTGTTTCCTTTGTAGGAATCTACCACATGCTATACATTTTCATCCTTTTTCTTATCTTATAAATTATTAAATTGTTAAATAGATATCCTATCGTATATGCAATGGATACTTGTCTGTTAAAATGTGTAACCAATTTTTAATTAACAAGATCAGTTTCATCAGTAAAGATGTTTGTTGTTTCAGGCGATACTTATATGACATCAATCACCGTACCAGAGTATGCGAAGGTCAAGAAAGTGTCACTTGGTATGCTGTTTACAAGGGATCAATTACGGCCCATAGTCATAGAGCCCCTTTTTAATGTAGGAGGTAGACGGACCTGGTCAAGGTTCCATGCAAACATCACCATTCCGAAGAAGGTATGTCATATGATCATGAAATGTGTTCCTTCCAGTGTATGCATTTATTTAGTCTTGATTTTGTTTTTGGACTGAACGTTGCACAAACAGCTTATGTCATATAGCGGCTCTGCTGTTATTATTCTTTGGGGAACATCCGGTTGCCCCTCCGAGCACTATTTCAGTCACGGGTGAATACCCAGGTAGAACCATCGACCTTCCTACCGACAGCTGGATAGCTACTTCATACCACATACAGTTTTGAATGGGCAAGTGCTTTGGTTTAAACATATCTATTCGTTCATTATGTACAGTACATATCTATTGTATAGCTATACAAACGAAAATGGATTTAATCGGAAGCTTAAAGCTTATTGTGATTATCTCCATTAGTGCAAGTGATTTGAAGTTAACGACCGTAACCTCTCTGTCACTGGGGCCCCCTCCCCCTCTGCTCTCTGTTATACTGATTTACAAAGTGGATAGTTTTACACATTGTGCAAAAGATAGAAAAAACAAACAATATATTTGCACGAATAAATTATTGTCATATATAAATAGAAATGTATTATATAAATACATTTATTTATTTATATATATGACACATGTAAGATTATGATTATTATGTATTATGTATAATCGTCTGCTATTATTTTCGCACCTAAATTATCAGTTCTCTGTTTGCGCGGGAATAAAATATATGTTGACACAATCGAGTGCAGGTGGTCAGTTATGTAAGATAATCGCCGCTTTCTTGATGACAGAGAAACATATAATAATATTGTATAGCATCACAGATGTTTGGCGCCGTTATGTCTGTTATAGATGTTAATTCTGCTATTTAATGAGAAATGAGAAATGATGAAGAAATGGAAATATGTAACTCACTATTAGAATATAAATAGTAATATGATAGTTAGAAAAATTAATATTTAAAGAAGTATTAACTCTTAAATATTAAAGTTGTATTAAATACGTGAACGGAAGATATTTAGGCCTTTTAAGAAACGATTGTTTTGGCTAATATATCTATTGGAATAGTTTGATAAGGGAAGGGAATTAGTTTAGTCATAGAACTATTATGAACACATTGAAATAGTGAGGCGAATAATAAGATACGAGATATCACGAAGATATGATACATGTATAGATATAAAATAAAGGAGATTGTTGTAAATGATATTATACCAAGGAAAATGATAGACTGTGTTGAGTTATAATATATGAAGGACCGTAGAGAAACCCCATAGACAACTCCAGTGAGTCTATGATAGGATAGACCCTGGTTAGAGCATTAATATCGGAAAATAGACATAGGAAGAAAGAGAGGCTTGTGACAACATCAATAGCAATGGCGTGCTAGAGCGGAGTTTATATATAATGTCCAGGCATCTGGTTTCTCCATTGCAAGTGTGAACTAAGCGCTCGCAAGACCTTACTCCTGATGGAATCCATCGCCGTGAGTGAGAGAATAGAGATATTGTGGAATTGAGTATCTTGCCTACCAACATCGCCACACTTGTTCTTGAAGGGCTCGAACTTACGACCCCTCGGTTACAATGCACACACTGTATCTATTACACTGTTGATATCTCAACGCAATGGAAATATCATCTAAAATATGTATATTAGTTAGTGTGCACGTCATTCTTGTTTTTACCAACAGAACTTTATGGTTGGCATAGAAGGAACAGATAAATCTGGTAATGCATTTCGGCGGATTGACCCTATTCTTATCACACCGATAAGTTTGAGATTAGTTGTACCATCCATGGCAGGTAACGTACCAGTAGTAAATATACTTGAATATAGACAACTTGTTGTTCATAATCAAGACCACTCCTACATCATGAGTACAGGACATTTGCGAACTGTATATCTTGATGTACTTTGAAAGTGTTATTATTATAATTGACTGATGTATCAATCTAATTAGACCTTTCAATCGTTCTATGCGAGACCACGTGACTCGATGATGATGATGATGATGATGGTGATGATGATGATGATGATGATGATGATGAGGATGATGAGGATGAGGATGATGATGTCTTACGTAAGGACACCACAATCGTATTGAATATGTACATAGAGTCAATGTACCCGCACTACAACATCTGCGAATGACCCGCGTCCATAGACTGAAAAATAGTCAGCACATCACCTGTAAATAAATGTACAATAGTTGCAGTGTTTTCTCAGTCATTATTACGGTATTCCTGTGTGTGTTTTACGTTTATTTATCGTCGCTACCGGTTGCCCACATGAGCGACGCCTCCTGAGGAGATTAGTCATTTTAGATGTTTGGAGGATAGTGCAATGATACAGACAGAGACCCATTCCAGAGTCTCCTCTGGTTCTTTTGCGTGCACGGCGTACATCACCGACACGAGACCTCGGTCCCATCTGAAAGACTGTTAATTGTATTAGGGTTAGACGGGGGATCGAACCTGCGATCCCTGGATTACAAGTCCAGCGTGTTACCACTGGACTACAGATCCGTCTACGGTATTCAACTATATCCCTGTGTTTTATTTGTGTTTATTTTTACTTGCAGGTGTGAAATTTTACCAAAATGAAACCCTTACAATACAATTTACTGTGATCAATGAAGCACCTATAAAGCAAGATATAGATGTTAAAATTGAAGACGATAAGAGATTTGCCCAATTCCCTAAAGTCTTATCCGCTACAGTCAACGCTGGCAAAAATTACAAGGGAAAATTTGTAATACGAGCCGGGCTCACTGTTGGTGAAACAACGTAGGACTTATTTCTTGTTACGTATTTACAGAGCTTTAATATGACATGCTTGTTTGTGAATAAACGTACGGAGGAAACATATTTCAATGGCGATGTCTTTGAGAATCTTAAGTAGATCTAATACATTATTAAATATGACATGCTTGTTTGTGAATAAACGTACGGAGGACACATATTTCAATGGCGATGTCTTTGAGAATCTTAAGTAGATTTAATACATTATTAAATATGACTGCTTGTTTGTGAATAAACGTACGGAGGAAACATATTTCAATGGCGATGTCTTTGAGAATCTTAAGTAGATTTAATACATTATTAAATATGACATGCTTGTTTGTGAATAAACGTACGGAGGAAACATATTTCAATGGCGATGTCTTTGAGAATCTTAAGTAGATTTAATACATTATTAAATATGACTGCTTGTTTGTGAATAAACGTACGGAGGAAACATATTTCAATGGCGATGTCTTTGAGAATCTTAAGTAGATCTAATACATTATTAAATATGACTGCTTGTTTGTGAATAAACGTACGGAGGAAACATATTTCAATGGCGATGTCTTTGAGAATCTTAAGTAGATCTAATACATTATTAAATATGACATGCTTGTTTGTGAATAAACGTACGGAGGAAACATATTTCAATGGCGATGTCTTTGAGAATCTTAAGTAGATCTAATACATTATTAAATATGACTGCTTGTTTGTGAATAAACGTACGGAGGAAACATATTTCAATGGCGATGTCTTTGAGAATCTTAAGTAGATCTAATACATTATTAAATATGACTGCTTGTTTGTGAATAAACGTACGGAGGAAACATATTTCAATGGCGATGTCTTTGAGAATCTTAAGTAGATTTAATACATTATTAAATATGACTGCTTGTTTGTGAATAAACGTACGGAGGAAACATATTTCAATGGCGATGTCTTTGAGAATCTTAAGTAGATCTAATACATTATTAAATATGACTGCTTGTTTGTGAATAAACGTACGGAGGAAACATATTTCAATGGCGATGTCTTTGAGAATCTTAAGTAGATCTAATACATTATTAAATATGACTGCTTGTTTGTGAATAAACGTACGGAGGAAACATATTTCAATGGCGATGTCTTTGAGAATCTTAAGTAGATCTAATACATTATTAAATATGACTGCTTGTTTGTGAATAAACGTACGGAGGAAACATATTTCAATGGCGATGTCTTTGAGAATCTTAAGTAGATCTAATACATTATTAAATATGACTGCTTGTTTGTGAATAAACGTACGGAGGAAACATATTTCAATGGCGATGTCTTTGAGAATCTTAAGTAGATCTAATACATTATTAAATATGACTGCTTGTTTGTGAATAAACGTACGGAGGAAACATATTTCAATGGCGATGTCTTTGAGAATCTTAAGTAGATCTAATACATTATTAAATATGACTGCTTGTTTGTGAATAAACGTACGGAGGAAACATATTTCAATGGCGATGTCTTTGAGAATCTTAAGTAGATCTAATACATTATTAAATATGACTGCTTGTTTGTGAATAAACGTACGGAGGAAACATATTTCAATGGCGATGTCTTTGAGAATCTTAAGTAGATCTAATACATTATTAAATATGACTGCTTGTTTGTGAATAAACGTACGGAGGAAACATATTTCAATGGCGATGTCTTTGAGAATCTTAAGTAGATCTAATACATTATTAAATATGACTGCTTGTTTGTGAATAAACGTACGGAGGAAACATATTTCAATGGCGATGTCTTTGAGAATCTTAAGTAGATTTAATACATTATTAAATATGACTGCTTGTTTGTGAATAAACGTACGGAGGAAACATATTTCAATGGCGATGTCTTTGAGAATCTTAAGTAGATTTAATACATTATTAAATATGACTGCTTGTTTGTGAATAAACGTACGGAGGAAACATATTTCAATGGCGATGTCTTTGAGAATCTTAAGTAGATTTAATACATTATTAAATATGACTGCTTGTTTGTGAATAAACGTACGGAGGAAACATATTTCAATGGCGATGTCTTTGAGAATCTTAAGTAGATTTAATACATTATTAAATATGACTGCTTGTTTGTGAATAAACGTACGGAGGAAACATATTTCAATGGCGATGTCTTTGAGAATCTTAAGTAGATTTAATACATTATTAAATATGACTGCTTGTTTGTGAATAAACGTACGGAGGAAACATATTTCAATGGCGATGTCTTTGAGAATCTTAAGTAGATTTAATACATTATTAAATATGACTGCTTGTTTGTGAATAAACGTACGGAGGAAACATATTTCAATGGCGATGTCTTTGAGAATCTTAAGTAGATTTAATACATTATTAAATATGACATGCTTGTTTGTGAATAAACGTACGGAGGAAACATATTTCAATGGCGATGTCTTTGAGAATCTTAAGTAGATTTAATACATTATTAAATATGACTGCTTGTTTGTGAATAAACGTACGGAGGAAACATATTTCAATGGCGATGTCTTTGAGAATCTTAAGTAGATCTAATACATTATAAATATGACATGCTTGTTTGTGAATAAACGTACGGAGGAAACATATTTCAATGGCGATGTCTTTGAGAATCTTAAGTAGATCTAATACATTATTAAATATGACTGCTTGTTTGTGAATAAACGTACGGAGGAAACATATTTCAATGGCGATGTCTTTGAGAATCTTAAGTAGATTTAATACATTATTAAATATGACTGCTTGTTTGTGAATAAACGTACGGAGGAAAATTTCAATGGCGATGTCTTTGAGAATCTTAAGTAGATTTAATACATTATTAAATATGACTGCTTGTTTGTGAATAAACGTACGGAGGAACATATTTCAATGGCGATGTCTTTGAGAATCTTAAGTAGATTTAATACATTATTAATATGACTGCTTGTTTGTGAATAAACGTACGGAGGAAACATATTTCAATGGCGATGTCTTTGAGAATCTTAAGTAGATCTAATACATTATTAAATATGACTGCTTGTTTGTGAATAAACGTACGGAGGAAACATATTTCAATGGCGATGTCTTTTCTTAAGTAGATCTAATAAATTAGTACATGTATTTATGGATACAATTTCAGTTTAATGAATTCATCTATTAATATCAAATCAAAGATATCACGTTTATTTAATACATTTTGGTATGTTTTGTTCAATGCCTACGTTACTTGTTCAATGCCTACGTTACTTGATCAATGCCTACGTTACTTGTT
Organism: Archivesica marissinica; assembly: GCA_014843695.1. Classification (NCBI taxonomy): domain Eukaryota; kingdom Metazoa; phylum Mollusca; class Bivalvia; order Venerida; family Vesicomyidae; genus Archivesica; species Archivesica marissinica. The sequence continues at coordinate 75,888,554 of CM026386.1, read as the reverse complement.
CAATGCCTACGTTACTTGTTCAATGCCTACGTTACTTGTTCAATGCCTACGTTACTTGTTCAATGCCTACGTTACTTGTTCAATGCCTACGTTACTTGTTCATTAACAGGTTGTTTTGTTCAATGCCTACGTTACTTGTTCATTAACATGTTGTTTTGTTCAATGCCTACGTTACTTGTTCATTAACATGTTGTTTTGTTCAATGCCTACGTTACTTGTTCATTAACAGGTTGTTTTGTTCAATGCCTACGTTACTTGTTCATTAACAGGTTGTTTTGTTCAATGCCTACGTTACTTGTTCATTAACATGTTGTTTTGTTCAATGCCTACGTTACTTGTTCATTAACATGTTGTTTTGTTCAATGCCTACGTTACTTGTTCATTATCATGTTGTTTTGTTCAATGCCTACGTTACTGTTCATTAACAGGTTGTTTTGTTCAATGCCTACTTTACTGTTCATTAGCAGGTTGTTTGTTCTGTGTTGTTGTTTTGGTTGTTTTTTTGTGTTTTGTTTTGGTTTTTTGTTTGTGTTGTGTTTTTGTTGTTTTGTTTGTGTTTTGTTTTACAGGTTGTTTTGTTCAATGCCTACGTTACTTGTTCATTAACATGTTGTTTTGTTCAATGCCTACGTTACTTGTTCATTCACATGTTGTTTTGTTCAATGCCTACGTTACTTGTTCATTAACAGGTTGTTTTGTTCAATGCCTACGTTACGTGTTCATTAACATGTTGTTTTGTTCAATGCCTACGTTACTTGTTCATTAACATGTTGTTTTGTTCAATGCCTACGTTACTTGTTCATTAACATGTTGTTTTGTTCAATGCCTACGTTACTTGTTCATTAGCAGGTTGTTTTGTTCAATGCCTACGTTACATGTTCATTAACAGGTTGTTTTGTTCAATGCCTACGTTACTTGTTCATTAACATGTTGTTTTGTTCAATGCCTACGTTATTGTTCATTAAGGTTGTTTTGTTCAATGCCTACGTTACATGTTCATTACAGGTTGTTTTGTTCAATGCCTACTTTACATGTTCATTAGCAGGTTGTTTTGTTCAATGCCTACGTTACATGTTCATTAACATGTTGTTTTGTTCAATGCCTACGTTACTTGTTCATTAACAGGTTGTTTTGTTCAATGCCTACGTTACTTGTTCATTAACAGGTTGTTTTGTTCAATGCCTACGTTACGTGTTCATTAACATGTTGTTTTGTTCAATGCCTACGTTACTTGTTCATTAACAGGTTGTTTTGTTCAATGCCTACGTTACTTGTTCATTAACATGTTGTTTTGTTCAATGCCTACGTTACTTGTTCATTCACATGTTGTTTTGTTCAATGCCTACGTTACTTGTTCATTAACAGGTTGTTTTGTTCAATGCCTACGTTACGTGTTCATTAACATGTTGTTTTGTTCAATGCCTACGTTACTTGTTCATTAACATGTTGTTTTGTTCAATGCCTACGTTACTTGTTCATTAACATGTTGTTTTGTTCAATGCCTACGTTACTTGTTCATTAACATGTTGTTTTTTCGGCTTTGCCTTAATTTCTAACAATGCTTGATATGTTGCTCCTATGAAGAAAGAACAAATCTACCGTTGTTAAATCTGCAATAAATAACGGATGGAGCCGGTCTATTTTATGGCTGTTGAATGTTGCTCCTCCGACAAAATAACACACATATTTATTCATTGGTAGTATTCTATTGGATCATATTAGAATGGAAATAATAGTTGTGTTGCCGTTGTTTATCGGGGAATAAAACACGGGTTGGAGTTCTGATGCGCTGTAGGCCTGCGTCATCAGAACTCCAAACTGTGTTTTATTCGCCGATACAAAACAGCAACACAAATATTATTTCCTAGTTAAATGCAATGGGTTCAAGCTTTCATCTCTTTACAGGACGGTTACCATCACAGCCAAGACCAATCTCGGGCCGAGGCACTTCTCACCCGGACAGTATGAAATATTACGCTTTACGGTATTGGACAAAAATATTACCGTAAGCATCTCCATTTGTATTTTACATTTACGAATAAACGCACGCTATATTTCTTGATATATATTCCAATTCGTGTTTACTTGTTTAAGTTATTAACTGTGTGTTTTACTAATATAGAGATGGTGGCTTAAAATGCTACAGTATAGTCTTACATTTATTATAGGCATGCAACTTTGGACGAAAACGGCCTTCGATTTTAATGAAAACTTGAAAATAGATGACAATACTAAAATAATGGAAACCTTTTCATTTAATCCTTCATCACGTTGAAGTGGTATGTATATACATGTACATGCTATGGGCATAAAACCCCACCCTGAAGAACACCATTAAGCAGC
>CM026386.1:75818711-75881211 GCA_014843695.1 Archivesica marissinica | reverse complement strand
GTTAACTGCCACGAACAGTGGGATATCTAACACGCCAGTAGTAGTTGGTATGACGGCTGGAGCAGTAATATGTAAGTTAATTGACACGAACAGTGGAATATCTAAAATATCAGTAGTAGTTGGTATGACGGCTGGAGCAGTAATAGGTAAGTTAACTGACACTAACAGTGGAATCATTAACACGCCAGTAGTAGTTGGTATGACGGCTGGAGCAGTAATAGGTAAGTTAACTGACACTAACAGTGGAATATCTAACACGCCAGTAGTAGTTGGTATGACGGCTGGAGCAGTAATAGGTAAGTTACCTGTTACGAACACATTCATACAATAATCATACACGCGTACAATCAGTAGGGCAGATCGAATTTTAATCATTGAAATCGTGATTTAAATCAACCTCAAAACTATTTTGAATTTATTTGATTTTTTATTTATTTTTTATTTCAACCCAATTCTCAAGATAAAGAAAATATATTTGATAACATTTTCCAGTCATTAAGGTATTAAATTGACCCTCACTCTACACATGTAGTAGTTGTGTAAATTTTAAATGGACCAGAATGGCAATTAATAGGTCAGCAGCTGATTAGAAAACTGTTTATGTATACATTTCGTTTGGCGAGGTTGTGTGAATGTATTCAACTAATTAAGATGTGGGTTTTCTCTCATGTCTGGCTTGTTGACACAGTAAACAAGATGGTATGTTGCATTATGTAATACGTACGTACGTATAGTAGATATGTACTGCTTACGCATAGTAGATGTAAGCAGCGTGTCCTGATGCCAAGGAAGGTTTACACGGAAAACATATAAACATATTAACAGTCAGGCCCGTCGCTGGGCATACGCAAGTACGCACGTGCGTATCATTGGTTTCAGAAAATGAAAAAAATGAAAACTCAAAAAATGCAATAAAACCACAGGGGGATAGTAGGGATACATAGGCGCCGTGATGTGTGGAGTGGTGGAATAATTGAGCCCATTGCAAATATGGTGCATCTCGAAATTTAGTTTGTGCTATTTTACGTGCTTGTTTAATTGATAAGGGTGATAGATCATGTATATTATACATCTAGCCTTAATTTATACCTTTATACGGATTGTCGTAAGAAGTTTAGTCCTGCAACTGTATGTTACAAAATACATTGAAATGCAGGAAATTGCTTTCTTCATTTCAAAATATCGCAGGGAGGGAGCGCATGCCCCCGACCACCTGGCATACTCGCTATGCTCACTCGACAAACAAGCATACTAGTATTTGGCCGTGCGTATCATCAACATAGCCCCAACGACGGCCCTGCCAGTAGTGAGTACACACACGGTCAGGCAGGACGGGTGCCTCGAGATGGAGAGGTCAGGAATCACAGCTAGGGTGCCATTGAACAAGGCCCATTTGCCTGTGGCTGTGCTTAGTATCTAGCGCGTATATGGAGAACCGTGTGTAGAAAGGTTCCGGCCTATAATTAAACATGTTGCCGTATATAATCCAGGCTTAACTCTGTGCATGTTGGGTAAAATAAAGGCTATTAATAGTTCAAATAAGTGTAGCAATCGACATTCCATTGAGTGTTATTCTTATTTGTAACTGAAAAATTAGTAAATATTTTATGGAATTTTGATACGACACAAGTCTAATGAAATTGCATGCAATTGCATGACATATTTGACTGCTATCTTCACCGCTAGCGTGCATATAGTTAAACGGTGTGTTTACTGGACAGAAACACGGTTTTGATGTCATATAAAAGTTGTTTATTTTAAGCTACACATGTATGTTGTATCTATATATTCAGGTGCTGCTGCCATAGGAACGATGGCTCTACTGTTTAAACGGGCCATTAATAAAGGACGGGAGTCTGTTGGTCCTACACGTGAAGCGGACAGAAACAGGAGAAGTCTCGCGTGGACGTAATCATTCCATGATCATCAATTAACACGACGGGTTAATTAATAAATATACATTTGTGAATATTCTAACTATATTTAACATCAACGGAGCGTATCGCAATTGTATACACAATAGTGTAACTATAGCATATTACATGCGCACATCATTGTCATAGCTACGTCTTACTGTCAACAACAATAACGCAGGCATATGTAGTACATATGTATATTATGATTGCTTGTCATCATTTTAGTTTAAACATTTATTATTTCAAACAATGATATAACATATACAGTTACACATAATTTACATACATTTATGAAAAAGGATTGGAACCGAAAGCTATAACTTAAAAAGATAAGTACAATGTATATATTAATCATGAAATGTAAATTACAATATCAATAATACAAAGAGATTATTCATACGTTTTGTAAAGCATCATGCTGCGAAGTCAATGTCTAATTGTGTAGTATAATTGTATACTGACATATAGGGAACAACAGTAAACACAAATGGATTCCAACTAAAAGGACCAATATACATTTCGGGATAAATCGGATTTTATCTTAAGTCACACCAACAGCTTACTTCTCATGACTGACCGACTGCATCGCTTTTATTTAAAAAACCATTGTCTAGTGAAGTATTACAAGCGTGGATTTACTTGAGACATCTCATATTCGGTCGACCTTAGTTCACAATAAAGTCACAATAGGTATTACATAGCCTTGGAAGTATAGGAGGTGAAATGCACCAGCCTCGTTGGTGTAGTGGTAATATAGAATGATTGTGTCGTCGAAGGTACAGGGTTCGAGCCTCAATGAAGGTATATATTTTTTAATTTATATAAATATGCAACAAACTTCATGACATTCTTACGGTTGATGAGTGCGGCAGCTCAACGGATACTGCCAGTGAAGACGGAATGAGATTTAAATTATTAAACATTTAAATGAAATGAAATGTAATAGTATTATATGTATATATTGCATACAATAAAATAAAACACATGAAATAAACAATAAAGTAAATAAAAATGAATAAATATAAAAACTTTTAACAACCCCAAATTTGAAAAATATATTTTATTCATTAATAACTCCAATAAAAATATCATTTTGGATGGCAAAAATGTTTGTACCTGTGGTATTGTATCGCACTGCGACGTACTAGCACCTTAGACCGCTCGGCTAGTATCACCTGTGTGTGTTTTACGTTTATTTATCGTCGCTACCGGTTGTCAATATGAGCGACGCTCCTGAAGAGATTAGTCATTTTAGATTTTTGGAGGATAGTGCAATGATTCAGACAGAGACCCATTCCAGAGTCTTCTCTGGTTCTTTTACGTGCACCGACACGAGACCTCGGTCTAAAGTCCCATCTAAAAGACTGTTAATTGTATTAGGGTCAGACGGGGATCGAACCTGCGATCCCTGGATTACCAGTTCCGCCTATTACCACATTGAATAGGGAAATCAATGTTATTCAATTAAACTGCAAAAAAATCCATTGCAAATGAAGCATGTAGTTATGATAATGTCTCCAGTAAATTTACGCTTGCAATAACAATAATAAATTATGTAAATTAGCAATAATAGTCTGTGATAAATATATGTTTCATTATTTATATATGACCCGTTATATATCTCACGAACTAGCGATTCAATATAGCTTCTTCTTCTTCTTCTTCTTCTGATATATCTCACTAACTAGCGATTCAATATAGCTTCTTCTTCTTGTTCTAATCTGTTGATAACGATCTGGCGACTCGATGTCACTGTAAGTGAGAGTCCGAATGTCGACTCACCCGCAAAGGCTTCGCCCCGATGTGTACCACTCATGTCCTAAAGCTATTGTTTGGGTTGGACAGGTGGATATTTATGGCTTTCGGGTTATGAGTAAGGTGAACTTTCATCTACAACTTGGACCGGCTATCTATACCTGGCTATCGTGCTTTGACTGTCCCTCTCTCCCTCTATCTCCCTCTCTCCCACAATCTCCCTCTCTCACCCTCTCTCCCTCTCCCTATCTCTCTCCCTCTCCCTCTCTCTACCTCTATCTCCCTCTCTCTCCCTCTCTCTAACTCTCTCCCTCTCTCTCACTCTCTCACCCTCTCTCTCACTCCCTCTCTCTCACTCTCTCTCTCTCTCTCCCCTCATGCTGTTCGTTTGTTTTATTATTTGGAGTTTATACATCTGTTACATTCTAACATTTAGAAAATAAAATAGTGTTCATATGTGTTGTTACTTGATGTTTGCATGCATTGCTTTTTGTATTCAATAATCTATAGACACTTAATAGTCGGGTTCGATATCGATTGTAAAACGAGTGTTATGGTGAAAAGCCATTCAATATACATCATACATTTGTACCAACAAACTGCTGTAGCCAACCTGGTTCGCCATGTTCGCACTTGCTCTGTGTGTGTGAACATTTGCGAACGTCAGACATGTGCGCAACGAAAGATACCACAAACATTTTCGGCACATTGGGTAAGTGTCCCAAAGCGAGCATAGTTATTCACGACATGGTTCCATATGTGTACACCTTGTGCTGAGTTCATCCCGCCCAAAAATATAACCCAATAAACAAAAGCAAACAAACAAACACAAAAGTGTAATTCTACAAATACTCAATGGGATATATGTGTGAGGGAGTATCGTAAGGGGGGTTGGTGTATTGGGCGCTGGGTCTGATACATATGTGTGGGGGTCATGTCATGGCAAGTGCAAGTTTGCAGCTCTGGATATCCAAAATTGAATTGTTTATATATATGAACTGAAACAGTAATGCACTACAGCCTGACTAGATAAGCAACAGTTGAGCCAATCATCGTTCTCATCGCGTCGGTATAAGTATAGGATAGATCACGAATTGGCCCGTCTAAACGAAATATACACCGAACGAATCGAGGTGTATATTTCGTTAAGACGAGCCAATGGGTTGATCTCTCTGACTTAGACAATGTACATAAGTAATCAACCCATCTGACTTAGACAACGTACATAAGTAATCAACCCATCTGACTTAGACAACGTACATAAGTAATCAACCCATCTGACTTAGACAACGTACATAAGTAATCAACCCATCTGACTTAGACAACGTACATACGTAGATCGCGTCTATACGATTTAGAAGCGAGATATGTGGCTTTTGCATTGGATCATGTGACTTAGTCGTTATCTAAATTAGCAACAAATTGAATAACAACAATAGAATTCAAAACGTCCGTTGCCGAGTAGTGTAGCGTCCAGTAGATAGAGCTCGCCTTTCGCATATATCGTCTTAGTCCGCTCCCTATTTAAAACACTGTCGTGACGTCATACCTCTATACTTGCAGTCCATTATTATTAATTTTGGACTGCTGTTTAAAGTCCAGAGTATTTTATTAACTCTGAAGCGTAAATGTACGAAATTAGCAATTTTAATTAGTAGGATCTTGTTATATAAGTGCGTGTTTTAAGTAAGATATGTCTCAAACGGACCCAATATGTAAAATAGCTTTTGTTTTCGGCTTATATCCTATACATAACAGGGACAAATGATATATGGTGATATATGAGAAAGTTGTCAGTCAGTTAGTCACTTACTGTTTGGAGAGTTTCGCGGGTTGTCTAGTCTCCTCCACAACAGACTGACATCCCCTACAGACGGATCTGTAGTCCAGTGGTAACACGCTGGACTGGTAATCCAGGGATCGCAGGTTCGATCCCCCGTCTGACCCTAATACATTTAACAGTCTTTCAGGTGGGACGTTAAACCGAGGTCTCGTGTCGGTGCTTTACACCGTGAACGTAAAAGAACCAGAGGAGACTCTGGAATGGGTCTCTGTCACTGCACTATCCTCAAACATCTAAAATGACTAATATCTTCAGGAGGCGTCGCTCATATGGGCAGCCGGTAGCGACGATAAATAAACGTAAAACACACTGACATCCCAACGAAAATGATTAGTGTAAACAATATTGTATTCAAGAATAAGACATAACACTGGAATAGTTGTAATACAACAGTTAGGATTGGGTGTAGTTACTTAGTAACTTATTTGAATCTCTTTCCTCCAAATGATTGACTGGCAGAACTAGTGATTTATTAGAAAGAAGAAAAAGAACATTTATTTTCTAGCTTATATTCTTGGAAATAGTTACTTCACATACGTACGGCGTCAGTAAGGAACATTTCAGGGTCATATCGAACACATTTTTCTTCAGTGAATAAAGAAGACCATAGACGCTTGGTTTTGTACGGGTGAGAAAATTGGATTTTAGATAACTGTGGACCATTGTCAAGAGTTGCGAGGAAAGTGTTCCTGGGCAATGTGTGCGGAAACGCAACAGTTCTGGCATCAGCTGATTGAGGTTTCCTGTCGAATATCTAGCTTGCACGAAATCCATGTGCGTATTCTCTCTCTCCACTTTGATGTGGAAATCTCCTCCGGCACAGGACCGGTTACGGTATATGTTCCTTATGTTGTTCACATTGCTTGCTGGCTTCGTGTCCTTGATAGTGAACGATATAGATGACTGTATCGACTGCTGCGCTGCCCGATTTGCTGAAAATAGATGGCGGCTCGTCATGAATACGTTCACATGGTATTAGTTTATACAAATTTATTTTAGCTCGATTGCGAAACAAGTTCCTATAACTTATATTAATCACTCTCGATACCTCATTCCTGATTAAATTCATCGCCACAAGGGAGAGAGAAGAGGCAACGTGGAAAATAAATGCCTTGCCTAAAGGCACACTCGTAACAGCTCCAGCGGGGCTCAAACTCCGGACCTTTCGCACCTGAAGCAAACACGCATCCACTGCGCCATTACGACTTCCTTCCACAACATGGTTGACATGGTATTAAATAGCATGTTGGGGGGTGGGGTATTGTTTTTTATTTAACCATATTTATTGCATATGTAATCCATCAAAAACAATCGTAGGCTTGATATGTAAGTCATTGCTCTACCATTACACTAACTATCCCAATACATGTACAATATGGTAAATATATACATATATTTGCAGGTGCGAGCGCGTTCTTGCCAACAGAATATTTAGACTAATTAGAGCGGCCATTTTGTATTTCGATTCGAAAATATAAATCCGATTTTAGACTATTTCCAATGATGTGTTATTACATTCGTTCAATTGGCATTCTATTTTATTTGCAGAAAAGTGTTTATACTGTACAGTAATATTCCGTGTGTTGGTTTTATTCCACCATCAAATTGTGTCAGTGAATGTTAATATAGCTCATAAGAACGCGTTCGAACCTACATATAGATGTCGCCACATTAGCTCTTTCCTGAAAATCAAATTCCGGTACACCAGTGTTTCCCACAATGCATATTTCCGGTAAGAGGTTTATTATTTTGATAGATATCGACATACTTTTCTCAACTCGCATAACAGACGGATCTGTAGTGCAGTGGTAACACGCTGGACTGGTAATCCAGGGATCGCAGGTTCGAACCCCCGTCTGATCCTAATAAAATTAACAGTCTTTCAGATGGGACGTTAAACCGAGTTCTCGTGTCGGCGCTTTACACCGTGCACGTAAAAGAACCAGTGGAGACTCTGGAATGGGTCTCCGTCTGTATCATTGCACTATCCTCCAAAAATCTAAAATGACTAATATCTTTAGGAGACGTCGCTGATATGGGCAACCAGTAGCGACGATAAATAAACGTAAAAAACACACACACAACTCGCATAACCGCCCGCTTAGAGTTCGTTATTAAACCTTATACAGTATGGGATAAAAGTGATCTTACACTCGTGTTCATTTCCGCACATGTCTACATCCCCGCGAGGGGTACGTCGACATTACAGGAAGATACATAGATAGATTGAATTGCATATTTTATGAAACTCGTTGTGGACTTTTGCTATGATGCTCGCCAAAATGCTCGCATAATAGCATCAAAACTCGTTCATATAATATGATCTGAAATCCCCACTCATGAGCCTATATATATTGGGTTAGAACGTGACTAGAATAAATGCTAGAGCCCGTTATGCTTTACTTACGCTTTCCCTCCAGTTGCATTTCGATCGGATAGTGGTCACTGACTTTTAACCCCTGCAAAGACAGGACATTGTATTGCGCATATCTGCATAATATAAATTAATCTCACTTCTAAATCATCCTGGGTCTGGTTACCACTCTAGCTTCACACTACTGTGCCACCCGGGTTAGATCCTCGGACCGGGCAGTATGTTAGATGGTACGATGGTCACCAGATAGGACAGGTGGGTTTTCGTACTCCTGTTTCCTCCCATATGTAGGACCACATATACACTCTCACCCGCGCCAACGAGAGTAATTAATAAGCACGTTTTAACAACTTATTAATCACTCTCGTTGGAGTTGATGAAAGCGTAAATGTGGTCTTTCCTGTGGGAGGAAACCGGAGTGTCCGGAGAAAACCCACCTGTCCTATCTGGCGACCACCGTACCATCTCACATACTTCCCGGTCCGAGGATCGAACCCAGGTTACATTGGTGAGAAGCGAGCGCGCTAACCACTGTGCTAATTCGCAATTGTTGTAAACTAGATAAAAGCTTATATGTTTATATCATCCTACCTACACCTGCATAATGCTGTCACGCTGGGAAATATGATTATATGTTTATTCTTTGTATATATATACATGTATTAGACATAGGGCTAGGTCTATTCCCATTGTATTGGTATTACTTACAATACATGCATTTGTTAACTGTGTGTGTTTTACGTTTATTTATCGTCGCTACCGGTTGCCCATATGTGCGACGCGTCCTGAAGAGATTAGTTATTTTAGATTTTGGAGGATAGTGCATGATACACACAGAGACCAATTCCAGAATCTCCTCTGGTTCTTTTACGTACACGGTGTAAAGCACCGACACGAGACCTCGGTTTAACGTCCCATCTGAAAGACTGTTTATTTTATTAGGGTCAGACGGGGTATCGAACCTGCGATCCCTGGATTACCAGTCCAGCGTATTACCACTGGACTACATATCCGTCTGTATTTTTTGTTAACTGTAAACTTTATTAACAATTTATAGCTTAGGTTATACAAATTTATTTTAGCTCGACTGCGAAACAAGTTCTTGCAACTTATATTAATCACTCTCGAGGCCTCATTCATGATGGAATCCATCGCCACGTGGGAGAGGGAAGAGACAACGTGGAAATTAAATGCCTTGCCTAAGGGCACAATCGTAACGGCTCCAGCGGGGCTCGAACTTCGGACCTTTCGCACCTGAAGCGAATGCCCATCCACTGCGCTATCACGACTTGCACAATTTATAGGAAATGTACATATATGTGCGTAGCAGAGCAAACGAGTCTGGTCACACGCTATAACCAACACTATGTCTGGTCACACGCTATAACCAACACTATGTCTGGTCACACGCTATAACCAACACTATGTCTGGTCACACGCTATAACCAACACTATGTCTGGTCACACGCTATAACCAACACTATGTCTGGTCACACGCTATAACCAACACTATATCTGGTCACACGCTATAACCAACACTATGTCTGGTCACACGCTATAACCAACACTATGTCTGGTCACACGCTATAACCAACACTATGTCTGATCACACGCTATAACCAACACTATGTCTGGTCACAAGCTAAAGCCAACACTATGTCTGGTCACACGCTATAACCAACACTATGTCTGGTCACACACTATAACCAACACTATGTCTGGTCACACGCTATAACCAACACTATGTCTGGTCACACGCTATAACAAACAATATGTCTGGTCACACGCTATAACCAACACTATGTCTGTTCACAAGCTATAACCAACACTATGTCTGGTCACACGCTATAACCAACACTATGTCTGGTCACACGCTATAACCAACACTATGTCTGGTCACACGCTATAACCAACACTATGTCTGGTCACACGCTATAACCAACAATATGTCTGGTCACACGCTATAACCAACACTATGTCTGGTCACACGCTATAACCAACACTATGTCTGGTCACACGCTATAACCAACAATATGTCTGGTCACACGCTATAACCAACACTATGTCTGGTCACACGCTATAACCAACACTATGTCTGGTCACACGCTATAGCCAACAATATGTCTGGTCACACGCTATAACCAACACTATGTCTGGTCACACGCTATAACCAACACTATGTCTGGTCACACGCTATAACCAACACTATGTCTGGTCACACGCTATAACCAACACTATGTCTGGTCACACGCTATAACCAACAATATGTCTGGTCACACGCTATAACCAACACTATGTCTGGTCACACGCTATAACCAACACTATGCATACGTCCTGAATGAGCTCAAATAACTCAGCTTAAAATTATACGTAGGCAGTATATAAGCTATTGATTGCTATGAATAGAAATATCACGTATACTATACGTGATTTTAAGTACCATGTCCTTAGTAAGGCCCATGACCTCATCAAAACGATACGCATGAACACTGCCTGGAACAACTGCATCCAACAACATACTTCCGGCCAAAACAAATCTGAAATTCAAATCTCATATTCATAGAATACTTCAAAGTTCACATTATAACATTTGGTTTCAGAACTGTTGCTAATGTCTGCCATGTCGAGTTGGCGAGGCAGAGACAAGACTGGTCCGTACGTAATGTTGCTAGAATTTGTGGTCCAACCTGTTTGCTTTTCTTGGAATTGTCATGTCTTGTATTATATATATGTAAAAATGGTTAATCTGTGTTTTGTTTTCTCATTTCAGACGGGCAAGTAGTCCAGTGATTAACATGTTGGACTGCGAATCCATGGTTCGATTCCCCGTCTGCCCATAATAATATTGCAGTTATTATTATTGCATATTTTTATATCCATGTTCAAGATTGTTTATCTTTTTCAGTGTGATATCTAACCTAATTAATGTTATGTTGTTAACATACTGGTCTATGATGTGTCCATTCAGTTTATTCAATAGAGTACTTGTAGTTGTATGTATGTATATATTGTGGATGGTATTATATTTGTAAGGGTATGAATTGGGATATATATGGTAAATGGAGGTAGTGAACAGTGGTTTCATCTAGAAATCAGAATATATTCGGATTGAAATGTTATTGGATTACATACGTGTGTTGGGTATGTATGGGTATATATACACACCTAACAGTTTTTCAGTTGGGACTTTGAACCGACGTCTCGTATCGGTGCTTTACACCATATACACAAAGAACCAGAGGAGACTCTATCCTCCAAAATCTAAAATAAATGACCAATCTCCTCAGAGACGTCGCTCATATGGGCAACCGATAGCGACGATAAATCAAACGCAAAACTACAATATGAGGGAGTTGTGTGTACAAATACTGCATGACTGATTGACATGTACAAATGAATTGATGTTTAATTTACCTGTCATAGCTGCAAGCCGATGCAGATACCGTCGTGTCCACACCATCATCAACCAACCATTCAAATCGAATGTCCGTGCGCAGTGAAATATTGTTCCATTTACTCAAACTCATATAACTACAGTCAGCATTGAAATCACCACCTATGATTATGTCCTGTAAATAATACACATTGAGGTCACCACCTATGACTATATCCTGTAAATAATACACATTGAAGTCACCACCTATGACTATATCCTGTAAATAATACACATTGAAGTCACCACCTATGGCTATATCCTGTAAATAATACACATTGAAGTCACCACCTATGAATATGTCCTGTAAATAATACACATTGAAGTCACCACCTATGACTATATCCTGTAAATAATACACATTGAAGTCACCACCTATGACTATATCCTGTAAATAATACACATTAAAGTCACCACCTATGAGTATGTCCTGTAAATAATACACATTGAGGTCACCACCTATGACTATATCCTGTAAATAATACACATTAAAGTCACCACCTATGACTATATCCTGTAAATAATACACATTAAAGTCAACACCTATGAGTATGTCCTGTAAATAATACACATTGAGGTCACCACCTATGATTATATCCTGTAAATAATACACATTGAGGTCACCACCTATGACTATATCCTGTAAATAATACACATTGAAGTCACCACCTATGACTATATCCTGTAAATAATACACATTGAGGTCACCACCTATGATTATATCCTGTAAATAATACACATTGAGGTCACCACCTATGATTATATCCTGTAAATAATACACATTGAAGTCACCACCTATGACTATATCCTGTAAATAATACACATTGAAGTCACCACCTATGACTATATCCTGTAAATAATACACATTGAAGTCACCACCTATGAGTATGACCTGTAAATAATACACATTGAAGTCACCACCTATGACTATATCCTGTAAATAATACACATTAAAGTCACCACCTATGACTATATCCTGTAAATAATACACATTAAAGTCACCACCTATGAGTATGTCCTGTACATAATACACATTGAGGTCACCACCTATGATTATATCCTGTAAATAATACACATTAAAGTCACCACCTATGAGTATGTCCTGTAAATAATACACATTGAGGTCACCACCTATGACTATATCCTGTAAATAATACACATTGAAGTCACCACCTATGATTATATCCTGTAAATAATACACATTGAGGTCACCACCTATGATTATGTCCTGTAAATAATACACATTGAGGTCACCACCTATGAGTATGTCTTGTAAATAATACACATTGAAGTCACCACCTATGATTATATCCTGTAAATAATACACATTGAAGTCACCACCTATGATTATATCCTGTAAATAATACACATTGAAGTCACCACCTATGACTATATCCTGTAAATAATACACATTGAGGTCACCACCTATGACTATATCCTGTAAATAATACACATTGAGGTCACCACCTATGACTATATCCTGTAAATAATACACATTGAGGTCACCACCTATGACTATATCCTGTAAATAATACACATTGAGGTCACCACCTATGACTATATCCTGTAAATAATACACATTGAAGTCACCACCTATGATTATATCCTGTAAATAAGACACATTAATGTCACCACCTATGGTTATGTCCTGTAAATAATACACATTGAAGTCACCACCTATGACTATATCCTGTAAATAATACACATTGAGGTCACCACCTATGACTATATCCTGTAAATAATACACATTGAAGTCACCACCTATGACTATATCCTGTAAATAATACACATTAAAGTCACCACCTATGACTATATCCTGTAAATAATACACATTGAGGTCACCACCTATGATTATATCCTGTAAATAATACACATTGATGTCACCACCTATGACTATATCCTGTAAATAATACACATTGAGGTCACCACCTATGATTATATCCTGTAAATAATACCCATTGATGTCACCACCTATGACTATATCCTGTAAATAATACACATTGAGGTCACCACCTATGATTATATCCTGTAAATAATACACATTGAAGTCACCACCTATGACTATATCCTGTAAATAATACACATTGAGGTCACCACCTATGAGTATGTCTTGTAAATAATACACATTGAAGTCACCACCTATTAGTATGTCCTGTAAATAATACACATTGAAGTCACCACCTATGATTATGTCCTGTAAATAATACACATTGAAGTCACCACCTATGAGTATGTCCTGTAAATAATACACATTGAAGTCACCACCTATGAGTATGTCTTGTAAATAATACACATTGAAGTCACCACCTATGACTATATCCTGTAAATAATACACATTGAAGTCACCACCTATGAGTATGTCTTGTAAATAATACACATTGAAGTCACCACCTATGATTATGTCCTGTAAATAATACACATTGAAGTCACCACCTATGATTATATCCTGTAAATAATACACATTGATGTCACCACCTATGACTATATCCTGTAAATAATACACATTGAGGTCACCACCTATGACTATATCGTGTAAATAATACACATTGAGGTCACCACCTATGACTATATCCTGTAAATAATACACATTGAGGTCACCACCTATGACAATATCCTGTAAATAATACACATTGAGGTCACCGCCTATGATTATATCCTGTAAACAATACGAGAGTAGCCATGTGACAAGAGCTGTCTTGTGCGACTTTAAATCCTCAAAACAATACATCGCCAACGTGTATGCAAATTAAGGTAAGGCAGACTTAGAAACATCACATATAATGAATGAATAACCGGCGTCTCTTTCAACAACAACAACAACAACAGCAACAACAACGTTATATCACGTCATACCGTCTCAAAATCTCAAAGTAGAAACATTATATTTAGGTCAGACTCCACCAATTGATGACATCTGATAAAAGTGTAGGGCCTGTGTACCTCCATATTCACAGACGGAACTGTCGTCCAGTTGTAGCACACTGGCCTGGTAATCCAGGGATCGCAGGTTCGATCCCCCGTCTGACCCTAATAAAATGAACAGTCTTTCAGATGGGACGATAAACCGAGGTCTCGTGTCGGTGCTTACACCGTGCACGTAAAAGAACCAGAGGAGACTCTGGAATGGGTATATGTCTGTATCATTGCACTATCCTCCAAAAGTCTACAATGACTAATCTCTTCAGGAGGCGTCGCTCATATGGGCAACCGGTAGCGACGATAAATAAACGTAAAACACACCTCCATATGCTTATAGACGGATATGTAGTTCAGTGGTTAACACGTTGGACTGGTAATCAAGAGATCGCATGTTCGATCCCCCGTCTGACCCTAATAAAATTTAACAGACTTTCAGTTGGGACTTTAAACCGAGGTTTCGTGTCGCTCATATGGGCAACCGGTAGCGACGATAATTAATCGTAAAACACACACCTCCATATGCCAATGTCTTTTCAATGTATCATAAACATGAGTTAGGTTGTCCATTTCTTCTGCTGCCATTGATGGCTGAATGTGGATAACTGACATGGCGAAGTCTTCAATGACTACAAAATAATAAACAAAACGCATCTCACTCACGTGTAAAATATTAATATAACGTTTAATGATATGTAAGGATATGTGAGCATATTTATATAATCATTAAATTTATATAAGTTCAATCATAGAATCATTTGTATGTATACATCCGGTTTGTGCGACTTTGTCCAGTCATAGAATCATTTGTATGTATGAGTCCGGTCATAGAATCATGTGTATGTATGATTCCGGTCATAGAATCATGTGTATGTATGAGTCCGGTCATATAATCATGTGTATGTATGAGTCCAGTCATAGAATCATGTGTATGTATGAGTCCGGTCATAGAATCATGTGTATGTATGAGTCCGGTCATAGAATCATGTGTATGTATGAGTCCGGTCATAGAATCATGTGTATGTATGAGTCCGGTCATAGAATCATGTGTATGTATGAGTCCGGTCATGTGTATGTATGAGTCCGGTCATAGAATCATTTGTATGTATGAGTCCGGTCATAGAATCATGTGTATGTATGAGTCCGGTCATAGAATCATGTGTATGTATGAGTCCGGTCATAGAATCATGTGTATGTATGAGTCCGGTCATACAATCATGTGTATGTATGAGTCCGGTCATAGAATCATGTGTATGTATGAGTCCGGTCATAGAATCATGTGTATGTATGAGTCCGGTCATACAATCATGTGTATGTATGAGTCCGGTCATACAATCATGTGTATGTATGAGTCCGGTAATAGAATCATGTGTATGTATGAGTCCGGTCATAGAATCATGTGTATGTATGAGTCCGGTCATAGAATCATGTGTATGTATGAGTCCGGTCATAGAATCATTAACTATGTAGGATACTTCTGGTGATAGAAACATTAACTATGTAGGATACTTCTGGTGATAGAAACATTAACTATGTAGGATACTTCTGGTGATAGAAACATTAACTATGTAGGATACTTCTGGTGATAGAAACATTAACTATGTAGGATACTTCTGGTGATAGAAACATTAACTATGTAGGATACTTCTGGTGATAGAAACATTAACTATGTAGGATACTTCTGGTGATAGAATCATTAACTATGTAGGATACTTCTGGTGATAGAATCATTAACTATGTAGGATACTTCTGGTGATAGAAACATTAACTATGTAGGATACTTCTGGTGATAGAATCATTAACTATGTAGGATACTTCTGGTCATAGAATCATTAACTATGTAGGATACTTCTGGTCATAGAATCATGTGTATGTATGAGTCCGGTCATAGAATCATGTGTATGTATGAGTCCGGTCATAGAATCATTAACTATGTAGGATACTTCTGGTGATAGAAACATTAACTATGTAGGATACTTCTGGTGATAGAATCATTAACTATGTAGGATACTTCTGGTGATAGAATCATTAACTATGTAGGATATTTCTGGTGATAGAAACATTAACTATGTAGGATACTTCTGGTGATAGAAACATTAACTATGTAGGATACTTCTGGTGATAGAATCATTAACTATGTACGATACTTCTGGTGATAGAATCATTAACTATGTAGGATACTTCTGGTGATAGAAACATTAAATATGAATATGTCTAATCAAATAATAACTAAATATGTATTAGTCCGCATAACGCGTCATTGTTTCAAATAGAGCTGCCTCCATTGGCAATTCATCTACGATAAACAATGAGAATCATTAGTCAGTTACTGCTCCTGAATACTCCTAAAAGTATATTGGTCCTCTTAATTGATTTCCTCTGTTTTTATCGTTGTTTCCTTTGCACCACATGTTTTCCATTCGTATCCGTATTCGCGTCTTATAATTATGAAATTATTAAATCTCGACAGATATCCTTTAGCATGTCCAATGGTTACCTTACTGTAAAAATTGGTTCAATTAATTAACACGATTTTGATAAAATTACACTTAACCTAACGCAACATCTGATTAGACGACAACAGTAAAAACAAAGGATTCCAACTAAAATGACCAATATACATTTAGGGATAAATCTGACTTTATCCATCAAGGGAGGTAATAGAACAACGAGTAATGTCTTTCATGTATTTTATCGTTTTGTCTCGGTATTTCTTTTTGGTAAATCGGTTTTTGGTCAATCATGGTACGTGCAATGATGTGGTTAATGCATAACATTTGAGCGCATAGCGGGAACCAGTATATACCCGTAGTCGGAGACTTAAATCTCACGCTGAATGGTTCCCTCTCGAAATAATCGTGGCTGTCAAGTAATTGATAAGTGTCCACAACCGAAACCTTGGAACTTCTGTAATATAAACAAACACGGATTAATAACGAGTATGTTCCTTCTGACAATACGGACGGTTCTTAATGCATAGCGCAACATGATCAAATGAAAATGGCCATGGATTCTTGTATTGTCAACAGTTATCAGTGTGGCCTATTTGTCTTATTACCTATAATAATAATAATAATAATAATAATAATAATAATAAAGACTTTATTTAACGAGAGTACTCATTTAACAAAAGTTAATCTACAATGAGGCCCTCAACATATATACAATCAAATGCAATCAAAAGATAGCACTATAAGTGAGAACTGCACATTGGAATAATATAGTAATGTAAAAGCTGAAAAATAGAGAAACTATATTTAATATGTAATGGAATATGATGATATATGGAATTGGCTAGCAGAGTAGAAAATGGGAATGAGACAATTAATGATACTAGATCTATCTAACAATGTGCAGATTTGACTTGTAGTGGTATCTTCAAAATATGTATGAAATCAACTTAAGGACAGCAATTTTCCGATTCTAATAAATATAGCAATGGCAATACACGTTTATAATAACAGTAGAAGTACGCGATTAGTTTGAATTGTTATAGTTCCACCTTAAGTAAAGAATTTTGAACTGTTGGATAGTTGGAGCATTTTGAACTGAGTGAGGCAATGAATTCCAAATAGATGATCCTGAAAATTCAAATGTATTACGAAATAATTCACAATTTGGTCTTGGTGTGTATAATTGATATTCTGAGGTTGATCTAAGAATTCTAGGATGTATATCTATGTATGGATCTAACTTGTACATCTATTGACGGCGCCTTTTGAATCTTTGCATTTCTTATCGATTCTATGTACTAATAAATGCTGTCCGATTAGCGCAGAGGTTAGCGCGCTCGCTTCTCACCAATGCAACCCGGGTTCGATCCTCGGACCAGGGAAGTGTGTTAGATGATACGGTGGTCGCCAGATCGGACAGGTGGGTTTTCTCCGGGTGCTCCGGTTTCCTCCCACACGAATGACCACATACACGCTTTCATCCGCGCCAACGAAAGTGATTAATATAAGTTGTTAAAACATGCTTCGCAATCGTTGTAAAATAAATAAAGTTTAAACTAATCTCGTTCTCCAGATTCCTCACATGCTTACATAGCAACAGTCTTGTTATAGTTTATACACATTTATTTTAGCTCGATTGCGAAACAAGTTCTTGCAACTTATATTAATCACTCTCGAGACCTCATTCCTGATGGAATACATCGCCACGAGGGAGAGAGAAGAGGCAACGTGGACTTTAAATACCTTGCTAAGGGTACAGTCGTAACGGCTCTAGCGGGGCTCGAACTCACCTGAAGCGAATGCGCTACGATATCAGTTTTGTAATACTAAGGATACAACTGAACAGTAGTCATCATCAATAAGCTTACTGTATTACCATACATGTATTTATCACGGAGCATTGAATTACATTACACGTAGCTATTTTGTGTGTTTTACATTTATTTATCGTCGCTACTGGTTACCCATATAAACGACGCCTTCTGAAGAGATTAGTGATTTTAGAGTTTGGAGGATAGTGCAATGATACAGACAGAGATCCATTCCAGAATATCCTCTGGTTCTTTTACGTGCATGGTGTACAGCACCGACACGAGACCTCGGTTTAATGTCCCATCTGAAAGACTGTTAATGTTATTATGGTCAGACGGGGGATCGAACCTGCGATCCCTGGATTACCAGTCCAGCGTGTTACCACTGGACTACAGATCCGTCTGTATTACACGTAGCTAAATGATGTGTCTTGGTGTTATATCTCACTGATAGATTACCTATAGAGGAAACCATATTGCTCTTTGCTGCGTGTTCGTCCAAGGCGTCCACTGACAACTTTCTCATACACCGAGTGCCCAGTACCGCCGCTGAAACATTCATAATGTAACTAATACTGTGCGAAATGGTTTACAAAAACGAAGAATGAACTATTAATGCGCTTGAAATACTTTACAGGATATGCGATACGGACATACAGTCAACCCTGTCTTAAGCAGCCATCCAAGGGAATCGCAGAAAGTGGCTGCTTAGCGCAGGTGGCTGCTTAATAGAGGTCAATTGTGTAATAAAGCAACATATTGGGAATCTAGAAACTGGCTGCTTAATACAGTTTGGCTGCTTAATGGAGGTGACCACTACAACAGGTTTGCCTGCATGTGATTTACATGACATAGTTATTAATTTACGAGCACGTGCATGGCATACGTTCCATAGTTGTTCAGTGAATAAACGTACACGATTTACGCTAACTCGTTGTTCAATCGGAACAGATCATGTGACTTGTGTTATATAGTTGTTCAGTGAATAAACGTACACGATTTACGCTAACTCGTTGTTCAATCGGAACAGATCATGTGACTTGTGTTATATAGTTGTTCAGGGCGACACTATACATGTTCTACGTTGCACAGTCGTTCTATGTGAGAACATAATAATGACTTACCCCAAGTAGTTGTTTATTTACTGACAAAACATTCATGACGTTGTATAGTTGTTATGTACATAAAATACATGAAATGTATTACATAGTAATTAGTAACGTTATAATAATTATTAAGCTACATAGTTGTTGAGTGTGAAAACATACATGACTTACACTATATAGTTGTTGAGTGTGAAAACATACATGACTTACGCTACATAGTTGTTGAGTGTGAAAACATACATGACTTACGCTATATAGTTGTTGAGTGTGAAACCATACATGACTTACGCTATATAGTTGTTGAGTGTGAAACCATACATGACTTACGCTACATAGTTGTTGAGTGTGAAAACATACACGACTTACGCTATATAGTTGTTGAGTGTGAAAACATACATGACTTACGCTATATAGTTGTTGAGTGTGAAAACATACATGACTTACGCTACATAGTTGTTGAGTGTGAAAACATACATGACTTACGCTATATAGTTGTTGAGTGTGAAACCATACATGACTTACGCTATATAGTTGTTGAGTGTGAAACCATACATGACTTACGCTACATAGTTGTTGAGTGTGAAAACATACATGACTTACGCTATATAGTTGTTGAGTGTGAAAACATACATGACTTACGCTATATAGTTGTTGAGTGTGAAAACATACATGACTTACGCTACATAGTTGTTGAGTGTGAAAACATACATGACTTACGCTACATAGTTGTTGAGTGTGAAAACATACATGACTTACGCTACATAGTTGTTGAGTGTGAAAACATACATGACTTACGCTACATAGTTGTTGAGTGTGAAAACATACATGACTTACGCTACATAGTTATTGAGTGTGAAAACATACATGACTTACGCTACATAGTTGTTGAGTGTGAAAACATACATGACTTACGCTACATAGTTATTGAGTGTGACAACATACATGACTTACGCTACATAGTTGTTGAGTGTGAAAACATACATGACTTACGCTACATAGTTGTTGAGTGTGAAAACATACATGACATACGCTACATAGTTGTTGAGTGTGAAAACATACATGACTTACGCTACATAGTTGTTGAGTGTGAAAACATACATGACTTACGCTATATAGTTGTTGAGTGTGAAAACATACATGACTTACGCTACATAGTTGTTGAGTGTGAAAACATACATGACATACGCTACATAGTTGTTGAGTGTGAAAACATACATGACTTACGCTACATAGTTGTTGAGTGTGAAAACATACATGACTTACGCTATATAGTTGTTGAGTGTGAAAACATACATGACTTACGCTATATAGTTGTTGAGTGTGAAAACATACATGACTTACGCTACATAGTTGTTGAGTGTGAAAACATACATGACTTACGCTACATAGTTGTTGAGTGTGAAAACATACATGACTTACGCTACATAGTTGTTGAGTGTGAAAACATACATGACTTACGCTACATAGTTGTTGAGTGTGAAAACATACATGACTTACGCTATATAATTGTTGAGTGTGAAAACATACATGACTTACGCTATATTGTTGTTTTGTGTGAAAACATACATGACTTACTCTATATAGTTGTTGAGTGTGAAAACATACATGACTTTCGCTACATAATTGTTGAGTGTGAAAACATACATGACTTATGCTATATAGTTGTTGAGTGTGAAAACATACATGACTTACACTATATAGTTGTTGAGTGTGAAAACATACATGACTTACGCTACATAGTTGTTGAGTGTGAAAACATACATGACTTACGCTACATAGTTGTTGAGTGTGAAAACATACATGACTTACGCTATATAGTTGTTGAGTGTGAAACCATACATGACTTACGCTACATAGTTGTTGAGTGTGAAAACATACATGACTTACGCTACATAGTTGTTGAGTGTGAAAACATACATGACTTACGCTACATAGCTGTTGAGTGTGAAAACATACATGACTTTCGCTACATAGTTGTTGAGTGTGAAAACATACATGACTTACGCTATATAGTTGTTGAGTGTGAAAACATACATGACTTACGCTATATAGTTGTTGAATGTGAATACATACATGACTTACGCTATATAGTTGTTGAGTGTGAAAACATACATGACTTACGCTACATAGTTGTTGAGTGTGAAAACATACATGACTTACGCTACATAGTTGTTGAGTGTGAATACATACATGACTTACGCTACATAGTTGTTGAGTGTGAAAACATACATGACTTACGCTACATAGTTGTTGAGTGTGAAAACATACATGACTTACGCTACATAGTTGTTGAGTGTGAAAACATACATGACTTACGCTATATAGTTGTTGAGTGTGAAAACATACATGACTTACGCTATATAGTTGTTGAATGTGAATACATACATGACTTACGCTATATAGTTGTTGAGTGTGAAAACATACATGACTTACGCTACATAGTTGTTGAGTGTGAAAACATACATGACTTACGCTACATAGTTGTTGAGTGTGAATACATACATGACTTACGCTACATAGTTGTTGAGTGTGAAAACATACATGACTTACGCTACATAGTTGTTGAGTGTGAAAACATACATGACTTACGCTACATAGTTGTTGAGTGTGAAAACATACATGACTTTCGCTACATAGTTGTTGAGTGTGAAAACATACATGACTTACTCTATATAGTTGTTGAGTGTGAAAACATACATGACTTTCGCTACATAATTGTTGAGTGTGAAAACATACATGACTTACGCTACATAGTTGTTGAGTGTGAAAACATACATGACTTTCGCTACATAGTTGTTGAGTGTGAAAACATACATGACTTACTCTATATAGTTGTTGAGTGTGAAAACATACATGACTTTCGCTACATAGTTGTTGAGTGTGAAAACATACATGACTTACGCTACATAGTTGTTGAGTGTGAAAACATACATGACTTACGCTACATAGTTGTTGAGTGTGAAAACATACATGACTTACGCTATATAATTGTTGAGTGTGAAAACATACATGACTTACGCTATATTGTTGTTTTGTGTGAAAACATACATGACTTACTCTATATAGTTGTTGAGTGTGAAAACATACATGACTTTCGCTACATAATTGTTGAGTGTGAAAACATACATGACTTACGCTATATAGTTGTTGAGTGTGAAAACATACATGACTTACGCTATATAGTTGTTGAGTGTGAAAACATACATGACTTACGCTACATAGTTGTTGAGTGTGAAAACATACATGACTTACGCTACATAGTTGTTGAGTGTTAAAACATACATGACTTACGCTATATAGTTGTTGAGTGTGAAACCATACATGACTTACGCTACATAGTTGTTGAGTGTGAAAACATACATGACTTACGCTACATAGTTGTTGAGTGTGAAAACATACATGACTTACGCTACATAGTTGTTGAGTGTGAAAACATACATGACTTACGCTACATAGTTGTTGAGTGTGAAAACATACATGACTTACGCTATATAGTTGTTGAGTGTGAAAACATACATGACTTACGCTATATAGTTGTTGAATGTGAATACATACATGACTTACGCTATATAGTTGTTGAGTGTGAAAACATACATGACTTACGCTACATAGTTGTTGAGTGTGAAAACATACATGACTTACGCTACATAGTTGTTGAGTGTGAATACATACATGACTTACGCTACATAGTTGTTGAGTGTGAAAACATACATGACTTACGCTACATAGTTGTTGAGTGTGAAAACATACATGACTTACGCTACATAGTTGTTGAGTGTGAAAACATACATGACTTACGCTATATAGTTGTTGAGTGTGAAAACATACATGACTTACGCTATATAGTTGTTGAATGTGAATACATACATGACTTACGCTATATAGTTGTTGAGTGTGAAAACATACATGACTTACGCTACATAGTTGTTGAGTGTGAAAACATACATGACTTACGCTACATAGTTGTTGAGTGTGAATACATACATGACTTACGCTACATAGTTGTTGAGTGTGAAAACATACATGACTTACGCTACATAGTTGTTGAGTGTGAAAACATACATGACTTACGCTACATAGTTGTTGAGTGTGAAAACATACATGACTTTCGCTACATAGTTGTTGAGTGTGAAAACATACATGACTTACTCTATATAGTTGTTGAGTGTGAAAACATACATGACTTTCGCTACATAATTGTTGAGTGTGAAAACATACATGACTTACGCTACATAGTTGTTGAGTGTGAAAACATACATGACTTTCGCTACATAGTTGTTGAGTGTGAAAACATACATGACTTACTCTATATAGTTGTTGAGTGTGAAAACATACATGACTTTCGCTACATAGTTGTTGAGTGTGAAAACATACATGACTTACGCTACATAGTTGTTGAGTGTGAAAACATACATGACTTACGCTACATAGTTGTTGAGTGTGAAAACATACATGACTTTCGCTACATAGTTGTTGAGTGTGAAAACATACATGACTTACGCTATATAATTGTTGAGTGTGAAAACATACATGACTTACGCTATATTGTTGTTTTGTGTGAAAACATACATGACTTACTCTATATAGTTGTTGAGTGTGAAAACATACATGACTTTCGCGACATAGTTGTTGAGTGTGAAAACATACATGACTTACGCTATATAGTTGTTGAGTGTGAAAACATACATGACTTACGCTATATAGTTGTTGAGTGTGAAAACATACATGACTTACGCTACATAGTTGTTGAGTGTGAAAACATACATGACTTACGCTACATAGTTGTTGAGTGTGAAAACATACATGACTTACGCTATATAGTTGTTGAGTGTGAAACCATACATGACTTACGCTACATAGTTGTTGAGTGTGAAAACATACATGACTTACGCTACATAGTTGTTGAGTGTGAAAACATACATGACTTACGCTACATAGTTGTTGAGTGTGAAAACATACATGACTTACGCTATATAGTTGTTGAGTGTGAAAACATACATGACTTACGCTATATAGTTGTTGAATGTGAATACATACATGACTTACGCTATATAGTTGTTGAGTGTGAAAACATACATGACTTACGCTACATAGTTGTTGAGTGTGAAAACATACATGACTTACGCTACATAGTTGTTGAGTGTGAATACATACATGACTTACGCTACATAGTTGTTGAGTGTGAAAACATACATGACTTACGCTACATAGTTGTTGAGTGTGAAAACATACATGACTTACGCTACATAGTTGTTGAGTGTGAAAACATACATGACTTACGCTATATAGTTGTTGAGTGTGAAAACATACATGACTTACGCTATATAGTTGTTGAATGTGAATGCATACATGACTTACGCTATATAGTTGTTGAGTGTGAAAACATACATGACTTACGCTACATAGTTGTTGAGTGTGAAAACATACATGACTTTCGCTACATAGTTGTTGAGTGTGAAAACATACATGACTTACTCTATATAGTTGTTGAGTGTGAAAACATACATGACTTTCGCTACATAGTTGTTGAGTGTGAAAACATACATGACTTACGCTACATAGTTGTTGAGTGTGAAAACATACATGACTTACGCTACATAGTTGTTGAGTGTGAAAACATACATGACTTACGCTATATAGTTGTTGAGTGTGAAAACATACATGACTTACGCTATATAGTTGTTGAATGTGAATGCATACATGACTTACGCTATATAGTTGTTGAGTGTGAAAACATACATGACTTACGCTACATAGTTGTTGAGTGTGAAAACATACATGACTTTCGCTACATAGTTGTTGAGTGTGAAAACATACATGACTTACGCTACATAGTTGTTGAGTGTGAAAACATACATGACTTACGCTACATAGTTGTTGAGTGTGAAAACATACATGACTTACGCTACATAGTTGTTGAGTGTGAAAACATACATGACTTACGCTACATAGTTGTTGAGTGTGAAAACATACATGACTTACGCTACATAGTTGTTGAGTGTGAAAACATACATGACTTACGCTATATAATTGTTGAGTGTGAAAACATACATGACTTACGCTATATTGTTGTTTTGTGTGAAAACATACATGACTTACTCTATATAGTTGTTGAGTGTGAAAACATACATGACTTTCGCTACATAGTTGTTGAGTGTGAAAACATACATGACTTACGCTACATAGTTGTTGAGTGTGAAAACATACATGACTTACGCTACATAGTTGTTGAGTGTGAATACATACATGACTTACGCTATATAGTTGTTGAGTGTGAAAACATACATGACTTACGCTATATAATTGTTGAGTGTGAAAACATACATGACTTACGCTATATAGTTGTTGAGTGTGCAAACATACATGACTTATGCTATATAGTTGTTGAATGTGAATACATACATGACTTACGCTATATAGTTGTTGAGTGTGAAAACATACATGACTTACGCTACATAGTTGTTGAGTGTGAAAACATACATGACTTTCGCTACATAGTTGTTGAGTGTGAAAACATACATGACTTACTCTATATAGTTGTTGAGTGTGAAAACATACATGACTTTCGCTACATAGTTGTTGAGTGTGAAAACATACATGACTTACGCTACATAGTTGTTGAGTGTGAAAACATACATGACTTTCGCTACATAGTTGTTGAGTGTGAAAACATACATGACTTACTCTATATAGTTGTTGAGTGTGAAAACATACATGACTTACGCTACATAGTTGTTGAGTGTGAAAACATACATGACTTACGCTATATAATTGTTGAGTGTGAAAACATACATGACTTACGCTATATTGTTGTTTTGTGTGAAAACATACATGACTTACTCTACATAGTTGTTGAGTGTGAAAACATACATGACTTTCGCTACATAGTTGTTGAGTGTGAAAACATACATGACTTACGCTACATAGTTGTTGAGTGTGAAAACATACATGACTTACGCTACATAGTTGTTGAGTGTGAATACATACATGACTTACGCTATATAGTTGTTGAGTGTGAAAACATACATGACTTACGCTATATAATTGTTGAGTGTGAAAACATACATGACTTACGCTATATTGTTGTTTTGTGTGAAAACATACATGACTTACGCTATACAGTTGTTGAATGTGAAAACATACATGACTTACGCTATACAGTTGTTGAGTGTGAAAACATACATGACTTACGCTATACAGTTGTTGAGTGTGAAACCATACATGACTTACGCTATACAGTTGTAGAGTGTGAAAACATACATGACTTACGCTATATTGTTGTTGAGTGTGAAAACATACATGACTTACGCTACATAGCTGTTTAGAGCGACACGTAGCTTTTCGAAAATAGTTTGTGAAGAATCTCGTATTTCCATAATTTGAATAATGTCATATTGGCTCAGTATCTGTAATAAGTGGCATAATTTCAGTTCCCTGGTAACTCGTTACTCATGCATCACATGTGTGGCACATATACACACATACACGACGCACACACGCATACGAACGCACGCACGAACGCACGCTCGCACGTACGCACTGAAATAAACAATTAAATAATGAATAGGCTCTAAAATGTGTCTTTCCCTTATGGATTCCTATAGTAGACTTCAACGTCCTGATTTATTTTCTAATAGCAACCGTCCGTCTGTGCGTCTGTGCGTAACAATATTTTGGAAACTATGGCGAAATAATGGACTTCACAAAATGTAGAGCCATAAATCGTGTTGCTTACACACGTGAGAATATACGTGCATAGTTATTAAATATTATGACAAGACCGTTAAATTTGAACATTGTCATAAATGTGAAATTTAAAATGACTAATCTCTTCAAGAGGCGTCGCTCATATGGACAACCGATAGCGACGATAAATAAGCGTAAAACACACACACACACACACACACACACACACATGTGAAATTATCATATATGTCACAAACAAAATTCGTGAAAACTTTTGGTATCTATATGTGAAAACTGGAAATCAAATTTAAATACGTAGTCCAGTGGTTAACACGGTGGACCAGCCAGAGATTGCAGGTTCGAACCCCCGTCTGACCCTAATAAAATAAACAGTCTATCAGTTGGGACTTTACACCGATGTCTTGTGTCAGTGCTTTACACAGTGCACATAAAATAACCATTTCAATTAAAATTCGCCATGGCTTGAATAAATCTTAACATACCTCTCCACGGTTCGATGTTAGACCAACAGGTATATGTCTTGTCTTACGACACACTGATTCCAAACATATCACCGTGTTCACATGCATGCCAATGTTCGCGCTTAATGAATACATCACTACATACCTTTACCAAAATATCAACAACGTTAGATTTGGAAAACTTGCTCGGTCCAAATATCTGGATATTGAAGGACGCTAGCTTCAAAGGAGGTGCAGCTAAGGTCAGTAGTCCCGTGTCTCCATCACCGTCATCTCCAACTATAAAACATTGCACAGATACTCCACATAGACAGAGTAATAGTGCAAGGCGCTCGAACATGTCCGTGTCTAGTTTAATGAATTACTGAAACAACGCTATAAAAGCAGGTATACGCGGAACGTATGTACAAGAATACAATAAATGAAACTGTTATCTGTGTGTGATAGTTCGACTTCAAATATAACTCTAACACCTGCATTCTCGACAGTCCTTATCTCGTAATGGAAACACTTTTATGTTTTAACATATTAAACAAACGAGATAGGAAACAAAAATGTTCTCAAATAGTGTGTTCTATTGTTTGAACATAGTTTAGTTTAATCATATTTTATTGCATTCATTCTATATGTACAATGTACAGAACAGAACAAATGAACACACTTTGATGATGATGATGATGATGATGATGATGATGATGATGATGTTGTTGATGATGATGATGATGATGATGATGATGATGATGATGATGATGATGATGATGATGATGATGATGATGATGATGATGATGATGATGATGATGATGATGATGATGATGACGATGACGATGACGATGACGATGACGATGACGATGACGATGACGATGACGATGACGATGACGATGACGATGACGATGACGATGACGATGACGATGACGATGACGATGACGATGACGATGATGATGATGATGATGATGATGATGATGATGATGATGACGATGATGGTGATTATGATGATGATGATGATGATGATTCTTTACCATCTCCTCCGGCGAAGCATGTGGGCGAGCCTTATCAGACGATTATATTCGTGCGTTCATAGCACTGTCGGTTATTCTTGGAGTGTGATAGAGTTGTTGAATGTTGACTTGTATGATGATGGTATCGATGTTTCTGATGATGGTGCAGTAAACGATGACAACTGGAGGAGGCATCACATTCCTCTTCAGGGTAACAAGTCCTGATTGTTACTTGTTTCGAAAGCAGTCACTGGAAGCTGTGATAGCGCAGTCGTATGGCGTTCGCTTCAGATGTGAGATGCCGTGAGTTCGCTCCCATGGCAGATGTAGCCGTTACAATTGTGTCCTTAGGCGATGCACTAAAATTCAATATTGCCTCTTCTCTCTCCCTCGTGACGATGGATACCATCAGGGATGAGGTCTCGAGAGAGATTAAACTAAGCTGTAAGAATTATTTTCACAATCGAGCTAAAATACAGTGTCCAATGCAACCCGGGTTCGATCCTCGAACAGGGAAGTATATGAGATGGTACGGTGGTCGCAAGATCGGGCATGTGGGTTTTTCACTGGGTACCACCAATCATATGTCCACATATACGCTTTCATCCAGGCCAACGACAGTGATTAATATAAGTTGCTAAAACTTGTTTCGCAATCATTGTAAAATATATAGAGGTCATTGTTGTATCTGAAATACTTATTGTCTCTCTTTATCTGCTACTCAGTACACCATATTGTTCATGTATGCCAATACAATATGAAGAATATAAGTCTATGGTTGAACATGTCTGTGTGTTTTTACGTTTATTTATCGTCACTACCGGTTGCCCATATGAACGACACCTCCTGAAGAGATTAGTCATTTTAGAATTGTGGAGGATAGTGCAATGATACAGACAGAGACCCATTCCAGAGTCTCCTCTGGTTCTTTTACGTGCACGGTGTACAACACCAACACGAGACCTCGGTTTAATGTCTGAAATACTGTTAATTTTATTAGGGCCAGACGGGGGATCGAACTTATGATCCCTGGATTACAAGTCCACCAATATGAACATGTCTGAGGTTATAGCGCTTTTCTCAGATCTCACACTCATGCTCAAGTGATTTGATTGGTTGATTCTGAGTTTACTGTCAGCTGAACACATCAGAAGCTTGAGACTGAGTTTTGAGTCAATGGGGAGTCATATGGCTTAGTTTACAAATGTATTACACAAAGTACTAATTGCTAATATATAATGATATTTGATAGTTGGATAAGTAAAACCACCAAATGAAAGTTGAAACTTTATTTATTTTACAACGATTGCGAAGCAAGTTTTAGCAACTTATATTAATCACTCACTCTCATTGGCGCGGATGAAAGCGAATATGTGGTCATTCGTGTGGGAGAAAAACCGGAGTACCCGGAGAAAACCCACCTGTCCGATCTGGCGATCACCGTACCAACTCTCATACGTCCCGGTCCGAGGATCGAATCCGGGTTGCATTGGTGTGAAGCGAATGAGACCACCAAATAAGCCTAACAAAGAAGCTATTTAATATAGAACAGAACAGAGCAGAACAGATGTTTATTTCAAGGCCTGTACATTGTACATCATCAAAAACATACACATATATAATAATTTATAGGTCACGTTATACAATAGATTCGAAGTGGTAAATCAATTTACATAATATTATAGTACTATATATTATCTTTTATTCCTCCATTTCTGAAGAGTTACATACAATCATCAAGAAAGATGCAAAAATACAGAACATAATGATACAGATGGTTCGTGTAATATCAATTTCTACTCAGTGTCTGATTATGATAAATATTGTTTCCTGTTTTCAAAACAAGAGATGATTCGTAATTGTGCCAAAACCTGTTTTATTATTCTACAGAGGCATCCGGTTTTATTTTAAGAATCGTGAGACACGCGAAGGGTATGTATTTTAATGGTTATATACCCTGCCTAGCCCGGAGCTATGACAATAATTATAGTTATTGCACCGTTATCCAATCCAACAAAATAGCACTCATATATCTGTAGCAAATAGATTATGCAAATTTCTTTTACTTCGATTGCGAAATAAGTTCTTACAACATTAATTGAATCGCTGTCCGATTAGCGCAGTGGTTAGCGTGCTCGCTTCTCACTAATACAATCCGGGTTCGATCCTGGAACCGGTAAATATATGAGATGGCACGGTTGTCGCCAGATCGGACTGGTGGGTTTTCTCCGGGTACTCCGGTTTCCTCCCACACGAATGGCGACATTTACGCTTTCATCCGCGCCAACGAGAGTGATTAACATAAGTTGTTAAAACTTGCTTCGCAATCGTTGTAACATAAATAGAGTTTAAACTAATTTAATCGCTCTCGAGACCCCATACCTGGTGGAATCAATCACCAAGAGGAAAAGAGAGGAGCCAATATGGATTTAAGTATCTCATCTAGGGATATCACAGCCGTGGCTCTGGTGGTATTCAAGCTCACAACAATAACGTTACTAGGCGGATACAGTTTAAAGTTTAAACTTTATTTATTTTACAACATTTGCGAAGCAAGTTCTAACAACTTATATTAATCACTCTCGTTGGCGCGGATGAAAGCGTATATGTGGTTATTCGTGTGGGAGGAAACCGGAGTGCCCGTACCATCTGCAAGAAAACTCACATGTCCGATCTGGCGACCACCGTACCATCTCACATACTTCCCGGTCCGAGGATCGAACCCGGGTTGCATTGGTGGGAAGCGAGCGCGCTATCCACTGCGCTGATCGTTTGCGGATACACTAACCACTACGCCAAGAAGGACACCACAAACATGTACACATAGAAAGCGAGGGTGGCATTCTCTCATGGAATGTACTAGTAATACTATTGGATACAAACTGGCTTTATGAAGGGCATATAATTTCCAAGGTCGACCAGCTGGGAAATAGAAATACACCCCATACTATATGCATGTACATATACATTGTTGGGGGTAGAATTTCCGTGGTCAGACAGCTGGGAAATAGAAATACACCCCATACTATATGCATGTACATATACATTGTTGGGGGTAGAATTTCCGTGGTCAGACAGCTGGGAAATACATCATTTAAACAAATACAAATCTCAATTAATGTTGCACTTATGAAATAACTGACGTCATGACTCCGACATGTTTTATGTCCACTTGAGATCATGTTCTTTAAATGTCCTGTGTCGTGTTCTCGTCTGGAGCGGCTCCACAACGTTTCCTTGTTTGCTGATGGCCTTCCTCAGTACAAGACCCATTGTTACTATAGCAACTACACCTGCAATAGTTATTCAAATATATGCACTAGTCTATATCCGATATATATGTATTAACAATCACTTTATTAGAAATTGTGAGAGGTCAATATCGGGATTGTAACAATCATTTTAGCAATTGTGACAGGTCATTTTAGGAATTGTGACAGGTCATTTTAGGAATTGTGACAGGTCATTTTAGGAATTGTGACAGGTCATTTTAGGAATTGTGACAGGTCATTTTAGGAATTGTGACATGTCATTTACAGGTCATTTTAGGAATTGTGACAGGTCATTTACAGGTCATTTTAGGAATTGTGACAGGTCATTTTCGGAATTGTGACAGGTCATTTTAGGAATTGTGACAGGTCATTTTCGGAATTGTGACAGGTCATTTTCGGAATTGTGACAGTCATTTCTGAAACAGTGACATTCATTTTGTAGAGGAATATGACTTCAAGTAAGTAAGTAAAACATTTTATTATAGTGACATGTGCATATATACAATGACAAAGAACAAATAGTTAAAACACAATCAAGCACCCGGCCCAATGGGCCTATATGTCACCAAGATTATATACAAAATGTATGGTTCAAAATTAAACATATTTATATGAATTAATATGAATCGCACATTTGAGATAGATAGATAGATTCTTATATTGTACAATAGTAATATATATATATCAAATAAATATTTTTGTACAAGCCATGTATAGTACAAATGACTAGTGTGTCACATGTTATGTGATGTTACAACAACACAAATTGGTAGCTTTTACCAATGCATTCTACATAGTATAGGGTATGCAGTATATGTAGTTAATGTTTAACGATATAATAAATCATGTGATATATATTTAATAAATAGTGTGAATGAGATACCATGTGTTGTATTTAATACTACACAACCAGTTTATAAATACAACTTGCTCCTACTCATTAAGAATGCATTTACTAGATATTTCGACAACTTTCTGGCGTGTGAGTTTATAAGTTCAACTAAACGTTGGTCGCAGGATAAGTCATTTGGGTTTACAAATAAATCACTGAATTTGTTTGAACGTTGGTCTCTGTATAAATCACAATCAAACAAGAAATGTTTTTCATCCTCAATTAGGTTGGATTGACATAGTCTACAATGTCTCTCTTCCGGTGGTTCGCTAACGTATCTCCCAGTTTCTATTCTCAATGGTAACATACCAGTTCTAAATTGACTTAAGATTGACCGTTCGTGTTTTTTCACGTTTAGCATGACATATTCTTCACATTTAAAAGAAGTCTTAAACAGTCTATATGTTCTTAACTTAGGCACATCATGAACTCCAGCGGACCAAATAGTTGAGTAGTAATCTCTTAGAGTTTCATCAGCATGTTTTAAGTTAACAACAGTCTGATTATTGTTATCAGCATATCCCAGTCGTAGCATAACGTCTTTAACGTTTTGTGACCAGTTATAAGTATATATAATGCTTGTAATGGATGTAGAAACGGATATAGAACCAAATTATCGAAAACTATTTAGATAAATCCACATCCTACGCTGTACAGATCATACTGTAAAAAACACTTGTTAAGAGGAGAATACTTGGCATTAACCATTGAGATTTTCTGTAGCAAACTGTTAAAACACAGGCTGCAAACATGGACACTACTGGGCCATGTTTCTGTAACTAAGATATGTAGCAAATCTGAAATAACGATATGTGCTATAACTGTTGTTACGTCCATTCAGTGGCTATTTTCAAAATCCAACCAAACCTACCGATAGATCATACGTACGATGTGTCTTAGCTATGACTGTTACAGTTATATTTAGTAGTTTCAATACATTCATCAACATCTGCTTGGTAACAGACACGTCGGCACTAGTAGACCCGTAGACGTTTCAGCACTAAGATACTTCGGTCACGTGACACATCGCCAAAGACATCTCGGAGGTTTTATATACAATTCTAACACGACCCAGCTAATAACATACACACTTCTAGAGTAAAACCTACCTCGGGTTATTCTGCGATATACCTACCTTGAACTATGCTGCGCGCGCACCGTGATTTGACTATTCCATTTATACAATGCGTGTACAGTTTTATGAATGAAAGTCACGTGATGTTTGTAAAAAATACCGTGGGAATTCACGGAAGTGAGCTATTTTTAGAATCAGATAATCTCTTGTCCGTCTTGTTTTTCTGCTAAGTAACGTTTCAGTTACTATTCTGTACAGTTTTATTTGACAAAATAAATAAAATTATTGATCATTTACAACTTTTGTTCATTTATGCACTAGATTGATATTTTCCTTAAAAAATAACGTCATCACCCTTACGCGGGAGGACATTTCGAAAGCCAAATGCAGCGGCGTTTGAAGAAAATACTCCTTTAAAATTATTAGAAGTAAGTCGTGTTAGAATCGAAATAATAAGTATCAACCATGGTATATCGCAGAATAACCCTCGTTTGTCGTTCTTATGCGTAGAAATATATCACGAAGGCCTGCCTTTCGGCCTTCGTGATATATTTCTACGCATAAGAACGACAAACAAGGGTTATTCTGCGATATACCATGTTTGATACTTATTATTTCTTAATTAACATGATTAGCTGCTTAAGGGGACTTGCTGATTTGTCTACTTCCGTACTGAGATCGATGTAATGGAGTTAGTGACTTTCCTTGCCGGCAACTAAAATGTGTTGTAAGCAAACTAGTTATTTTGACGTTGCTATCGGTGCCCACATATATAATATTTGGCATTGATATTTTGTATGGATGTTTTACAATAATTCAACTCACCTATGATTACTCCAGATGACATACCGGCGATAATAGCAGCTGCAAATACTTCTCCCTTGTTGAATGCATTGTCAGAGTTCTCATCTTCATCAGATGCTGCAGTTGTTGTTTTGCCACTAACATGTCCGGTTGCCGTTGGTTGTGTAATATGTCCGGCTAATGCAGTTGTTGTTTTGCCACTAACATGTCTCACTATACCAGTTGGTAGCAATGCAGCCAGAGAAGTTGATTTCTTTGTTGACGCAGCTGTAGCTATGGTGTTTGTATTAGCTGATGGTGGCAGAACTGATATTTTCTTAGACGATGCCAATTTAGAAGTTGGTACAGATGTGTGTGCTGATGTAGAAGTACTTATGACTTTTGATGTGCTTGAAGTTACTGACGGTTTGGTTTTCATTGACGCTGAAGCTGATAATGGAATGGTAGCGGTTGTGGAAGATATGGTCAAAGCACTAGCAGAATGCGTCTGAGCGGTTGGTGAAAATGGATTAGGCATTGTTGCCGCCGGTTTGGACACACTAGGAGTTGCAGCACTCAACGAGGATGGGCTAGGTGAAGTAGAAATCGGTACA
The DNA here is from genome assembly GCA_014843695.1 of Archivesica marissinica. Taxonomy (NCBI): domain Eukaryota; kingdom Metazoa; phylum Mollusca; class Bivalvia; order Venerida; family Vesicomyidae; genus Archivesica; species Archivesica marissinica. The sequence goes on along the minus strand of CM026386.1, from coordinate 75,845,805 downwards.
GACGTGCTAGGTGTATTGATCGAAGTGGGTGTTGTAGCGGTCGATGCGGTTGTGGTTGGCGGTATGGTTGGCGGTGTGGTTGTACTTGGTATTTTGGTTGTCGTCCCAGATGTGCTTGGTGTTGTAGTAGTCGAAGTAGTAGTCTGAAATATAAATAAATATATGCATGCTTAGAAAAAGTAAAAGTATTGTTTTACACATTTAGCATCGCTATGCATGCGAAATAAGTCCATAGTTTCAAGTTGCAAGATACAAAATGCATTCCCGGTGAATAGCGCTGATACATGGGACCTCGTTTAGATGGTTAATATTATCATTTTTGAAAGAAATATTTAACTTGTCAACCTAGTAACCAGTTACCGTCTTCACAACTGGATAACAATCTGATCCGTCCCCTAAGAAATATGAGCAACAATTGAATAATATTATTGGGTTATGTGTAGCAAATAACAGCTGGAGAGTCGCTATATGACCTAAGCTGTTGGTGCGAATTTAATCCCAAACAGCGAAAACCTGTTGACAGTAGAAATGTTCGTGTTGGAGAATTGTTTGACAGTAGAAATGTTCGTGTTGGAGAATTGTTGACAGTAGAAATGTTCGTGTTGGAGAATTGTTGACAGTAGAAATGTTCGTGCTGGAAGATTGTTGACAGTAGAAATGTTCGTGTTGGAAAATTGTTGACAGTAGAAATGTTCGTGTGCGAGAATTGTTGACAGTAGAAACGTTCTTGTTGGAGAAATTCATCTTTCTAATTATTTCTATGTACACAGAAGCGTTCTAGCTCCATTCACTAAATGTTTATAACATATTTCGTATTAAATGCAGCATTGTAGAGCACTCACTGTATACTTTCTTTCCACAGTAAACTGCCTGATCTCTGTTGGCCCCAGGGCAATCTTTCCACGCCCAAGAAAAGGTTTGGCTGTGATTGTAACAGTTCTAAATAATAATAATAATAATACATGTAGGTAGATTAACACGTTCATATACAACATGCTCCTGAACAGCATACATGTAGGTACAGTTCTATATCATATACAACATGTTCCTGAACAGCATACATGTAGGTACAGTGTTATAGCATATAAGTAGATCACCAAGTCAGTGTGTAATATAGCTATATAGGTAATGGGTATATATCATAGACAACCAAATCATTATGTAATATATACATAGGTATATAGTATATTAGTGGCGTCCGTGGTCCAGTGGTAGAGCGTCGGACTTGGAATCGAACTGTCCCGGGTTCGATACTCGGTCAGGCCACGTATGTAGTGTCATTGAGCAAGGCACCTCACACACGTTGCTTAGTACTTGTTAACCACTTAGGTCGGCTAAGCCTGCCCAGGAAAACATGTCTAGGTCCCCGCAAGGGGTTTGACATTAATGGAACATACATACATAGGTAATGGGTATATAGCATGTACATAGATAACCATGTCAGTATGTAATATACACACAGTAAGTGATAACCATATTCCAACATCCCATCAAGTATACCATTACCTTCCAACATCCCATCAAGTAAGTCATATCTCTGCTAACCACTCTCCAACATCCCATCAAGTAAGTCATATCTCTGCTAACCACTCTCCAACATCCCATCAAGTATACCATTACCTTCCAACATCCCATCAAGTAAGTCATATCTCTGCTAACCACTCTCCAACATCCCATCAAGTAAGTCATATCTCTGCTAACCACTCTCCAACATCCCATCAAGTAAGTCATATCTCTGCTAACCACTCTCCAACATCCCATCAAGTAAGTCATATCTCTGCTAACCACTCTCCACATCCCATGTGTTTTGTTTACATCCCATCAAGTAAGTCATATCTCTGCTAACCACTCTCCAACATCCCATCAAGTAAGTCATATCTCTGCTAACCACTCTCCAACATCCCATCAAGTAAGTCATATCTCTGCTAACCACTCTCCAACATCCCATCAAGTAAGTCATATCTCTGCTAACCACTCTCCAACATCCCATCAAGTAAGTCATATCTCTGCTAACCACTCTCCAACATCCCATCAAGTAAGTCATATCTCTGCTAACCACTCTCCAACATCCCATCAAGTAAGTCATATCTCTGCTAACCACTCTCCAACATCCCATCAAGTAAGTCATATCTCTGCTAACCACTCTCCAACATCCCAACAAGTAAGTCATATCTCTGCTAACCACTCTCCAACATCCCATCAAGTAAGTCATATCTCTGCTAACCACTCTCCAACATCCCAACAAGTAAGTCATATCTCTGCTAACCACTCTCCAACATCCCATCAAGTAAGTCATATCTCTGCTAACCACTCTCCAACATCCCAACAAGTAAGTCATATCTCTGCTAACCACTCTCCAACATCCCATCAAGTAAGTCATATCTCTGCTAACCACTCTCCAACATCCCATCAAGTAAGTCATATCTCTGCTAACCACTCTCCAACATCCCATCAAGTAAGTCATATCTCTGCTAACCACTCTCCAACTTCCCATCAAGTAAGTCATATCTCTGCTAACCACTCTCCAACATCCCATCAAGTAAGTCATATCTCTGCTAACCACTCTCCAACATCCCAACAAGTAAGTCATATCTCTGCTAACCACTCTCCAACATCCCATCAAGTAAGTCATATCTCTGCTAACCACTCTCCAACATCCCATCAAGTAAGTCATATCTCTGCTAACCACTCTCCAACATCCCAACAAGTAAGTCATATCTCTGCTAACCACTCTCCAACATCCCATCAAGTAAGTCATATCTCTGCTAACCACTCTCCAACATCCCATCAAGTAAGTCATAACCATTCTCCAACATCCCATCAAATAAGTCATAGCCATTCTCCAACATCCCATCAAATAAGTCATAACCATTCTCCAACATCCCATCAAATAAGTCATAACCATACTCCAACATCCCATCAAATAAGTCATAGCCATTCTCCAACATCCCATCAAATAAGTCATAGCCATTCTCCAACATCCCATCAAATAAGTCATAACCATTCTCCAACATCCCATCAAATAAGTCATAACCATACTCCAACATCCCATCAAATAAGTCATAACCATTCTCCAACATCCCATCAAATAAGTCATAACCATACTCCAACATCCCATCAAATAAGTCATAACTATTCTCCATCATCCCATCAAATAAGTCATAACCATACTCCATCTTCCCATCAAATAAGTCATATCCATTCTCCAACATCCCATAGTCCAACATCCCATCAAATAAGTCATAACCATTCTCAAACACCCATTAAATAAGTCATAACCATTCTCCAACATCCCATAGAATAAGTCATAACCATTCTCCAACATCCCATCAAATAAGTCATAACCATACTCCATCTTCCCATCAAATAAGTCATATCCATTCTCCAACATCCCATAGTCCAACATCCCATCAAATAAGTCATAACCATTCTCAAACACCCATTAAATAAGTCATAACCATTCTCCAACATCCCATAGAATAAGTCATAACCATTCTCCAACATCCCATCAAATAAGTCATAACCATACTCCATCTTCCCATCAAATAAGTCATATCCATTCTCCAACATCCCATCAAGTAAGTCATAACCATACTCCAACATCCCACCAAGTAAGTCATAACCTTATTCCAACATCCCACCAAGTAAGTCATAACCTTATTACAACATCCCACCAAGTAAGTCATAACCTTATTCCAATATCCCACCAAGTAAGTCATAACCTTATTCCAACATCCCACCAAGTAAGTCATAACCTTATTCCAACATCCCACCAAGTAAGTCATAACCTTACTCCAACATCCCACCAAGTAAGTCATAACCATACTCCAACATCCCACCAAGAAAGTCCTAACCTTATTCCAACATCCCATCAAATAAGTCATAACCATTCTCCAACATCCCATCAAATAAGTCATAACCATTCTCCAACATCCCATCAAATAAGTCATAACCATTCTCCAACATCCCATCAAATAAGTCATAACCATTCTCCAACATCCCATCAAATAAGTCATAACCATTCTCCAACATCCCATCAAATAAGTCATAACCATTCTCCAACATCCCACCAAGTAAGTCATAACCTTACTCCAACATCCCACCAAGTAAGTCATAACCTTACTCCAACATCCCACCAAGTAAGTCATAACCTTATTCCAACATCCCACCAAATAAGTCATAACCTTATTCCAACATCCCACCAAGTAAGTCATAACCTTACTCCAACATCCCACCAAGTAAGTCATAACCTTACTCCAACATCCCACCAAGTAAGTCATAACCATACTCCAACATCCCACCAAGTAAGTCATAACCTTATTCCAACATCCCACCAAGTAAGTCATAACCTTATTCCAACATCCCACCAAGTAAGTCATAACCTTATTCCAACATCCCACCAAGTAAGTCATAACCTTACTCCAACATCCCACCAAGTAAGTCATAACCTTACTCCAACATCCCACCAAGTAAGTCATAACCTTATTCCAACATCCCACCAAATAAGTCATAACCTTATTCCAACATCCCACCAAGTAAGTCATAACCTTACTCCAACATCCCACCAAGTAAGTCATAACCTTACTCCAACATCCCACCAAGTAAGTCATAACCATACTCCAACATCCCACCAAGTAAGTCATAACCTTACTCCAACATCCCACCAAGTAAGTCATAACCTTATTCCAACATCCCATCAAATAAGTCATAACCATTCTCCAACATCCCATCAAATAAGTCATAACCATTCTCCAACATCCCATCAAATAAGTCATAACCATACTCCATCTTCCCATCAAATAGGTCATAACCATACTCCATCTTCCCATCAAATAAGTCATATCCATTCTCCAACATCCCATAGTCCAACATTCCATCAAATAAGTCATAACCATTCTCAAACACCCATTAAATAAGTCATAACCATTCTCCAACATCCCATAGAATAAGTCATAACCATTCTCCAACATCCCATCAAATCAGTCATAAATCTGCTACAGCATCCCACCAAGTAAGTCATAACCATTCTCCAACATCCCATCAAGTAAGTCATAACCATACTCCAACATCCCACCAAGTAAGTCATAACCATACTCCAACATCCCACCAAGTAAGTCATAACCTTATTCCAACATCCCACCAAGTAAGTCATAACCTTATTCCAACATCCCACCAAGTAAGTCATAACCTTATTCCAACATCCCACCAAGTAAGTCATAACCTTACTCCAACATCACACCAAGTAAGTCATAACCTTATTCCAACATCCCACCAAGTAAGTCATAACCTTATTCCAACATCCCACCAAGTAAGTCATAACCTTATTCCAACATCCCACCAAGTAAGTCATAACCTTACTCCAACATCCCACCAAATAAGTCATAACCATACTCCAACATCCCACCAAGTAAGTCATAACCTTATTCCAACATCCCACCAAGTAAGTCATAACCTTATTCCAACATCCCACCAAGTAAGTCATAACCTTATTCCAACATCCCACCAAGTAAGTCATAACTTTACTCCAACATCCCACCAAGTAAGTCATAACCTTACTCCAACATCCCACCAAGTAAGTCATAACCTTACTCCAACATCCCACCAAGTAAGTCATAACCTTACTCCAACATCCCACCAAGTAAGTCATAACCATACTCCAACATCCCACCAAGTAAGTCATAACCTTATTCCAACATCCCACCAAGTAAGTCATAACCTTATTCCAACATCCCACCAAGTAAGTCATAACCTTATTCCAACATCCCACCAAGTAAGTCATAACCTTATTCCAACATCCCACCAAGTAAGTCATAACCTTACTCCAACATCCCACCAAGTAAGTCATAACCTTACTCCAACATCCCACCAAGTAAGTCATAACCTTATTCCAACATCCCACCAAGTAAGTCATAACCTTATTCCAACATCCCACCAAGTAAGTCATAACCTTATTCCAACATCCCACCAAGTAAGTCATAACCTTATTCCAACATCCCACCAAGTAAGTCATAACCTTATTCCAACATCCCACCAAGTAAGTCATAACCTTATTCCAACATCCCACCAAGTAAGTCATAACCTTATTCCAACATCCCACCAAGTAAGTCATAACCTTACTCCAACATCCCACCAAGTAAGTCATAACCTTACTCCAACATCCCACCAAGTAAGTCATAACCTTACTCCAACATCCCACCAAGTAAGTCATAACCTTACTCCAACATCCCACCAAGTAAGTCATAACCTTACTCCAACATCCCACCAAGTAAGTCATAACCTTACTCCAACATCCCACCAAGTAAGTCATAACCTTACTCCAACATCCCACCAAGTAAGTCATAACCTTACTCCAACATCCCACCAAGTAAGTCATAACCTTACTCCAACATCCCACCAAGTAAGTCATAACCTTACTCCAACATCCCACCAAGTAAGTCATAACCTTACTCCAACATCCCACCAAGAAAGTCATAACCTTACTCCAACATCCCATCAAATAAGTCAAGACAATTGTTGTTACTGGTAACACTAGACGGAACTGACGTACGTTGTTACTCCGACGATTGATCCGGCTTTGATAACGAACTTGCCAGTAAAGTTTTGGCCAGGTTTGAGTGTGGCGGATAATATATTTGGTTGTTCTGCAAAGTTCTGATCATCATGTATTCTCACGTCTACATCTTGATCCGTTGATGCTTTGTTTATTACAGTAAATGTTATCTCCAGTGTGTCATTCTCATACAGCTTAACACCTGAAATGTAGTTTAGTCACCTTGTACTGCACCATCATTAGACACATCGATACCATCATCATACAAGTCAACATTCAACAAATCTATCACACTTCAAGAATAACCGACGGTGCTATGAACGCACGGATATAATATTCTGCGCCCACATGCCTCGCCGGAGGAGATGGTAAGGATAAAGAATCATCAACATCATCTTCATCATCATCAACAACATCATCATCAGCTCTCGAACTTTTTCATTTTCTAACATTGTTTTTTTAAACTTTATTTATTTTAACTCGATTGCGAAACAAATTCGTACAACGTATATATTAATCGCTCTCGAGACCTCATTCCATCGCAATGAGGGAGAGAGAAGAGGCAATGTGGAATCTAAATGCCTTGCCTAAGGGCATAATAGTAACGGCTCCAGCGGAGGCTCAAATTCCGGTGCTTTCGCACCTGAAGTTAACGCGCATCCACTGCGCTATTACGACTTCCGCCTGAAATGTATGCAGTTAATAATTTCATTTCTTATGCTGTCCGCTTAGCACAGTAGCTTTTCACAAACACTTCACCAATGTACATACTATTAGACTATTAGTGTCCACAATCATTGGAATGGACAGTGTGCGAGATTGTATGGTGGCTGCCAGGTCGTAGAGGTGGGTGCGGGCCGTTGTCTAATGTTATTCAAACTTGTGGCCCAAACCATTTATATTCTATTGATTTGCAATAAAATATGATTAACTCAATGTCGCATAAAAGCAACTTTGTAAATAAAAGTAGAGAACCCGATCGGACAGAACAGAACATGCCATCTGATCAGGCTATATGCTGATTGCTCTTCAGACAGCGGCTGATCTGGATCTATGTTGTTTGCACATGCTCTGAATTTATTCGGCGCTGAAAGAGTTAAACTAAAGAGTTGGGTTGCTTCGGGTACCCCGGTGTATGTTCGAATCCCAACATGGATTCAGTCGGTCGAATTATTTAAAGTGGGAACACTATCCAGCTGCTGGGGAAGGGTATATGAATCGCTATAAATTAGGGATGGCAACGAATAGCGATTTAGGTGTTCGAATATCCAGTCCAAAAAAAGTATTCGATTATTCTGTCGTCTCAGCGAATATTCTGTCGTCTCAGCGAATATTCTGTCGTCTCAGCGAATTTTCTGTCGTCTCAGCGAATATTCGAATATTTGGAGATTTGTTGCCATCCCTACTATAAATTGATGCTGCAATAACTGTACAATGTAAATGAATTTGTGATGATTGAATATCTGGGATACTTTTACCTGCTCGGCGTATTGCACCGATACAAAGGTCAGACGTGGGATCACCTGCTCGGCGTATTGCACCGATACAAATGTCAGACGTGGGATCACCTGCTCGGCGTATTGCACCGATACAAAGGTCAGACGTGGGATCGAACAGTTACATCACTTAAAGCTGGAGAGGCTCTATATAAACTCACATGACCTGTTGAGTGCGACATTGAACCTAGCGTCGGATCTGGAATCTATCGTCCCGGGTTCGATACTCGGTCAGGCCACGTATGTAGTGTCATTGAGCAAGGCACCTCACACACATTGCTTAGTACTGGTTAACCACTTAGGTCGGCTAAGCTTGCCCAGGAAAACATGTCTACGTCCCCGCAAGGGGTTTGACATGAATGGAACATACATACACCTAAGAATACAACGTAGAAGATATACCTGTATATGGTGGTACTACAAGGTTCAGTGTAACATACATACACCTAAGAATACAACGAAGAAGATATACCTGTATATGGTGGTACTACAAGGTTCAGTGTAACATACATACACCTGAGAATACAACGAAGAAGATATACCTGTATATGGTGGTACTACAAGGTTCAGTGTAACATACATACACCTGAGAATACAACGAAGAAGCTATACCTGTATATGGTGGTACTACAAGGTTCAGTGGAATATACATACACCTGAGAATACAACGAAGAAGATATACCTGTATATGGTGGTACTACAAGGTTCAGTGGAACATACATACACCTAAGAATACAACGACGAAGATATACCTGTATATGGTGGTACTACAAGGTTCAGTGGAACATACATACACCTGAGAATACAACGAAGAAGATATACCTGTATATGGTGGTACTACAAGGTTCAGTGTAGCATACATACACCTGAGAATACACCTAAGAAGATATACCTGTATATGGTGGTACTACAAGGTTCAGTGTAACATACATACACCTGAGAATACAACACAGAAGATATACCTGTATATGGTGGTACTACAAGGTTCAGTGTAACATACATACACCTGAGAATACAACGTAGAAGATATATCTGTATATGGTGGTACTACAAGGTTCAGTGGAACATACATACACCTGAGAATACAACGTAGAAGATATACCTGTATATGGTGGTACTACAAGGTTCAGTATAACATACATACACCTGAGAATACAACGTAGAAGATATACCTGTATATGGTGGTACTACAAGGTTCAGTGGAACATACATACACCTGAGAATACAACGTAGAAGATATACCTGTATATGGTGGTACTACAAGGTTCAGTGTAACATACATACACCTGAGAATACAACACAGAAGATATACCTGTATATGGTGGTACTACAAGGTTCAGTATAACATACATACACTTGAGAATACAACGTAGAAGATATACCTGTATATGGTGGTACTACAAGGTTCAGTGTAACATACATACACCTGAGAATACAACACAGAAGATATACCTGTATATGGTGGTACTACAAGGTTCAGTGTAACGGGTGTTATCTCGGTGGCGTCCAGACGTCGGTATGGGTTGTTGGATTTATCTTTGCCTTGTATACCAATCATAAATTTCTAAAGGAGAAAATGTATGTCTTAGTGTACAACAACGTCACAATAAAACCAAACACACGCTTGCAGTGAGCGAGACTCGCGCTCGTGAAATAGACTTGCAGTCTGTGTGTGTTTACGTTTATTTATCGTCGCTACCGGTTGCCCATATGAGCGACGCCTCCTGAAGAGATTAGTCATTTTAGATGTGTGGAGGATAGTGCAATGATACAGACAGAGACCCATTCCAGAGTCTCCTCTGGTTCTTTTACGTGCACGGTGTACAGCACCGACACGATACCTCGGTTTAACGTCCCATCTGAAAAACTGTTAATTTTATTAGGGTCAGACGGGGGATCGAACCTGCGATCCCTGCAGACTAGCGTTTATTTAGTTATTTATTCGTAGGCATGTTTAATATGAAAACACGTTCTTAAATATACTACACATGTAGCACATATAACTGGAGTATACATATCCAAATGGTAGTATGGCTGCTCCTTTTTGAAGTCTGTATTGCCATATAAGTTGGTACTGGGGCTGCGAAAAAAATATATGAAATGAGTTGTATATATAAAATAAACTCTGGAAAACCGTACCCCGGAACAAAAGGTATGTTTCTTCGGCCATATTGGTATTAGTAGTTATTACAGACCACATTCAACCAGTTTATTGTGTATATATATTACCATTGCTGCATGTATATAATGCTAGGTATTGTATATATCGGTACAGTCTTTTAAGACGTGCTTTTGTGTAGTTTATATACACATGTGAATGCAGAATCGAATCGTCTATGCTTGTAAATTCGTTAAATTATATTACTCATTAAATCAATGCATTGTAATATTGTAACTATATTATTACATAACACTTATTGACTTAAAATGCATTCTTGCAGTTATCCTGTCCCCAATATTGTATATTATCCACTTCCTAAAAACGAAATTCAGTCATGTTGTTACTGTAATATGTGACCTGATTATAATAAAAGTTGTTGTTGTTGTTGTTGTTGTTGTTGTTGTAAAATGTATTCTCTATATATATTTCAAATCTTTCTCCTTCGCTATTAAAACTGTGAACTCTTCTCCAATGAACAACAACATTAATTGCATCGAGATATACATGAACGTACATATATCATATATATCATTGAACGTACATATATCATACATTGAACATACATATATCATATATATACATTGAACGTACATATATCATATATATCATTGAACATACATTGAACATACATATATCATATATATCATTGAACATACATTGAACATACATATATCATATATATACATTGAACATACATTGAACATACATATATCATATATATCATTGACATTGAACATACATATATCATATATATCATTGAACATACATTGAACATACATATATCATATATATACATTGAACGTACATATATCATATATATCATTGAACATACATTGAACATACATATATCATATATATCATTGAACATACATTGAACATACATATATCATATATATACATTGAACATACATTGAACATACATATATCATATATATCATTGAACATACATTGAACATACATATATCATATATATCATTGAACATACATTGAACATACATATATCATATATATACATTGAACATACATATATCATATATATCATTGAACGTACATATATCATACATTGAACATACATATATCATATATATACATTGAACGTACATATATCATATATATCATTGAACATACATTGAACATACATATATCATATATATCATTGAACGTACATATATCATATATACATTGAACATACATATATCATATATATCATTGAACGTACATATATCATATATACATTGAACATACATATATCATATATATCATTGGCGTAGCTTCATATAGATATATATCATTGAACATACATTGAACATACATATATCATATATATCATTGAACGTACATATATCATATATACATTGAACATACATATATCATATATATCATTGAACGTACATATATCATATATACATTGAACATACATATATCATATATATCATTGGCGTAGCTTCATATAGTTGGAGGTGATGGTGAATTGCGAGTATACTCGTGACAGAGTAAGGCAATCACTGGAGGTGATGGTGAATTGCGAGTATACTCGTGACAGAGTAAGGCAATCACTGGAGGTGATGGTGAATTGCGAGGATACTCGTGACAGAGTAAGGCAATCATTGGAGGTGATGGTGAATTGCGAATATACTCGTGGTATAGTAAGGCAATCACTGGAGGTGATGGTGAATTGCGAGTATACTCGTGACAGAGTAAGGCAATCACTGGAGGTGATGGTGAATTGCGCGTATACTCGTGACAGAGTAAGGCAATCATTGGAGGTGATGGTGAATTGCGAATATACTCGTGACAGAGTAAGGCAATCATTGGAGGTGATGGTGAATTGCGAGTATACTCGTGACAGAGTAAGGCAATCACTGGAGGTGATGGTGAATTGCGAGTACTCGTGACAGAGTAAGGCAATCATTGGAGGTGATGGTGAATTGCGAATATACTCGTGACAGAGTAAGGCAATCATTGGAGGTGATGGTGAATTGCGCGTATACTCGTGACAGAGTAAGGCAATCACTGGAGGTGATGGTGAATTGCGAATATACTCGTGACAGGGTAAGGCAATCATTGGAGGTGATGGTGAATTGCGAATATACTCGTGACAGAGTAAGGCAATCATTGGAGGTGATAGTGAATTGCGCGTATACTCGTGACAGAGTAAGGCAATCACTGGAGGTGATGGTGAATTGCGAGGATACTCGTGACAGAGAAAGGCAATCACTGGAGGTGATGGTGAATTGCGAGTATACTCGTGACAGAGTAAGGCAATCATTGGAGGTGATGGTGAATTGCGAGTATACTCGTGACAGAGTAAGGCAATCACTGGAGGTGATGGTGAATTGCGAGGATACTCGTGACAGAGAAAGGCAATCATTGGAGGTGATGGTGAATTGCGAGTATACTCGTGACAGAGTAAGGCAATCACTGGAGGTGATGGTGAATTGTGAATATACTCGTGACAGAGTAAGGCAATCACTGGAGGTGATGGTGAATTGCGAATATACTCGTGACAGAGTAAGGCAATCACTGGAGGTGATGGTGAATTGCGAATATACACGTGATAGAATAAGGCAATCATTGGAGGTGATGGTGAATTGCGAGTATACTCGTGAGAGAGAAAGGCAAACACTGGTGGTGATGGTTAATTGCGAGTATACTCGTTGTATAGTAAGGCAATCACTGGAGGTGATGGTGAATTGCGAGTATACTCGTGACATAGTAAGGCACTCATTGGAGGTGATGGTGAATTGCGAATATACTCGTGGTATAGTAAGGCAATCACTGGAGGTGATGGTGAATTGCGAGTATACTCGTGACATAGTAAGGCACTCATTGGAGGTGATGGTTGCGAGTATACTCGTGACAGAGTAAGGCAATCACTGGAGGTGATGGTGAATTGTGAGTATACTCGTGACAGAGTAAGGCAATCACTGGAGGTGATGGTGAATTGCGAGGATACTCGTAGTATAGTAAGGCAATCATTTGAGGTGATGGTGAATTGCGAGTATACTCGTGACATAGTAAGGCACTCATTGGAGGTGATGGTTGCGAGTATACTCGTGACAGAGTAAGGCAATCACTGGGAGGTGATGGTGAATTGCGAGTATACTCGTGACAGAGTAAGGCAATCACTGGAGGTGATGGTGAATTGCGAGGATACTCGTGACAGAGTAAGGCAATCATTGGAGGTGATGGTGAATTGCGAATATACTCGTGGTATAGTAAGGCAATCACTGGAGGTGATGGTGAATTGCGAGTATACTCGTGACAGAGTAAGGCAATCACTGGAGGTGATGGTGAATTGCGCGTATACTCGTGACAGAGTAAGGCAATCAATGGAGGTGATGGTGAATTGCGCGATACTCGTGACAGAGTAAGGCAATCATTGGAGGTGATGGTGAATTGCGAGTATACTCGTGACAGAGTAAGGCAATCACTGGAGGTGATGGTGAATTGCGAGTATACTCGTGACAGAGTAAGGCAATCATTGGAGGTGATGGTGAATTGCGAATATACTCGTGACAGAGTAAGGCAATCATTGGAGGTGATGGTGAATTGCGCGTATACTCGTGACAGAGTAAGGCAATCACTGGAGGTGATGGTGAATTGCGAATATACTCGTGACAGGGTAAGGCAATCATTGGAGGTGATGGTGAATTGCGAATATACTCGTGACAGAGTAAGGCAATCATTGGAGGTGATAGTGAATTGCGCGTATACTCGTGACAGAGTAAGGCAATCACTGGAGGTGATGGTGAATTGCGAGGATACTCGTGACAGAGAAAGGCAATCACTGGAGGTGATGGTGAATTGCGAGTATACTCGTGACAGAGTAAGGCAATCATTGGAGGTGATGGTGAATTGCGAGTATACTCGTGACAGAGTAAGGCAATCACTGGAGGTGATGGTGAATTGCGAGGATACTCGTGACAGAGAAAGGCAATCATTGGATGTGATGGTGAATTGCGAGTATACTCGTGACAGAGTAAGGCAATCACTGGAGGTGATGGTGAATTGTGAATATACTCGTGACAGAGTAAGGCAATCACTGGAGGTGATGGTGAATTGCGAATATACTCGTGACAGAGTAAGGCAATCACTGGAGGTGATGGTGAATTGCGAATATACACGTGATAGAATAAGGCAATCATTGGAGGTGATGGTGAATTGCGAGTATACTCGTGACATAGTAAGGCACTCATTGGAGGTGATGGTGAATTGCGAATATACTCGTTGTATAGTAAGGCAATCACTGGAGGTGACGGTGAATTGCGAGTATACTCGTGACATAGTAAGGCACTCATTGGAGGTGATGGTGAATTGCGAATATACTCGTGGTATAGTAAGGCAATCACTGGAGGTGATGGTGAATTGCGAGTATACTCGTGACATAGTAAGGCACTCATTGGAGGTGATGGCTGCGAGTATACTCGTGACAGAGTAAGGCAATCACTGGAGGTGATGGTGAATTGTGAGTATACTCGTGACAGAGTAAGGCAATCACTGGAGGTGATGGTGAATTGCGAGGATACTCGTGGTATAGTAAGGCAATCACTTGAGGTGATGGTGATTTGCGAGTATACTCGTGACATAGTAAGGCATTCATTGGAGGTGATGGTTGCGAGTATACTCGTGACAGAGTAAGGCAATCACTGGAGGTGATGGTGAATTGTGAGTATACTCGTGACAGAGTAAGGCAATCACTGGAGGTGATGGTGAATTGTGATTATACTCGTGACATAGTAAGGCAATTAGTGGAGGTGATGGTGAATTGCGAATATACTCGTGGTATAGTAAGGCAATCACTGGATGTGATGGTGAATTGCGAGTATACTCGTGACAGAGAAAGGCAATCACTGGAGGTGATGGTGAATTGCGAGTATACTCGTGACAGAGTAAGGCAATCACTGGAGGTGATGGTGAATTGCGAAAATACACTTGATAGAGTAAGGCAATCATTGGAGGTGATGGTGAATTGCGAGTATACTCGTGACATAGTAAGGCAATCACTGGAGGTGATGGTGAATTGTGAGTATACTCGTGGTATAGTAAGGCAATCACTGGAGGTGATGGTGAATTGCGAGTATACTCGTGACAGAGTAAGGCAATCACTGGAGGTGATGGTGAATTGTGAGTATACTCGTGGTATAGTAAGGCAATCACTGGAGGTGATGGTGAATTGCGAGTATACTCGTGACAGAGTAAGGCAATCACTGGAGGTGATGGTGAATTGCGAGTATACTCGTGACAGAGTAAGGCAACCATTGGAGGTGATGGTGAATTGGGAATATACTCGTGACATAATAAGGCAATCATTGGAGGTGATGGTGAATTGGGAATATACTCGTGACAGAGTAAGGCAATCATTGGAGGTGATGGTGAATTGCGCGTATACTCGTGACAGAGAAAGGCAATCATTGGAGGTGATGGTGAATTGCGCGTATACTCGTGACAGAGTAAGGCAATCACTGGAGGTGATGGTTACGAGTATACTCGTGACAGAGTAAGGCAATCACTGGAGGTGATGGTTGCGAGTATACTCGTGACATAGTAAGGCAATCACTGGAGGTGATGGTGAATTGCGAGTATACACGTGACAGAGAAAGGCAATCACTGGAGGTGATGGTGAATTGTGAGTATACTCGTGACAGAGTAAGGCAATCACTAGAGGTGATGGTGAATTGCGAATATACTCGTGACAGAGTAAGGCAATCACTGGAGGTGATGGTGAATTGTGAGTATACTCGTGACAGAGTAAGGCAATCACTGGAGGTGATGGTGAATTGCGATTATACTCGTGACAGAGTAAGGCAATCACTGGAGGTGATGGTGAATTGCGAATATACTCGTGACAGAGTAAGGCAATCACTGGAGGTGATGGTGAATTGTGCGTATACTCGTGACTGAGAAAGGCAATCACTGGAGATGATGTTGAATTGCGCGTATACACGTGACAGAGTAAGGCAATCATTGGAGGTGATGGTGAATTTCGAATATACTCGTGGTATAGTAAGGCAATCACTGGAGGTGATGGTGAATTGCGCGTATACACGTGACAGAGAAAGGCAATCACTGGAGGTGATGGTGAATTGCGAGTATACTCGTGACAGAGAACGACAATCACTGGAGGTGATGGTGAATTGCGAGTATACTCGTGACAGAGAAAGGCAATCACTGGAGGTGATGGTGAATTGCGAATATACTCGTGACAGAGTAAGGCAATCACTGGATGTGATGGTGAATTGCGAGTATACTCCTGACATAGTAAGGCAATCACTGGAGGTGATGGTGAATTGCGAGTATACTCGTGACAGAGAAAGGCAATCACTGGAGGTGATGGTGAATTGCGAGTATACTCGTGACAGAGAACGACAATCACTGAAGGTGATGGTGAATTGCGAGTATACTCGTGACAGAGAAAGGCAATCACTGGAGGTGATGGTGAATTGCGAATATACTCGTGACAGAGTAAGGCAATCACTGGATGTGATGGTGAATTGCGAGTATACTCCTGACATAGTAAGGCAATCACTGGAGGTGATGGTGAATTGCGAGTTTACTCGTGACAGAGAAAGGCAATCACTGGAGGTGATGATGAATTGCGAGTATACTCGTGACAGAGAAAGGCAATCATTGGAGGTGATGGTGAATTGCGAGTATACTCGTGACAGAGAAAGGCAATCATTGGAGGTGATGGTGAATTGCGGATATACTCGTGAAAGAGTAAGGCAATCACTGGAGGTGATGGTGAATTGCGAGTATACTCGTGACAGAGAAAGGCAATCACTGGAGGTGATGGTGAATTGCGGATATACTCGTGACAGAGTAAGGCAATCACTGGAGGTGATGGTGAATTGCGGATATACTCGTGACAGAGTAAGGCAACCACTGGAGGTGATGGTGAATTGTGGATATACTCGTGACAGAGTAAGGCAATCACTGGAGGTGATGGTAAATTGCGAGTATACTCATGACAGAGAAAGGCAATCACTGGAGGTGATGGTGAATTGCGGATATACTCGTGACAGAGTAAGGCAATCACTGGAGGTGATGGTGAATTGCGAGTATACTCGTGGTATAGTAAGGCAACCACTGGATGTGATGATGAATTGCGAGTATACACGTGACAGAGTAAGGCAATCACTGGAGGTGATGGTGATGACGAACACAATCTGAATACCTGGTCAGGCATTGTGAATGTTGTTCGATACTCCCCAGGGCTACTGCTGGTGACAGGTTGCATGTCAATGGGGATGGACTTTCCCAATGTCCATAACATCATCATGTCGACAGATTGTACCATGGTATAATTAGGTACAGTTATTGTAGCCTTGTGGGTCACACCTGAAACAACACCAACATGTATTTTAATGTACAGGGTAATTTATAGGGCCTCCGTGGCCGAGTGGTTAATATCGTTAACAAGAAATCACTTACCCCTTACCTATGTTCGAATTCGAATCACACTAGGTGTGCGGTATTCTTTCAAGAGAGGAAGCTATCCAGCTGGCTTGCGGAAGGTTTGTGGTTCTATCTGGGTGCCGGTCCGTGTATGACATACTGCTCGGAGGACACGTGGGTCTTCCTTCACCAATACTAGCTGGAGAATCGCCATACCACAATAGCTGTTGGTGCGACTTTAAACAACCAAAACAAACACATACATATTGGGAATTAAATGCGTATGCAGCTTACAGCATTGCGACGGGTTATGAATATCTTAAGGAATACTCGATGGACATGACTGAAATATATGTCAAGCAGTCTATTTTTAGTGAATAATATTTGTCTTGCAGTTGTTTATCGGCGAAATAGTTCCCATGCGTAGGAATTAACAACGCAGGCCGTAGGCGGAAGTGGTTAATTCCTACGCACCAGAACGACACACATTGGTTTATTCGCCGATAAACAACGTCAAGCCAACTAGTATTTCCATTCTAACATGACCCAATATATTGCTATTAGCGAATGAATGTGGGTGTTATTTTGATAATAATAAAATAGCGCCTTTGACTGGCTGACTAATGCTGCACGTACCTTTCACAGGATTCCCCTTCACAGGTATGTAAAACATTCCTCCATATGCCGATGCTAAGAATGAGTACGTGAAGTCGACTGGGCTGTCGCCTTGAACTGTCACATCCCACGTGTTTGGGTCCAATTTCATGAAAGTCCATATCCCATAGTCTGCCTGTAAACAAGTGTGATAGAACTGTGGTGAATGCTCTCTGTCATGCCGAATGCCACGTGTAGAGGGGGTGGTGGTACAGAGTTGCACGTGTAGAGGGGGTGTGGTGCGGAGTTGCACGTGTAGAGGGGGTGGTGGTACGGAGTTGCACGTGTAGAGGGTGTGTGGGGTGCGTGATTACACGAGTAGAGAAAGTTGTGGTAGTGCGGAGTTGCACGTGTAGAGGGGGTGGTGGTAAAGAGTTGCACGTGTAGAGGGGGTGTGGTACGGAGTTACACGTGTAGAGGGGTGGTAGTACGGAGTTACACGTGTAGAGGGTGTGTGGTAGTAAGGAGCTACACGTGTAGAGGGTGTGTGGGGTGCGGGATTACACGAGTAGAGGAAGTTGTGGTAGTGCGGAGTTGCACGTGTAGAAGGGGTGGTGGCAAGGAGTTGCACGTGTAGAGGGTGTGTTGGGTGCGGGATTACACGAGTAGAGGAAGTTGTGGTAGTGCGGAGTTGTACGTGTAGAAGGGGTGGTGGTAAGGAGTTGCACGTGTAGAGGGTGTGTTGGGTGCGGGATTACACGAGTAGAGGAAGTTGTGGTAGTGCGGAGGTGCACGTTCAGAGCTTAGAGATTAGAAGATACGACACCGCGACATATCTGCACAATATAAACGCAATCTAAACACAATTTAGACAACAGAGTGACATGTTTATTTACCGAGCTGTCGTTCACGAGGGCAGCAATATGACGAGTTAACCCCTTCAATGTGTCAAGTTGCAATGGTTTCGCCCGCCAATACCGTGATAAGACTACCCGGAAGCTAGATAACTTATAAATTTGCTATTGCAGAAATCAGCCACAATAATTAGTTTGGAACCACCGTCTAAAATAACAATATATGTTTAGAGTAAATAAAGAGTACAATGACACAGATTGGTTTTCTCTGAAATAAATCATGCTTACTTAACAACCAAGGTCGGTGCGTCAATATGTCCGTATATACATACCATGTCACACGATCGAGGGGCCTGACTTCGAATCACAAACTTCGAAATGCGTCGTATGTCAATGTGGTCGTATGTATGTGGTGTTGTGGTGGATACGACGTATGTCACAAGATCGAGTGGGGCCTGACTTCGAATCACAAACAGCGAAATGCGTTGTATGTCAATGTGGTCGTATGTATATACCAGTGGTGTTCTTGTGGATACGACGTATGTCACAAGATCGAGTGGGGCCTGACTTCGAATCACAAACAGTGAAATGCGTGGTATGTCAATGTTGTCGTATGTATATACCAATGCTTTTTGTCGCTTCTGGTCTTCTAAGACTAATACATTGTAATATATCTTCAACATATTCCCTAAGAACAATGTATTGCCATTGCTTGAGGAACAGAAAGCCCACAAGTACTTGCAAGATAACACGTCGAAGACAAACAAATGGTTGAAGCAATGATACCCTATTATCGGTGGCATCCGTGGTCCAGTGGTAGAACGTAGGATTTGGAATCGATCGGTCCCGGGTTCGATTCTCGGTCAGGCCACCTATGTAGTGTCATTGAGCAAGGCACCTCACTCACATTGCTTAGTACTGGTTAACCACTTAGGTCGGCTAAGCTTGCCCAGGAAAACATGTCTACGTCCCCGTAAAGGATTTGACATTAATGGAACATACATACATAGTATTGTATTTGATTTGGAACATACATACATATTATGGTATTTGATTTGATAATATTTTATTGCTGTATATACATATATGTAACAATTACAAACAAATTACGAATACATAATTAGCAAATGGGTTGGGCCACGAGTTCTAACAACATTAGTGATTGCTATTATGGTTGATGAAAGTATGTGTAAAGCATACGTTACGTTATCTGCTAAAACCTAGTGTTATGATCGATTCATCGTCACCCAGACGACATGGATTACACGTGAAAATACAACGAACTTTAAAACAGGAATATTATATCAACAAAATATTTAGCCATTATGCGCACTTATATAACTGCAAACTACTCCAAACTTCGCCATGATCGCAATGGGAGACTTATATACAATGATAAATAGTTGTAGATACATGGTTAGGATAGAAGGTTTGTTTGGTATATCACTTTACAAGTAGCAATATAATCTATCTATTTCTTAACAGATATGTACTTATTTCTTATTCTGCATTTCATTGGTATAATTAAGAAATTCGAAATTTCCTCCCGCGTAAGGGTGATGACGTTATTTTTTATGGAAAATATCAATCTAGTGCATAAATGAACACAAGTTGTAACTGATCAATAATTTTATTTATTTTGTCAAATAAAAATGTACAGAATAGTAACTGAAACGTTACTTAACAGAAAAACAAGACGGACAAGAGATTATCTGATTCTAAAAATAGCTCACTTCCGCGAATTCCCACGGTAGTATTTACAAACATCATGTGACGCGCGCGCAGCATAGTTCAAGGTAGGTATATCGCAGAATAACCCGAGGTAGGTTTTACTCTACAAGTATGTATGTTATTAGCTGGGTCGTGTTAGAATAGTTAATAATAATAATAAATTTACAATACAATATATTTTATTGCAAAATCGGCAATAACCTTTGGCAATACAATATACATACATAATAGTATACACAGCATGAGAAACAAAATGTAATATACACAAATTACATTAATAATAGGTTGACATCGTGTTACTTAAAGCAACGATAAACCAGCTAAGAAGGTATATTGGCAAAGTGCGAAACCAATTTATCATTTTGTGATAATACATATTAATATGATAGCATACATATACATTCATTAATGTTAGTCACGTAATGTTTTCATATGATTTGTTCTTAGATTAAAGGCATTCTTAATATATTTAGCAGTATTTATTAATATTTTATTTAATAATAATAAAGACTTTATTTTACGAGGGAGCTTACATAACACGTGGCTAATACAAATAAGGCCCTCAACATATAAACAATGACATAGAAAACATATTAATTAAAGAAACACTACATGTTAGGTACAGTATTCAGCAATACGTGGAAGCTCATCTATTATGTATGTATATACACATGTATATATATATACCAGATTTCTATGTTTCTGTTGGCTTATTCCATCTTAAATATCGAGGTTTAAAGATATTGAGTGAGTTGGAATTTTGAATATAATGAGATAGTCAATTCCAAATGGAAGAACATGAATATACAAAAGTATTACGGAATATTTCCAAATATAATAACTATATATAGTTGTAATGAAGAAGAGGATCCAAGTTCACGATGTTTGCTGGAATGAGAAATAACTCGGCATTGTGTGGGTGTTGATAATACTGTATGCTGGAATGAGAAATAACTCGGCATTGTGTGGGTGTTGATAATACTGTATGCTGGAATGAGAAATAACTCGGCATTGTGTGGGTGTTGATAATACTGTATGCTGGAATGGGAAATAACTCGGCATTGTGTGGGTGTTGATAATACTGTATGCTGGAATGGGAAATAACTCGGCATTGTGTGGGTGTTGATAATACTGTATGCTGGAATGGGAAATAACTCGTCATGGTGTGGGTGTTGATAATACTGTATGCTGGAATGGGAAATAACTCGTCATGGTGTGGGTGTTGATAATACTGTATGCTGGAATGGGAAATAACTCGGCATGGTGTGGGTGTTGATAATACTGTATGCTGGAATGGGAAATAACTCGGCACGGTGTGGGTGTTGATAATACTGTATGCTGGAATGGGAAATAACTCGGCATGGTGTGGGTGTTGATAATACCCTATGATATCATTCTAGATGTTATTTGAGATATATAAAAAATTCACTCCCGTTGCAACACTTATAAAATTGGCGTCCTACGTTCACATTTTATTCTACTAAGCTTGTTCTTGTTTTCATATTCGTTTGTTACAATAACAGATATGTCTGAAATAGGCTCAGATGTGTCTAGAAAGTTACGCTTGATAGCAAATTCTGAAATAGGCTCATATGTGTCTAGAAAGTTACGCTTGATAGTAAATTCTGAATTAGGCCCATATGTGTCTAGAAAGTTACGCTTGATAGTAAATTCTGAAATAGGCCCATATGTGTCTAGAAAGTTACGCTTGATAGTAAATTCTGAAATCGTACACGCAGATGTGTCTAGAAAGTTACGCTTGATAGCAAATTCTGAAATAGGCTCATTTGTGTCTAGAAAGTTACGCTTGATAGTAAATTCTGAAATCGTACACGCAGATGTGTCTAGAAAGTTACGCTTGATAGCAAATTCTGAAATAGGCTCATATGTGTCTAGAAAGTTACGCTTGATAGTAAATTCTGAAATCGTACACGCAGATGTGTCTAGAAAGTTACGCTTGATAGCAAATTCTGAAATAGGCTCATATGTGTCTAGAAAGTTACGCTTGATAGTAAATTCTGAAATAGGCCCATATGTGTCTAGAAAGTTACGCTTGATTGTAAATTCTGAAATCGTACACGCAGATGTGTCTAGAAAGTTACGCTTGATAGCAAATTCTGAAATAGGCTCATATGTGTCTAGAAAGTTACGCTTGATAGTAAATTCTGAAATCGTACACGCAGATGTGTCTAGAAAGTTACGCTTGATAGCAAATTCTGAAATAGGCTCATATGTGTCTAGAAAGTTACGCTTGATAGTAAATTCTGAAATCGTACACGCAGATGTGTCTAGAAAGTTACGCTTGATAGCAAATTCTGAAATAGGCTCATATGTGTCTAGAAAGTTACGCTTGATAGCTAATTCTGAAATCGTACAACCAGATGTGTCTTTAAAGTTATGCTTGGTAGCTAATTCTGAAATCGTACACGCAGATTTGTCTATAATGTCAGGCATTGATGGTACCATCAATTAAGGAACAACATTATTGTGTTCACCACCCGCTGATGAATGTAATATAAATAATATGTTACCGCGGTAACGGTTATGTCTATGGTTACAGTCACTGTTCCTGTACTGGGACTTCCTTGAATCGTCGGACGGACTGAAGAAGGCAATCCTACAATGGTATAAGCATGTTTTTATTTCAAGATCAGATTATTATATATAATACTAGTGTATAGGCGTATAATGTAATAATTGTAATAATATATATGATAAATTATGTAATAAATGTAATAATATATATAATATATTATGTAATAAATGTAATGATATACATAATAAATTATGTAATAATTGTAATAATATATTAATAAATAATGTAATAAAGATTAAGCAAAAATGAAATTAATATACATGTACTCTAAGCTGATTACCCTTACATAAGCCGTATACTATGTATCGTTAGTATTATTGATTATTCTAACACGACCCAGCTAGTAACATACATACTTATTGAGTAAAATCTACCTCGGGTTATTCTGCGATATACCTACCTTGAACTATGTTGCGCGCGCATCGTGTTTTGGCTATTCCATTTATATAATGCGTGTAAAGTTTTATGAATGAAAGTCACGTGATGTTTGTAAATACTACCGTGGGAATTCGCGGAAGTGAGCTATTTTTAGAATCAGATAATCTCTTGTCCGTCTTGTTTTTCTGTTAAGTAACGTTGCAGTTACTATTCTGTACAGTTTTATTTGACAAAATAAATAAAATTATTGATCAGTTACAACTTTTGTTCATTTATGCACTAGATTGATATTTTCCATAAAAATAACGTCATCATCCCTTACGCGGGAGGAAATTTCGAAAGCCAAATGCACGGCGTTTGAAGAAAATACTCCTCTGATTCTCGTCTAAAATTATTAGAAGTAAGGCGTGTTAGAATCGAAATAATAAGTATCAACCGTGGTATATAGCAGAATATCCCTCGTTTGAAGTTCTTATGCGTAGAAATATATCACGAAGGCCGCCGAACTCAGGTTATTCTGCGATATACCACGGTTGATACTTATTATTTCTTAAGTAATATCATTTCAGATTAACTTAATCATAGTTTATTGTATATGTACCCATAAACACAATCACAATCGTAAAGTATTGCATACATACACAAATTGGTTGGGCAACAAGTTATAATAACATTAGATTCGGTCCTCCCCAATGCATCAGGTATATATGTTAAGTTTATTGTGTATGAAAAATACTAGGAAGTGTGTAGAGTGATATTATAATGAAATTTAAATGAAAGAATTAATGTTTTCCAGAGGAAAAAAGCGCATGTAGAAGAACAGACAAGTATGCTCAGATAGCACCGCCCCACCCCATAGACCCTTGTATAACTACTGTTTAAATCTTTCAGTTTCTTTTTTAAATATTTGAACATGATTGACAATATGTTCTCGTTCTCTTTTTCAGCCAGGTTTTGGCTTGGTCCTTGTGTGCAATTCTTGTGAAACTGGACAGTGGATTGAGCAAACAAGCACATTTCTTTGAAAGGTCACAGACTAACTATATTAAATCTTTCAAAGTGCATTATGTACATGTTTTCAACATTAACTACGCCACTTACATTCTGTTGTTCTCAATTTAGTTTATGGGGAGGGTCAATCACTAATGTTGTTAGAATGTGTGGCCCAACCCATTTGCTAAATTTCTATTTGTACAACGATTGTGATTGCTATATACATGTATATAGAGCAATACAATATTATCAAATCAAAAATAGATTCATTTCAGTGAAATGAACATATTCGTTTGCCAATTATTTTCACAAACTATGTGAATACAACGAAAAGATAATGAGACGGACCCATAAGGCCTAGCGACATTAGTTACGGTCCTTTCCGGTAGTGGTTGCTTAACGAGTAGTGCTTATTAACTATGGAAATACATTTGTTCGTTTATATAAGCTTACCCGATGGTGTGGTGGCGATAATCACGGGATTAGATCGTTCTACTTTCACTTCGAACACGAGCCTCGTCATCGTATCATCCACATACACAGAAAACCTCTTTCCTGGTCCAGAACTGTCCGTGAATTTCGCAATGTGAATAGGAGGCGTAGGTGCGCTTCGCTGAAACAAATGTCCAGCCTGTGTTAGTGGTCATTTCCATTAAACAGCTAACCTGTATTAAGCAGCCAATTTCCAGATTCCCAATATGCTGAGCCTGTTTTATTATACATGTGTCCTTATTAAGCAGCCACCTGTGCTAAGCAGCTACTTTCTGTGAGTCCCTTCGCTGGCTGCTTAAGACATGTTCGACTGTACATACAATAAAACATCAATGTATATAGAACTGTTATTAATCGCATCAATTTGTCAATTTATGATGTCACTGGATTGTTACCCCGATGCTTAAAAGCCCCGCTGGAGCCGTTACGATTGTGCCCTTAGGCAAGGCATTTAAATTCCACGTTGCCTCTTCTCTCTCCCTCGTGGCGATGGATTCCATCAGGAATGAGGTCTCGAGAGTGATTAAATATAAGTTGAAAGAACTTGTTTCGCAATTCAGCTAAAATAAATTTGTATAAATTAATGCTTAAAAGGACCGTACATATTTTAATAAACATCATAAATAAAATGATATGCAAATTGAAAAAGAAATTACAAGTTGTTGAAATATATAAAAACATGTGTGCCATGAAATATGCCATGCGCACAAAGGGTGTGGTTTATGCATGTTAACCATGCGTGAATGCGTATAGTTTACCATAATTTAGCAGAACACGTTTATGTATTGTTTTCATAGTTTTATTACATAACTTTGCTTGTATTCGGTGTAATACAGTTATCTCATAATTTCTTAGCTGTACACACGTGTATTAACACCTGGAATGATTGTGATTGGCTGAGAGAATAATTCTTATAATTTATAAATTAAACTTTAAAGTATGCATGTTTCTATTTGAATTGGTACATAACGTTAATTGAAACACAAACTACGGTTTAAAAGAAGAATTGATGCTGTTTAAAACATAAATATAACGCTGCTTTGCTTCATGACAATTTACGCTGACAGTTGGCGCAAAAATGAAAGTAGCAGCGTTATTTTATGCAAATATATGATTAAAACACAATAAACACAATAAGGTAATGTGATAAAGGATCTTACACTCGTGGTGATTTCATACAATATTTTATGAAACTCGTGTTTGGAATGTTGCTATTAAGCTGGCCAAAAAGTTCGCTTAATATCAGCATTCCAAAAGTCATGTTGTGTATGAAAATGTTCTTTAAAAACAATTTGGTTTTGAACCCGAAACCATTTGTCCACACCCCAAATTACCTTGCTAATGTTGATTGCTAGCCAAAAGGCTCGCTGAATATCAAAATTCAAAAACTCCTCATATTGTGTATGAAGATGTTCTTTAAAAAATTGGTTTTGAACCCGAAACCATTTGTCCACACCCCAAATTACCTTGCTAATGTTGATTGCTGGAGCAGGATTGTTGTCTACCATTGTAGCGATGTATCCTCCTAACACACTATACAGCGAGTGCTCGGACGCAACCTGCTTGTGACGTCTCGCACCTGAAGTTAGTTTGTGATTTGAATGACAGTGATGTAATTTGATGCATATGTGCGCAAAAAACAATTTGGAATGCAAGTACTTACCTTCACTACCTACATGTATGCTAGAGAACATCGAAAACGCACACTTCGGATAAGTGTGTGTTTTGCATGGAAAACAATAACTATATAAAATACATAGTTTTAACCATTTTGGAATATTTTTAGTTGATCAGTTTGTGTTTTGTAATAAAGATGTGATATATCTTTGATGAAATATAGTATATAATGTA
>CM026386.1:75809134-75817711 GCA_014843695.1 Archivesica marissinica | reverse complement strand
CTATAAATATCGACCAATTAGAAGGGACTTAAATCTATAAAAGACGTCGTAACTTTAGTTAGCGTCATTAGAGTTTCTACGCTAGAACAAACAACATGATTAGATGCGAACTAAGTCTTGGCAACGGTCGTTACGTACGGGTGAACGAATGGAAAGGGGAACTTAGAGTCGACTTACGAGAATGGCAAGACGACAAACCGACGAAAAAGGGCATTAGTTTAACCTTGATGCGATGGAAGAACTTGGTTGAGCAGATAGAGTTTGTGGACAAGGCCTTAGAGAACAGAGAAACGTTTGAAACGCATTTGGGCGGAAACGTAAACCTTACCGCGAAGGAGGGGAACGTGTGCGTGGATATCAGACAGTACTGGAAGCCCGAGACGGAGGTGGTGCCTACAAAAAAGGGGCTATGTTTAAGGCCCTTTGAATATAAACGATTGAAGGAACTGATACCCGAGATTGGAAATGCGTTACCCGAATTGGACGCTGTGGTACCGTGCGCTCTAAGCAGCGATCACATGAACCAATTAGGAGCGGCGCAGTGTCCGGAATGTAACCCGAATGACTTTGTAAACTGGTAAATAACGCCGGTATGAACTCGTAAAAATAGCAACCAATGGGCTACAAGTTCTAAAAATAACAACCAATCACAAACGTTGAAGTTGTATATAAGTGGGCCGTTTTTCGATAACACCTCACTTCCGAAGTCAGTGGCTAACCATCAACATGAACATTATCGATCGGAGCGATTCAACCAAAGTGTCTCAGTTTTCCGTGTCTGAGATGATGTTTTACGAAGATCGACTACAGAGTTTTGAACACTGGTCGAAGCAGATCCAACCGAATAAAATGTCTTTGGCTAAAGCGGGCTTCTATTATACCGGAAGCGCGGATAAAGTTACCTGTTTCTCTTGCGGCGTGAAGGTGATGTCGTGGGAACCCTCGGATCAGCCTTGGGAAGAACACGAAAAATGGTCTCCGGCGTGTATATACTTGAAAATGACTGGCTACAAAAATGGAGATACCGGCTCATTCGCTCCCGGATTTATCCCGGCCAGTAAGAACGCGCCAGTTACACTTGGACACGATAATGGATTTGGTACACAGGCTCCCTCACGAGGCCACGGAGCGTTTGCGTTAGATGGACAGCAAACTAACAAAAATTCGTCATTCGGACCAAACAGCGTTACTGGAGCTAATTTGTTTGTTAGACGTTAGACATGTCTGGACTCGTGTGCGTGACAATGTCTTTAATTAATGACTTGGATCGGTGGCTTAGATATAGACAGTTGAGGAGAGAAGCCGCGGAGGGCGCGGATAGACTTATCGAAATATTAGAAATATATGTACAACCGTTGTATGCCAATGCGTTATAAAATAATGTACGTATAATAAAAATGTAAATTTACGCGCGCCTTTGTTGTATTTGTAGGAATATATATTGTATACAAATTATAGATTGTGGACGTCCAAATTATACCCAGATTCCGATTACTTTAGAAGCTACCGTTCCCTTCTTAGGTCGCTAAAGATACAAACATAATATTTACTTTGCGCGTTACATACGGTTTCATAGGAGATGTCGGCTATTTATAGTAAACGTCATCGTTTATTACTAGTAAGAGGTGACCTAGCTAAAGTCCGTACACAATTACCTCCCTTTACAATGTTCTCATAATATCGTTATTTTATATCATTTCAATGGTAACTGTTATCGTTTCAATATTTGCCATTGTTACCAAATTATGAATATGTATTGTTAGAAACTTTCGTGTCATATCAATATGCGTCATTGTTGTTTTTCCGTTATAATTGATTATAAATTTGATTTATGTAAATAAAAGTATATCGGAATACAACGTAATACGTATTTTCTGAACTTTAACAATACAGCGATTGCGGGGTAATGTTAGTAAACTATGACCACAACGCGATAAACTATCCTACAGTTTATAAGACGATGCGTAATAAGTTAAAAAAAACGCACAAAATGATGGTATGGTATTTCAATATTGTTTTTGAAGACTAGATACTATGCGAAGACATTATATAGTGAATCATAATACGCACCAATTGATAAGAGCATATCTAACCCACAACCATACGCTATACAACCCCATCTCCATAACGCTGAACAATACGCGATACCACATCCCCACCAGAACACTCAAACATATATACTTTATTATTCTACATTGAGGTATAACAAATAAAATAAATTTCAAACATTTACCGATCTACACTAAATATTACCAAAGTATAGCTCTCATTATTTCGATTAAGAAAATATAAACTTTTATATATGTACTACGTATACTTTTCCAGATATTGATGTTTGAAGATTTTGCATTAAAGGGACATTGTCATAAAAAAATTGTTTTAAAGGGACACATCAATTTTTTTTTATCGGATTAACGACACAAAAATGCTATTGTAGCGTCGCGTATCGATACGACGGAGACAAAAACTGAAATGACAATGACAAAAACTAAAACGCTCGTGTCAGAAACTGAAACGCTAGTGTCAAAAACTGAAACGGACTCTACGGAGAATTACGTGTTAACGGGTAAAAACTGAAACGCTAATGACAGAAATTGAAACGCGTGTGTCAAAAACTGAAACGCTCGTGTCAAAAACTAAAACGCTCGTGTCAGAAACTGAAACGCTAGTGTCAAAAACTGAAACGGACTCTACGGAGAATTACGTGTTAACGGGTAAATACTGAAACGCTAGTGTAGATATTGTGAGATACTGCGTATATCTTGTAGTAATGTACGTAAATATGGTGAGATAGTGGATATATCTTGTAGTAATGTAGGTATATATAGTGAGATAGTGCGTATATCTTGTAGTAATGTACGTATATATGGTGAGATAGCGCGTATATCTTGTAGTAATGTATGTGTATATGGTGATATAGTGCGTATATCTTATTTCATAAACCAGTGTCAATGCACATCTCTTGTGTGTAAAGACTGCTTTGAATATATTCAAAAATGTCCGTTTTGTAGAAATGAAATTAATAAATTACAACCCTATCTCCATAACGATGAATAATACGCGATACCACATCCCCACCAGAACACTCAAACATATATACTTTATTATTCTACATTGAGGTATAACAAATAAAATAAATTTCAAACATTTACGGATCTACACTAAATATTACCAAAGTATAGCTCTCATTATTTCGATTAAGAAAATATAAACTTTTATATATGTACTACGTATACTTTTCCAGATATTGATGTTTGAAGATTTTGCATTAAAGGGACATTGTCATAAAAAAATTGTTTTAAAGGGACACATCAATTTTTTTTATTATCGGATTAACGATACAAAAATGCTATTGTAGCGTCGCGTATCGATACGACGGAGACAAAAACTGAAATGACAATGACAAAAACTGAAACGCGCGTGTCAGAAACTGAAACGCTAGTGTCAGAAACGGAAACGATAGTGTCAGAAACGGAAACGATAGTGTCAGAAACTGAAACGCTCGTGTCAAAAACTGAAACGGCCTCTACGGAGAATTACGTGCTTAAGGGTAAAAACTAAAACGCTAGTGTCAGAAACTGAAACGCTAGTGTCAGAAACTGAAACGTTAGTGTCAGAAACTGAAACGCACTTGTCAGAAACGGAAACGCAACTGTCAAAAAATTGAAACGTTAGCTACGGAAACTGACCGTCTCTGTCAACACTGGACCCTCAGGATGAAATGCAACATTTAAAACGATAAATAGACAAATTATTATTCAGCGGAATTGCCATGATGTCAGAACTCATCATAAAGACATTCTTCTGTCAATTAAATAAGGATATTCTGTACTTAATCTGTATTATCTTAGGTAATATTAAAAGATGAATGGGAATGTAAAAACATTAACGCTATAGAGGACAACTGATTCTATATATCTGTAACTGACGATAAACGATTTCTAAAGATTAAATATAAAACTAACCTTTTGATTCAGGTAGTGTATAAAATTACAATAAGTCCTAATATGCATTGATGTAATTAATAAATTAAACGATACAGTCGTTTGTCTTGACGATATATATCAAATTTATCCGTTATTAAAAAAAAAAATGTGCGCACATTTAGAATCGATTCGTACAATAGGGGGATCAGGAAATGTTCCAGATTCCTGGAATGACGGCATCCACATTTAACCTAATATATAAACCATAAAAAGATAACGTTAATCCAACTAATTTACGGCCTATCGCATTAAAGAGCTGTATTTGTAAAACTCTACACCGAGTCATTAACTCTAGACTCATTTGGTATCCAGAGTCTAACGACTTAATTCCCGAATATCAAAGCCAATTTCGGCGACGGCTGAATTACACGCTTGACATCTATAATTTGTAGGAAAGTTTTTCCAAAGAAACCAGTTCAATCATTCATCTTGTCGCAGGAATCGGATACATCGTTTGCAACAGAAATACAGGGTGTATTTGTTTCCTTTCAGTTAAGTCAAAGAGATTCTAGGAAAGCTAAAACAAAACTGGAAATATTGATTTCATCGTTTGAATGGATTGAATATTATGAGACCATACGTCGCTCAGTTGTTTAATCACGATCATATTCATTTAATCTTATACACAGGTACATTCAACGATATTATAGTCGCAGGAATATGTATCGATACTAGGGATGCGTATCATTTTGTTATAAGATAGTTATACCCATTTCAAGCAGATATCCATATACAGTAGAAGAACGAGAAATTCTGACTTAGAAACTCTTACTATAATTTAGTGTACTATAACCCGAAAACTCCTTGGCTGTGTTTTAAGAATCTGTTCGCTCATTAAATTTGAATCATTTGTAAATCAGTCTAAGTTAGCCGTAAGTTAAACCTTTTCGCTCTATTTACTGCGTAGTTACTGTTTACGTTAGTCTTAAAATTACTTGTGCAACATGAATATACATATGCAATTTCTGGTTGTGAGTATTCTCTTTGGATTAGTCACAGGCATTTGGTTGGACGATCAATGTTCTAGTTCGGCATTGTGCAACGCGGTGTTTGTAAAACCCGGCATATACAAATTCCGTGAACACAATAGTGTAGTGGAACGGCTACATTTTAATCGGTTTTCACATAGCCGATTGGATGCTAGTAACCTGCAGTTTTTGAACTTAATAGTTATAAAGTATGACATTGACTTATCGGATGACACGTGTACTATGATTACCGGTAATGCTGGGTGTGTTAGCATCGTCATCGGAGATCAACCACTAGTTACCTGCCCTGTAAGTTGTGTTTTTTCTCTCTTTCGTTTAATGTATTACCATTTTAAATTATAACACTCAAACTATAGGCACTTGTGTTACGTTTGTCTATGTAGTCCCGATGACAACATAATGATAGCAACCATCAGGCATCTTTACTGCGCATTATTGCGCAATCGGTGTTCCGATAAAATATGTCCTCTGTATTACGGTCTTGCATGAACAGAGCAAAGGCTTTCCGATTGAAATATTTGCATAAGTGGGAGGAGATATGACCAAATAGGGCATATGGACATTTGGCTATTCAGTATATATTTACAGTTCAAAACCGAAAGTGAAAATTTCAAATATCATAAATTTGTCCAAAACGGCCATATACGCTAATGAAATTGGTATTTTATGATAGATATATCAGTATTCTTTTCATTCTGGGTACTTCAAAGAATGTAATTTGAGGTATATCCTAGTTATTTGGCTCGCGGCAGAGTGACATGACAAAAGTCTCACAGGACAAGGGAAGTAAGCGAACTTAGGGTCTAAAAATAATTCAAAGTGTGCCCTTCTCTCAAGCTCGATTGAGGTATAAATAGATACGGTATTGTGTTTTGGAATAAAATGCAAATATAAATTTACGCTGTCTGAAGATTAATTAGCATGTATTTGCAAATTTCTAAAATCAAAATGGCTGTTCGTACACCTTTCATTCGTACTCGTTTACCGTACACCGTTCATTCGTACTCAGTTACGAGTCGGTATATTAAAAATATATTAATTTATAAGAGCTTTGTAAGTACGGTGTGCATAAAATTGTTACAGAACAGATGAGAAATGTTTATAGAAGAAAATAAGCTCGGGTTAACTTTATTAAGAAATTGAAAATCAAGTCTTTTCCAACTGCAATTTTTCATCATTTACAAGTCCATTCATTTCAAAATTTATGGTGTAACAAAGTTAAACTATATATATTTTTTTTTGCAAATGGTTTGATGAGATCTACCAGAAAATGTATAGTTTTACATGTATTATAGCTGTTAATAAAATCATTGAATGTTGCTAATAATGTGTCATAACAGAAGGTGATTTTATGAAATGAAGCAATGTGAATAAAATAATCAAATCCTAACAGAGGTTCGAACCCACAACCGTCTGACGTATTTACCCCTAGGTAAACGCTCTATTAGAATGGTTTGGAATTTGAATCCAGTTGTATCATGGAGGATTACACTCTTACTGTCTTAGACGGGAAAAGGTTTGAAGATTACATCTGAGGAAATGGTTGTAGTTTGCATCCATTTGTAGTTGTTAGGATTGTGCTCTTAATACATATTAAATTCCTCAGTATCTGGTCACTCTCTGGTGGCGATGGATTCTATCAGAAATGATGATGGATTCTATCAGAAATGACTCTCAAGAATGATTAATATAAATTGTAATAACATGTTTCGCAATCAATTAAAATAAAGTTGTATACAACATATTAAAATATTGCAATGGTTTTCTTTATTTATTTTCAGAAGATATGTGAAGATCATACTACCGATCATACCATCGCATCCAACGCACCCACAGCCTCGACACCCACGACATCGACACCCATGACATCAGCACCCATGACACCCACATCTACTAAGACAACAACAACTGCAGAGAAATCTGACATCAATAATGTAACTACTAGATCTTCACGAGAAACCCTCATAACCTCTCCGGACACTACTGCACCTAGTTCCATTAGTATGTATAGCAATACTCATATAGTGCAAACGTTCACCTTATACACTAGACAAGCTCTTTCACCTGGTACTTCTGATAATGTAAATAGTGCTTACAAGATTATTAATGATATGTTAAGATTGCTATTAATTGTAGCTTTATTTGTAATTTTGATATTAGCTTATAAATATGGTATAAAAAAAAAATGAATAGAGGGATTCGAACTCCGGACCTTTTGCTCCTGGAGCATCCACTGCGTTACCGTACTTACACAGCTTTAACAATCTATGTACACAAACACCTATAAATCATTTATTATATTTGTTTATTCTTTTGTCTTTAGATCATGGCTTGCTATCATCCATCATCATCAACATTATAGCATTCATCATCATCATCATTTTAATTATCATCTGTATATGCAAACGGATAGGGGGAAAAAGACCATTGGACATTGAAATGACAACAACCCAGCAACGAGGATTTCATCTATCTCATATTTCCATGCATAGTATTTCGGAGGACAGCTCTGAAATTGAACTGGCTATTCAACCCAGCAGATGTCTTGGAAAGTCTTCAATTAAAACTGATTAGTTCCTGAATACTTCTAAAAGTAGATTGATTCTATTAATTGGTTTCCTCTGTTTTTATGTGTTGTTAACTTTATCATATAATGCTATTCATTACTGTATACTATTCATTTACATCAGAGTTTTCACATCTTAAAATTAGCAAATCTAAAATGATATCTTACAGTATATGTAACAGATATTTTACCGCTTAAAGTTGCCAGCATTTATGTAACATGGTTTTGATAAAAATTAGACTTATCACATCACATCATTAGGTTAGAGAACACTGCTAAAATCAGAGGATTCCAACAAAAAGGAGCAATATACATTTTACGCTAACTTTTATTTTATTATGTCTTTCATTATTGTTTCATTTTAGACTTCACAGAGATTGCTAGACTCATCCTTATCATCATCATCAAGCTATTAGCCCAACATCTTATTCATCTTGTTCAAGCCATATATGAGTTCGCCATCAGGAATATACAGCATCAATACAATATTATATTTATTATACTAACAAGTCATCATAGACCTGCAACAGATCAAGTACATGCAGCAGATCAAATCCAAAACAGAAGGTATCCCAGGAGAGAGAGGAGGGCACCAATTAGATTGGAATATCATTAACATTATAACTGTTTCACTCACAAAACACAACACATTTTTTATTTTATTTAAATTAACCGTTTAAAATAATACAGAGCGAGTTCATAGGCTTCTCTGTCTTCTCTTTTCTGTAATACAAATTAAAGTTTAAATAATGTCAGTTCTACAGTTGTATTGTTACACTGTTTAAACTGGTATTGTTGCACTGTTTCATGTCATAATTGATGTCCCAATAGCTTTATCAAAAGATGCTATTACATTACACCTTTCACTAGTTTTATATTGTTTACATATATATGATAATTATGTAGAGCAATGCGTTAAGCTGCAATTTGCTATATAATGTCCATTGGGAACATACATGTTGGGTTAACATAACATAAAGACTTAACTTACTCCACGTAACTTTGGTATAAGTTTTATTAGTTTTATAGTTAACAT
>CM026386.1:75671634-75804134 GCA_014843695.1 Archivesica marissinica | reverse complement strand
ATAGTGCGATGATACATACTGAGGCCCATTCCAGAGGCTCCTGTGGTTCTTTTACGTTCACCTACACGAGACCTCGGTCCCATCTGAAAGACCGTTAATTTTATTAGGGTCAGACTGGGTGGGGTCGACACTGCGATCCCTGGATTACAGGTCCATCGTTTTACCACTGGGATACAGATCGGTCCGTTTATTATAACACAGTGGTTACAAATTATTTATAAGGATTGAATGATATTATCGAATCGTTTTTATATATTAGACATTATTATTATATATATATATATATATATATATATATATATATATATAGAGTATTTATCGTCTTAATCTTAATTACATTACTATCATATGCTATTAAATATATAGATTATTTATCGTCTTAATCTTAATTACATTACTATCATATGCTATTAAATTAATAATAATTTAGAAGCATTTAGGAAATATTGAAAATAATATTAATGAATATTACCTCCCTTTATTTAATTAAGTATTATGAGACTACAAATAATATATAATATTTGAGTGATTACAATAATTCCCCACGGCAAGTAAGCATACATTTATCGAACGAAAGCGATTTTAATTATTTGCAGATACGTCTTAATGACAATCTTGTTTGGATGTTAATAAAATATTGTCCATTAATAGATAGATTCTTTATTATCCTCCATTATAGGAGAGCTATCACATACATGTATAATACATATACATTTACAATATTACAACTATTACCGAATAGGAACAAACATTGTGATATCATGTAATTAAAATATATACATGTAATTACAAAAACAAAGAACACGATAAACAATATAACATATATGTAACATTGTGACAAGAATTTCCAGCGTCGCATAACAAAATTGAACATTGAATTAACTATAATATCGGATCCCGAGAGTACATCTTACCGAAAAGAAACATAAGGTGTAAACAGGAACTCAATATTAAAAATCGTAAGTTGACGAACTGTTTCAGAACACAGCCCTGACGGGCAGGCAGGCAGGCAGGCAGGCGGACAGACAGACATACAGACGGGCGGACAGACGTACAGACAGACAGACAGACATACAGAGAGACAGAGAGACAGAGAGACAGGTAGTCAGTGATTATAAGAATTGCCCACGCCAAGTACGCATACATTTAGCGAACGAAAGCGATTTTAATTATTTGTAGATAAGTCTTGAAGACAATCTTGTTTGGGTGTTAAAATAGTGTCCATTAATGAATCATCACAGCCGGTTCTTGTTTTATGAGATAGCGTAGTTGTGATGATTCAGAAGCAAGCCCTGTCTTCAACATCGTTGGGATATCTCCGTATCAATTAAGACCAATTAGCCGAGGATTAAGTTATGTACGCGCTCCGGACTTATCGGATAAACCGTTATGTTGTAGCCCAGAGAAATTTGTCTTGAGCAGATAATTAACGTGTGTCATACTAAATGATAGGATTTATGGTTCCATGCTGTGTTCTCTATGTTTACGTATTTCTATGGCCTTCCATGACACTAATGAGGGATTTTGTAGTAAATACTGGTGCAAACGGCGTTCATTTTCTGTACTGATGTTGTTGGGTGAGTTGCCTAAACTGAGATGTATCGTGCGTTTGTAGCTGTGCTCCGTGTCTTGAAGACGGGCATGGAACAACGACTATTCGGACATTTATATTAATCGTTAAGACCAATTAGCCGATGATTAAGTTATAGTTGTTTACGTCCTGTTCAATTTGGAACGCTTCAGTTGTCATGTGAGAGCAACCTCTGTATGTAAACGTATTAATTACTACGATGTCATGTCGCGTTCCTACTGCGATGGTGATTTTTCTCGCATTCCCGGATAAGGTTATTTAGGGTCAACATAGAAACATGCTAGCGGACAGGATATCCCATTCATTCCGTTGTATCGAGCAGACGAGATAGTATGCGTCATACTAACCGATATGATTTATTCGGATATATACGCGTTATTTATATGACTAACCTCTATTGCCACCAGCCATACGTTCGCGCAGACGGGTTTTATAATTTGAACATTTATATTAATCGTTGCGTCCGGCGTCTCATATAGAATGGATAATATTATTTTATTACAAAATTGCTAGATCGCGAAACAAGTTGTTACGACTTATCGCTCCGTATATCTCATTCCTGATGGAATCCATCGCCCTGTAAAACGTACATTACGGATTATTAATAATTTATCGCGTTTTTATGGAAGTATACGTAACGATATATATTATTCATTTTCGTACATAGGTTAAGTTTGTATATAGAGTATAATTAGGATTTCTTACTGGATAAAAACTTACGCCTAGATCGAATACTATAATGAACTTACCCGTATATTCGTTGAAGCCGCTTGAGTACTAAGACCGTTCTAATAGGACTATATTTATATAGAAGCGTTGGTTATTTATGGATCGGTTCGTAGTCTATATTTATAGAATGGTACGAGATCGCTATTTATAAAGCTATTACCAATAGGCTATATAGTGACGCGTATACCAAAAAAAAAGCAAAGAGCTCGGTAGTGGTGACGTATACGCAACAAGTGATGACGTATACACAACATACAAAGAGACGCATGTACTATTGGCAGTCCACTGGCTGTATTAACCACGGGACATCCAGTGGCGCATACGTTTAATTAGATTTTAATATATTTATCATTTATGAAGTGGGAAAGAACCTATGCAAATTTATCCAAGTGACATTTTTAAAATGTTTGGATGGCCTTGAAAAATCACATATTACTTTCACAATAAAAATTAAAAATATCATTTCATTTCTGGGAATCTTTTGCAATTGGAGTAATTTAGTTTTGCAAGTTGGATATATAAGACGGTACCATACTAAGGAATATATGGGGCTGCCCCTCCCACACCCCAATCAGCATTTCAGAGAGACTTACACCTGACACAAAACTAAAGCGTTTATGAATGCATAGTGTCACAGAAATAAAGAAATGCAAATACGTGTGTGTGTGTGTGTGTGTGTGTGTGTGTGTGGTGTGGTGTGGTGTGGTGTGGTGTGGTGTGTGTGTATGTGTGTTACGTTTATTTATACGTCGCTACCGGTTGCCCATATGAGCGACGCCTCCTGAAGAGATTAGTCATTTCAGATTTGTGGAGGATAGTGTAATGATACAGACAGAGACCCATTTCAGAGTCTCCTCTGGTTCTTTTACGTGCACGGTGTAAAACACCGACACGAAACCTCGTTTTAACGTCCTATCTGAAAGACTGTTAATTTTATTAGGGTCAGACGGGGCATCGAACCTGCGATCATTGGATTACCAGTCCAGCGTGTTACCACTGGACTACAGATCCGTCTGTCAACTACATGTACCAATATTGCACGATTTTATAACATCGTATTAATTACATATACACTGTATGTTTAATCATTTACAACCACCTACGTGCATTTTCATGCTGACATAAAATGTAATAAATAAATTGAATTGAATTGAAGTTTTAGAGAACATGGGCAGTTTTTAATACTCAGATACTATAGTAACCGATGCACTAGTTCTTTGTTGGCTCATTTCCCTTTTATTATAAACGTGCCTACATGTCTGTAACAAGAACTGATATTTTAATGGAAACCGAAATGAAATTCTCGTTATAGATTTACATGTATAAACATGTATCGGATTTATGACAGTTTATATCATTTTTGCAAATATATATTTTTACCGAATATTCGAATACTGGAATAGTATTCGGATATTCGGACATTCGAGTGAATATTCGAATATTCGGGTATTCGTTGCCATCCCTAGTATAAAGACATACGCTGTGGTGTGCGATTAGCGCAGCTTCTCGTCAATGCAACACTGGTTTGATCCTCTGTCCGGAAGAATGTGAGATGGTACGGTTGTTGCCAGACAGGACAGGTGTTTTTTCTCCGAGTATTCCGGTTTCCTCCCAAAAATGACCAAATATACACTTTATTCTGCGCCAACGAAAGCGATTAATATAAGTTGTTAAAGCTTGTTTCGCAGTTGTTATAAAAGGGTTATGCTTAAGACATAGGTACATTAGTACTGTCACGTAATAATTGAAATAAATATGTATGCACGAGCTTAAGAGACACATTGTTGTGACATACATTAGAAAGTAATAAGTGTGGCACAAGGCTCAAAACTTACCCAACAGTGCGGTCACCAAAACACATCCCCGACATAAGGTATTCACCATGACTTCTGCTCTCATTGAAGATTCTGTTGGTAGTGTCGTCTGCTTGCTCCTCTGCATTTATGGCTCGCAATACTAGTCGTTAATGATAACCTTCACCGTATAAGTAATAATTAACATAATAAATCTGAAGTAAACCTGTCAGTATATCTACGCAGACAAACAACCTCTTACGCTTGTTTCTAATGCTGTCTCCTGCTTGTTGTGATATATTTATGTATATTATTGAAAACTGGCTTCTTAGAAAAGACGTATAGTTGATGTGAAGTTATACATATAAGTTCCAGGCGCGTAGCTAGGCTTACGCAAGTACGCACGTGCGTATGATTTATTTTGACAGTTCCTGAAAATGAAATAAATGCGAAAAATGCAATAAAAACTGGATCGTAAGGGGGTAAGGGGGGACACTGACATTGATCATTCACAAGAAAGCAGACATGAACGAAATGCCAACATATATTGAATGTAGCTGATGTTCATAGTAGGCAAAAGTCACCTGAGACCATATAGCGGCGGAAAATATCCGGGTGGGGCATGCCCCCAGACCCCTAGGATGGTGCGTAATCCATAGTTAGGCCTAGCTACGCGCCTGGTAACCATACATATGTTGTATTTTTGTACATGTATTCAAAAGTCAAGTCAAAAACAGTTTATTCTTTCATTTCATATACATACATGAAATAATGAGGCTTATGTTAACACATATTATACG
This sequence comes from Archivesica marissinica, assembly GCA_014843695.1. Classification (NCBI taxonomy): domain Eukaryota; kingdom Metazoa; phylum Mollusca; class Bivalvia; order Venerida; family Vesicomyidae; genus Archivesica; species Archivesica marissinica. The sequence continues at coordinate 75,799,221 of CM026386.1, read as the reverse complement.
AGGTTTGAATAACATGATATACTAGAGGACATAGGATAAGTGTGTTTTTACCTGAAAAACAATAAATATATAAATACATAGTTTTAAGCATGTTGGAATATTTTCAGTTTAGATATGGAATCCTTCGTATTACGTTTCTCATGCAATAATAATAATAAAATGTAGGTGTGCGTTTTCTAGGTCCTCTAGTATATAATGTAGGTGTGCGTTTTCTATGTCCTCTAGTATATAATGTAGGTGTGCGTTTTCTAGGTCCTCTAGTATATAATGTAGGTGTGCGTTTTCTATGTCCTCTAGTATATAATGTAGGTGTGCGCTTTCTATGTCCTCTAGTATATAATGTAGGCGTGCGTTTTCTATGTACTCTAGTATATAATGTAGGTGTGCGTTTTCTATGTCCTCTAGTATATAATGTAGGTGTGCGTTTTCTATGTCCTCTAGTATATAATGTAGGTGTGCGTTTTCTATGTCCTCTAGTATATAATGTAGGTGTGCGTTTTCTATGTCCTCTAGTATATAATGTAGGTGTGCGTTTTCTATGTCCTCTAGTATATAATGTAGGTGTGCGTTTTCTATGTCCTCTAGTATATAATGTAGGTGTGCGTTTTCTATGTCCTCTAGTATATAATGTAGGTGTGCGTTTTCTATGTCCTCTAGTATATAATGTAGGTGTGCGTTTTCTATGTCCTCTAGTATATAATGTAGGTGTGCGTTTTCTATGTCCTCTAGTATATAATGTAGGTGTGCGTTTTCTATGTCCTCTAGTATATAATGTAGGTGTGCGTTTTCTATGTCCTCTAGTATATAATGTAGGTGTGCGTTTTCTATGTCCTCTAGTATATAATGTAGGTGTGCGTTTTCTATGTCCTCTAGTATATAATGTAGGTGTGCGTTTTCTATGTCCTCTAGTATATAATGTAGGTGTGCGTTTTCTATGTCCTCTAGTATATAATGTAGGTGTGCGTTTTCTATGTCCTCTAGTATATAATGTAGGTGTGCGTTTTCTATGTCCTCTAGTATATAATGTAGGTGTGCGTTTTCTATGTCCTCTAGTATATAATGTAGGTGTGCGTTTTCTATGTCCTCTAGTATATAATGTAGGTGTGCGTTTTCTATGTCCTCTAGTATATAATGTATGTGTGCGTTTTCTATGTCCTCTAGTATATAATGTAGGTGTGCGTTTTCTATGTCCTCTAGTATATAATGTAGGTGTGCGTTTTCTATGTCCTCTAGTATATAATGTAGGTGTGCGTTTTCTATGTCCTCTAGTATATAATGTAGGTGTGCGTTTTCTATGTCCTCTAGTATATAATGTAGGTGTGCGTTTTCTATGTCCTCTAGTATATAATGTAGGTGTGCGTTTTCTATGTCCTCTAGTATATAATGTAGGTGTGCGTTTTCTATGTCCTCTAGTATATAATGTAGGTGTGCGTTTTCTATGTCCTCTAGTATATAATGTAGGTGTGCGTTTTCTATGTCCTCTAGTATATAATGTAGGTGTGCGTTTTCTATGTCCTCTAGTATATAATGTAGGTGTGCGTTTTCTATGTCCTCTAGTATATAATGTAGGTGTGCGTTTTCTATGTCCTCTAGTATATAATGTAGGTGTGCGTTTTCTATGTCCTCTAGTATATAATGTAGGTGTGCGTTTTCTATGTCCTCTAGTATATAATGTAGGTGTGCGTTTTCTATGTCCTCTAGTATATAATGTAGGTGTGCGTTTTCTATGTCCTCTAGTATATAATGTAGGTGTGCGTTTTCTATGTCCTCTAGTATATAATGTAGGTGTGCGTTTTCTATGTCCTCTAGTATATAATGTAGGTGTTCGTTTTCTATGTCCTCTAGTATATAATGTAGGTGTGCGTTTTCTATGTCCTCTAGTATATAATGTAGGTGTGCGTTTTCTATGTCCTCTAGTATATAATGTAGGTGTGCGTTTTCTATGTCCTCTAGTATATAATGTAGGTGTGCGTTTTCTATGTCCTCTAGTATATAATGTAGGTGTGCGTTTTCTATGTCCTCTAGTATATAATGTAGGTGTGCGTTTTCTATGTCCTCTAGTATATAATGTAGACGTGCGTTTTCTATGTCCTCTAGTATATAATGTAGGTGTGCGTTTTCTATGTCCTCTAGTATATAATGTAGGTGTGCGTTTTCTATGTCCTCTAGTATATAATGTAGGCGTGCATTTTCTATGTCCTCTAGTATATAATGTAGGTGTACGTTTTCTATGTCCTCTAGTATATAATGTAGGTGTGCGTTTTCTATGTCCTCTAGTATATAATGTAGGTGTGCGTTTTCTATGTCCTCTAGTATATAATGTAGGTGTGCGTTTTCTATGTCCTCTAGTATATAATGCAGGTGTGCGTTTTCTATGTCCTCCAGTATATAATGTAGGTGTGCGTTTTCTATGTCCTCTAGTATATAATGTAGGTGTGCGTTTTCTATGTCCTCTAGTATATAATGCAGGTGTGCGTTTTCTATGTCCTCCAGTATATATTGCAAATACTAAACATTATAATAGTATTATTGTTGACATAGAGACATTATTAGAATGTCAGGTACAGTATACTTGAGGAGATCGTCAACATCTCTCTTGTCTTGTCTTTCTTTTCATTGGTACAATACTATTAATAGATTTGGGATCGACGGAGGGTCAAGCATTTATGTGTTGTCAATGGCGTAGCTTGACGATTGAGCGTATTTACCATCGCCGCCGGCAACCCATGTGGGCGAGCGTGACGTAACAATATTTAATATCTAAATACTGAAAGGTTGTGATCGACCCATTTAATTGTATTGAAACTGTTCCTATAACATGCACATATAAAGTATTACCATTAATTGCAATTGTATTGGTGTGTTGTGTTATGATACTACCGCTATATGAATATTGATTGTCACGTATGTGTGACATTGGTTTAAACAGTATGTATTCCAATAAATGTACATGTATAACACAACAAATATTACAAATTACATAAATTGTGAATGGTTTGGATTGGAAAACAAGTTTTCAGAAAACTTATATTAATTCCTCTCACGTATGTGTGATATTGTCAAACGTTGTACGCCCCCTGATTGTCACGTATGTGTGACATTGTCAAAATTTGTACGCCCCTGATTGTCACGTATGTGTGACATTGTCAAATGTTCTACGTCCCCTGAGTGTCAGGTCAGTGTGATATTGTGAACTTATCTGCTAATTCGATTATATATCTGCTAATTCGATGATATATCTGCTGACTCGATGATATATCTGCTAACTCGATGATATATCTGCTAACTCGATGATATATCTGCTAATTCGATGATATATCTGCTAATTCGATGATATATCTGCTTATATCTGCTAATTCGCTGATATATCTGCTAATTCGATGATATATCTGCTTATATCTGCTAATTCGCTGATATATCTGCTAATTCGATGATATATCTGCTAACTCGATGATATATCTGCTAATTCGATGATAGATCTGCTAATTCGATGATATATCTGCTAACTCGATGATATATCTGCTAACTCGATGATATATCTGCTAATTCGATGATAGATCTGCTAACTCGATGATATATCTGTTAATTCGATAATATGCACGATTTTATTAATCCCATGACGCCAATAAATACCTGCATACACCATTAAACACACGAGATTGTGTGGCGCCGTCCCTGTATACAGCAGCAACTAGTATCGCAATGTAAGCATGTATGTGGACTAGCATGGTGTGACATGTATACAGCAGCAACTAGTATCGCAATGTAAGCGTGTATGTGGACTATCATGGTGTGACATGTATACAGCAGCAACTAGTATCGCAATGTAAGCATGTATGTGGACTAGCATGGTGTGACATGTATACAGCAGCAACTAGTATCGCAATGTAAGCATGTATGTGGACTAGCATGGTGTGACATGTATACAGCAGCAACTAGTATCGCAATGTAAGCATGTATGTGGACTAGCATGGTGTGACATGTATACAGCAGCAACTAGTATCGCAATGTAAGCATGTATGTGGACTAGCATGGTGTGACATGTATACAGCAGCAACTAGTATCGCAATGTAAGCATGTATGTGGACTAGCATGGTGTGACATGTATACAGCAGCAACTAGTATCGCAATGTAAGCGTGTATGTGGACTAGCATGGTGTGACATGTATACAGCAGCAACTAGTATCGCAATGTAAGCGTGTATGTGGACTATCATGGTGTGACATGTATACAGCAGCAACTAGTATCGCAATGTAAGCATGTATGTGGACTAGCATGGTGTGACATGTATACAGCAGCAACTAGTATCGCAATGTAAGCGTGTATGTGGACTATCATGGTGTGACATGTATACAGCAGCAACTAGTATCGCAATGTAAGCGTGTATGTGGACTAGCATGGTGTGACATGTATACAGCAGCAACTAGTATCGCAATGTAAGCGTGTATGTGGACTAGCATGGTGTGACATGTATACAGCAGCAACTAGTATCGCAATGTAAGCGTGTATGTGGACTAGCATGGTGTGACATGTATACAGCAGCAACTAGTATCGCAATGTAAGCGTGTATGTGGACTATCATGGTGTGACATGTATAAAGGTGACAAAGGTGTAATAATAATAATATAGACGGATCTGTAGTCCAGTGGTAACACGCTGGACTGGTAATCGAGGGATCGCAGGTTCGATCCCCCGTCTGACCCTAATAAAATTAACAGTCTTTCAGATGGGACATTAACCCGAGGTCTCGTGTCGGTGCTGTACACCGTGCACGTAAAAGAACCAGAGGAGACTCTGGAATGGATAACTGTCTGTATCATTGTACTATCCTCAACAAATCTAAATGACTAATCTCTTCAGGAGGCGTCGCTCATATGGACAACCGGTAGCGACGATAAATAAACGTAAAACACACACATAATAATAATAATAATAATAGTAATAATAATTAAGACTTTATTGTACGAGAGAACTCATTTAACAAAAGTCAATCTACCATGATGCCCTCAACATATATACAAATCAAATGCAATCAAAAGATAGGACTCTAAGTAAAAACTGAATATCAATATTTCTTTACACTATGCTACTAACGCAAGTTCGATCCCCGGCTATGCATACTATAATGACTAATATCATAGTGCAATTCAACCAAACAACTGTGTGTTCACGTGTAGAACCTTGGTCAAAGATTAAGAGAAATCCAATCCCAGCTCTGTATTCATGTGCATAGCTTTTGTTAACAGATTAAGTGGCTGTCCGATTAGCGCAGTGGTTAGCGCGCTCGCTTCTCACCAATGCACCCCGGGTTCTATCCTCAGACCGGGAAGTATGTGAGATAGTTGTAAAATAAATAAAGTGTAAAAAACCCAAAAACCCCAGATTAAGCTATTACTTGAGCAGTATTTAATGCAGGGGCTGACACCCAGGTAGAACCACCGACAGTTGGGTAGCTTCCTCACTTGAAATAATTGCACACCCCCAGTGGGATTAGAACATACAGCGATGAGGGGCAAGTGATTTGAAGTCAACGACCTTAGCCACTCTGCCACGGAGTGCTCCCGACACAATTTAAACTACCTATTCATCTCTCCAGCGTATAACCCCTATTCGTTGTAGCGGATATATACTATATAATATCAGGATCGCATAGAAGTATTGCTGGATCAACTAAATTCAGGCACGTAGCTACTAGAACACCTGAAGGCCCGGGCCTGTAGATTGCCGCAGAAAGAGAAATCTAAATAATCTGTATGGGGTGGTGATGTGGTGAGATTATTGACGAAGAGTTGGGTTGTCAAGCTGGAAGCTACATATATCCTACACAACATAAAAAGTCAAGTTCGTATCTCTGAAAATATCGATTTTTTTGGTTTAATAATATTTTATTGCAAATCAATAGTAAATATGTCATACACATACATATACAATACTAGCATGAACGTACAAATGGTTTGGTCCACAACGGCCCACACCATATTTGAACATCCAATACGTAAACTTACGTTCTATGATTCAAAATATCCCCGTTAATTCACACATACTCAGTCTGAATCACACACAGTCGTCTGAACCGCACATAATCACGCTGAACTGCACATAATCACGCTGAACCGCACATAATCACGCTGAACTGCACATAATCACGCTGAACCGCACATAATCACGCTGAACTGCACATAATCACGCTGAACCGCACATAATCACGCTGAACCGCACATAATCACGCTGAACCGCACATAATCACGCTGAACTGCACATAATCACGCTGAACTGCACATAATCACGCTGAACCGCACAGAATCACGCTGAACTGCACATAATCACGCTGAACTGCACATAATCACGCTGAACACCACATAATCACGCTGAACCGCACATAATCACGCTGAACCGCACATAATCACGCTGAACCGCACATAATCACGCTGAACTGCACATAATCACGCTGAACTGCACATAATCACGCTGAACCACTGCACAGAATCACGCTGAACTGCACATAATCACGCTGAACTGCACATAATCACGCCGAACTGCACATAATCACGCTGAACCGCACAGAATCACGCTGACATGCATAGAATCACGCTAAACCACACAGAAACACACAGAACCGCACATAATCACACTAAACCGCACAGAATCATGCTGAACCGCACATAGTCACGCTAAACCGCACATAATCACGCTGAACAGCACATCATCACGCTGAACCGCACATAATCATGCTAAACCGCACATAATCACGCTGAACCGCACATAATCACGCTGAACCGCACATAATCACGCTGAACCGCACATATATGCACATAAGTGCTAACATGGTATCGACACGGTGTTAATGCTGCTGTCCGCCGTGTCTACCGGGTAATCACTGTCTACTAACCGTGTGCTCACCGTGTGCTTACCGTCCTAGGCCGTATATCGCCATGGTGTTAATGCGGCTGTCCGCCGTGTCTACCGGGTAATCAATGTCTACTAACCGTGTGCTCACCGTGTGCTTACCGTTCTAGGCCGTATGTCGACACGGTGTTAATGCGGTTGTCCGCGGTGTCTACTGGGTAATCACTGTCTACTAACCGTGTGCTTACCGTTCTAGGCCGTATGTCGACACGGTGTTAATGCGGTTGTCCGCGGTGTCTACTGGGTAATCACTGTCTACTAACCGTGTGCTCACCGTGTGCTTACCGTCCTAGACCGTATATCGACACGGTGTTAATGCGGCTGTCCGCCGTGTCTACTGGATAATCACTGTCTACTGACCGTGTGCTCACTGTGTGCTTACCGTCCTAGGCCGTATATCGACACGGTGTTAATGCGGCTGTCCGCCGTGTCTACTGGATAATCACTGTCTACTAACCGTGTGCTCATCGTGTGATAACCGTCCTAGGCCGTATATCGACACAGTGTTAATGTGGTTGTCCGCCGTGTCTACTGGGTAATCAATGTCTACTAACCGTGTGCTCACCGTGTGCTCACCGTGTGCTTACCGTCCTAGGCCGTGTATCGTCACGGTGTTAATGCGGCTGCCCGCCGTGTCTACCGGGTAATCAATGTCTACTAACCGTGTGCTCACCGTGTGCTTACCGTTCTAGGCCGTATGTCGACACGGTGTTAATGCGGTTGTCCGCGGTGTCTACTGGGTAATCACTGTCTACTAACCGTGTGCTTACCGTTCTAGGCCGTATGTCGACACGGTGTTAATGCGGTTGTCCGCGGTGTCTACTGGGTAATCACTGTCTACTAACCGTGTGCTCACCGTGTGCTTACCGTCCTAGACCGTATATCGACACGGTGTTAATGCGGCTGTCCGCCGTGTCTACTGGATAATCACTGTCTACTGACCGTGTGCTCACTGTGTGCTTACCGTCCTAGGCCGTATATCGACACGGTGTTAATGCGGCTGTCCGCCGTGTCTACTGGATAATCACTGTCTACTAACCGTGTGCTCATCGTGTGATAACCGTCCTAGGCCGTATATCGACACAGTGTTAATGTGGTTGTCCGCCGTGTCTACTGGGTAATCAATGTCTACTAACCGTGTGCTCACCGTGTGCTCACCGTGTGCTTACCGTCCTAGGCCGTGTATCGTCACGGTGTTAATGCGGCTGCCCGCCGTGTCTACCGGGTAATCAATGTCTACTAACCGTGTGCTCACCGTGTGCTTACCGTTCTAGGCCGTATGTCGACACGGTGTTAATGCGGTTGTCCGCGGTGTCTACTGGGTAATCACTGTCTACTAACCGTGTGCTTACCGTTCTAGGCCGTATGTCGACACGGTGTTAATGCGGTTGTCCGCGGTGTCTACTGGGTAATCACTGTCTACTAACCGTGTGCTCATCGTGTGATAACCGTCCTAGGCCGTATATCGACACAGTGTTAATGTGGTTGTCCGCCGTGTCTACTGGGTAATCAATGTCTACTAACCGTGTGCTCACCGTGTGCTCACCGTGTGCTTACCGTCCTAGGCCGTGTATCGTCACGGTGTTAATGCGGCTGCCCGCCGTGTCTATCGGGTAATCAATGTCTACTAACCGTGTGCTCACCGTGTGATAACCGTCCTAGACCGTATATCGACACGGTGTTAATGCGGCTGTCCGCCGTGTCTATCGGGTAATCAATGTCTACTAACCGTGTGCTCACCGTGTGATTACCGTCCTAGGCCGTGTATCGTCACGGTGTTAATGCGGCTGCCCGCCGTGTCTACCGTGTAATCAATGTCTACTAACCGTGTGACCACCGTACTAGGACCGCAGGATCTCTCTGCACCGTGGTGTGACCGCCTAGCTACCGCGTTGCCATCGATGTGCTACAGCAATCCACCGTCACAAATCACTAGCCATCTTTTCGGCGGTTCTGCACGGTTATGTAGGGCGACAGCACGGTAGAAACCCAGCTGATACACGGTTGGGAGAACCGCCGTCAGATTTTCAAACATGTTGAAATTCTGCGATCTATGGCGGTTGATGGCGAATACCCTCGTGGTGTACAGTGTACACACGATCAATCGCTGTCAGAACCGCCCTTATGTGGGGCGGGCATTAGCATGGTTTGTATACCACACTGTGACATGTGTGCTGTTTGTATATTCGAATTAAAATTATTTGAATTATATTAGATGTGGATAATAGCGTGCAGGACGTGCTCGAGGCCAGCCGCGCTCACGATGATCGACTTATTGACATGACATCAGGAAATTGTATGTACATATATGCCACATCAAACCTCATTAAGTTTGAACGATTGCCATCACCTACAAAAATATACCTAACTAGATTATTCAATTAATATATCGACTTACTTAACAATGTGGACATGATATTAACGTTAGTACAGAAAAACATGTGACCAATCAGAAATATAATATGTATTCGAGGGTTGTCTCAGAATTAATGAACACACTGATGTTTAATAAGGTTGTCCGATTAGCGCAGTGGTTAGCGCACTCGCTTCTCACCAATGCAACGCGGGTTCGATCTTCGGACCGGGATGTATGTGAGATGGTACGGTGGTCGCCAGATCGGACAGGTGGGTTTTCTCCGGGCACTCCCGTTTCCTCCCACACGAATGACCACATTTACGCTTTCATCCGCGCCAACGAGAGTGATTAATATAAGTTGTTAAAACTTGCTTTGCAAACATTGTAAAATAAATAATGTTTAAAAGAAAAGCTAGATCGGAAGTCTGGATTTATTCCCAGTACTCCCAATCTAAAAACATATTGAACAATACATAGGCCTACATTACACATATCCAAATACAGAAAAGGGATTAGATGATGATGATGATGATTGAGCTTATTTACCCTCGCCTCCGGCGAACCATATGGGCGAGCGAGAAAAGGGATTAGAATGAAAGACAGTATATTATATAGTTCTTCTCCTCATTGTCTCCTCCGGCCATGTTGATATAATTAAAACTATATTTACTTTCAATATGTACAAAAACAATGGCGGTCAACGGGGAATAGTTGAAACGTACATAAAGAACTGAAGAGATCCAAGATTGTGCATGCCTCGTAATGATACAGGTTCAGATGATGGTCGTGAACCAGCAAAGCTTAATACTTGTCTATTAATGTACCAATGCTTGGATATAGCTGCCAGAACAGGACACATGACCACCATATGCCAATAGTTGGCAATGAGATGGTACGGTGGTCGCCAGATCGGACAATTGGGTTTTCTCCAAGTACTCCCGTTTCCTCCTACACGAATGACCACATTTACGCTTTCATCCACGCCAACGAGAGTGATTAATATAAGTTGTTAAAAACTTGCTTCGCAATCGTTGTAAAATAAATAAAGTTTAAACTTAATAACTTCTCGTACAAGTCTCGTGGTCTCCATGTACCAATACTTGACATTAGCTGCCAGAACCGAACCATGGGCCGAACTGGGTGCCAGAACATAACCATCGCAATCACTGCCAGCACAGAACCAGTTGCGTCCATAGCTCTATATACCGCCATATGATTGGCAATCACTGCCAGCACAGAACCAGTTTCGTCCATAGCTCTACATACCGCCATATACTTGGCAATCTCTGCCAGCACAGAACCAGTTTCCTCCATGGCTCTATATACCGTCATATACTTGGCAATCACTGCCAGCACAGAACCAGTTGCGTCCATAACTCTATATATCGCCATATACTTGGCAATCACTGCCAGCACAGAACCAGTTGCGTCTATAGCTCTATATACCACCATATACTTGGCAATCACTGCCAGCACAGAACCAGTTTCCTCCATAGCTCTATATACCGCCATATACATGGCAATCACTGCCAGCACAGAACCAGTTGCGTCCATAGCTCTATATACCGTCATATACTTGGCAATCACTGCCAGCACAGAACCAGTTTCGTCCATAACTCTATATACCGCCATATACTTGGCAATCACTGCCAGCACAGAACCAGTTGCGTTCATAGCTCTATATACCGCCATATACTTGGCAATCACTGCCAGGACAGAACCAGTTTCGTCCATAGCTCTATATACCGCCATAAACTTGGCAATCACTGCCAGCACAGAACCAGTTGCGTCCATAGCTCTATATACCGCCATATACGTGGCAATCACTGCCAACACAGAACCAGTTTCGTCCATAGCTCTATATACCGCCATATACTTGGCAATCACTGCCAGCACAGAACCAGTTTCGTCCATAGCTCTATATACTTGGCAATCACTGCCAGCACAGAACCAGTTTCGTCCATAGCTCTATATACCGCCATATACTTGGCAATCACTGCCAGCACAGAACCAGTTGCGTCAATAGCTCTATATACCGCCATATACTTGGCAATCACTGCCAGCACAGAACCAGTTGCGTCCATAGCTCTATATACCGCCATATACTTGGCAATCACTGCCAGGACAGAACCAGTTTCGTCCATAGCTCTATATACCGCCATATACTTGGCAATCACTGCCAGCACAGAACCAGTTGCGTCCATAGCTCTATATACCGCCATATACGTGGCAATCACTGCCAACACAGAACCAGTTTCGTCCATAGCTCTATATACCGCCATATACTTGGCAATCACTGCCAGCACAGAACCAGTTTCGTCCATAGCTCTATATACTTGGCAATCACTGCCAGCACAGAACCAGTTTCGTCCATAGCTCTATATACCGCCATATACTTGGCAATCACTGCCAGCACAGAACCAGTTGCGTCAATAGCTCTATATACCGCCATATACTTGGCAATCACTGCCAGCACAGAACCAGTTTCGTCCATAGCTCTATATACCGCCATATACTTGGCAATCACTGCCAGCACAGAACCAGTTTCGTCCATAGCTCTATATACCGCCATATACTTGGCAATCACTGCCATCACATAACCAGTTGCGTCCATAGCTCTATATACCGCCATATACTTGGCAATCACTGCCAGCACAGAACCAGTTTCGTCCATAGCTCTATATACCGCCATATACTTGGCAATCACTGTCAGCACAGAACCAGTGTCGTCCATAACTCTATATACCGCCCTATACTTGGCAATCACTGCCAGCATATAGCCAGTTGCATCCATAGCTCTATATACCGCCCTATGCTTGGCAATCTCTGCCAGCACATAGCCAGTTTCGTCTATAACTCTATATACCGCCATATACTTGGCAATCACTGCCAGCACAGAACCAGTTGCGTCCATAGCTCTATATACCGCCATATACTTGGCAATCACTGCCAGCACAGAACCAGTTTCCTCCATAGCTCTATATACCGCCATATACATGGCAATCACTGCCAGCACAGAACCAGTTGCGTCCATAGCTCTATATACCGTCATATACTTGGCAATCACTGCCAGCACAGAACCAGTTTCGTCCATAACTCTATATACCGCCATATACTTGGCAATCACTGCCAGCACAGAACCAGTTGCGTCCATGGCTCTATATACCGCCATATACTTGGCAATCACTGCCAGGACAGAACCAGTTTCGTCCATAGCTCTATATACCGCCATATACTTGGCAATCACTGCCAGCACAGAACCAGTTGCGTCCATAGCTCTATATACCGCCATATACGTGGCAATCACTGCCAACACAGAACCAGTTTCGTCCATAGCTCTATATACCGCCATATACTTGGCAATCACTGCCAGCACAGAACCAGTTTCGTCCATAGCTCTATATACTTGGCAATCACTGCCAGCACAGAACCAGTTTCGTCCATAGCTCTATATACCGCCATATACTTGGCAATCACTGCCAGCACAGAACCAGTTGCGTCAATAGCTCTATATACCGCCATATACTTGGCAATCACTGCCAGCACAGAACCAGTTGCGTCCATAGCTCTATATACCGCCATATACTTGGCAATCACTGCCAGGACAGAACCAGTTTCATCCATAGCTCTATATACCGCCATATACTTGGCAATCACTGCCAGCACAGAACCAGTTGCGTCCATAGCTCTATATACCGCCATATACGTGGCAATCACTGCTAACACAGAACCAGTTTCGTCCATAGCTCTATATACCGCCATATACTTGGCAATCACTGCCAGCACAGAACCAGTTTCGTCCATAGCTCTATATACTTGGCAATCACTGCCAGCACAGAACCAGTTGCGTCAATAGCTCTATATACCGCCATATACTTGGCAATCACTGCCAGCACAGAACCAGTTTCGTCCATAGCTCTATATACCGCCATATACTTGGCAATCACTGCCAGCACAGAACCAGTTTCGTCCATAGCTCTATATACCGCCATATACTTGGCAATCACTGCCATCACATAACCAGTTGCGTCCATAGCTCTATATACCGCCATATACTTGGCAATCACTGCCAGCACAGAACCAGTTTCGTCCATAGCTCTATATACCGCCATATACTTGGCAATCACTGTCAGCACAGAACCAGTGTCGTCCATAACTCTATATACCGCCCTATACTTGGCAATCACTGCCAGCACATAGCCAGTTGCATCCATAGCTCTATATACCGCCCTATGCTTGGCAATCTCTGCCAGCACATAGCCAGTTTCGTCTATAACTCTATATACCGCCCTATACTTGGCAATCTCTGCCAACACATAGCCAGTTTCGTCTATAACTCTATATACCGCCCTATACTTGGCAATCACTGTCAGCACATAACCAGTTGCGTCCATAGCTCTATATACCGCCATATAATTGGCAATCTCTGCCAGCACAGAACCAGTTTCGTCCATAGCTCTATATACCGCCATATACTTGGCAATCACTGCCAGCACAGAACCAGTTTCGTCCATAGCTCTATATACTTGGCAATCACTGCCAGCACAGAACCAGTTTCGTCCATAGCTCTATATACCGCCATATACTTGGCAATCACTGCCAGCACAGAACCAGTTGCGTCAATAGCTCTATATACCGCCATATACTTGGCAATCACTGCCAGCACAGAACCAGTTGCGTCCATAGCTCTATATACCGCCATATACTTGGCAATCACTGCCAGGACAGAACCAGTTTCGTCCATAGCTCTATATACCGCCATATACTTGGCAATCACTGCCAGCACAGAACCAGTTGCGTCCATAGCTCTATATACCGCCAATTACGTGGCAATCACTGCCAACACAGAACCAGTTTCGTCCATAGCTCTATATACCGCCATATACTTGGCAATCACTTCCAGCACAGAACCAGTTTCGTCCATAGCTCTATATACTTGGCAATCACTGCCAGCACAGAACCAGTTTCGTCCATAGCTCTATATACCGCCATATACTTGGCAATCACTGCCAGCACAGAACCAGTTGCGTCAATAGCTCTATTTACCGCCATATACTTGGCAATCACTGCCAGCACAGAACCAGTTTCGTCCATAGCTCTATATACCGCCATATACTTGGCAATCACTGCCAGCACAGAACCAGTTTCGTCCATAGCTCTATATACCGCCATATACTTGGCAATCACTGCCATCACATAACCAGTTGCGTCCATAGCTCTATATACCGCCATATACTTGGCAATCACTGCCAGCACAGAACCAGTTTCGTCCATAGCTCTATATACCGCCATATACTTGGCAATCACTGTCAGCACAGAACCAGTGTCGTCCATAACTCTATATACCGCCCTATACTTGGCAATCACTGCCAGCACATAGCCAGTTGCATCCATAGCTCTATATACCGCCCTATGCTTGGCAATCTCTGCCAGCACATAGCCAGTTTCGTCTATAACTCTATATACCGCCCTATACTTGGCAATCTCTGCCAGCACATAGCCAGTTTCGTCTATAACTCTATATACCGCCCTATACTTGGCAATCACTGTCAGCACAGAACCAGTTGCGTCCATAGCTCTATATACCGCCATATAATTGGCAATCTCTGCCAGCACAGAACCAGTTTCGTCCATAGCTCTATATACCGCCCTATACATGGCAATCTCTGCCAGCACAGAACCAGTTTCGTCCATAGCTCTATATATCGCCATATACTTGGCAATCACTGCCAGCACAGAACCAGTTTCGTCCATAGCTCTATATACCGCCATATACTTGGCAATCTCTGCCAGCACAGAACTAGTTTCGTCCATAGCTCTATATACCGTCATATACTTGGCAATCACTGCCAGCACAGAACCAGTTTCGTCCATAGCTCTATATACCGCCATATACTTGGCAATCTCTGCCAGCACAGAACTAGTTTCGTCCATAGCTCTATATACCGTCATATACTTGGCAATCACTGCCAGCACAGAACCAGTTTCGTCCATAGCTCTATATACCGCCATATACTTGGCAATCTCTGCCAGCACAGAACCAGTTTCGTCCATAGCTCTATATACCGCCATATACTTGGCAATCTCTGCCAGCACAGAACCAGTTTCGTCCATAGCTCTATATACCGCCATATACGTGGCAATCTCTGCCAGCACAGAACCAGTGTCGTCCATAGCTCTATATACCGCCATATACGTGGCAATTACTGCCAGCACAGAACCAGTTTCGTCCATAGCTCTATATACCGCCATATACGTGGCAATCACTGCCAGCACAGAACCACTTTCGTCCATAGCTCTATATACCGCCATATACTTGGCAATCACTGCCAGCACAGAACCAGTTTCGTCCATAGCTCTATATACCGCCATATACGTGGCAATCACTGCCAGCACAGAACCAGTTTCGTCCATAGCTCTATATACCGCCATATACGTGGCAATCTCTGCCAGCACAGAACCAGTGTCGTCCATAGCTCTATATACCGCCATATACGTGGCAATCACTGCCAGCACAGAAACAGTTTCGTCCATAGCTCTATATACCGCCATATACGTGGCAATCACTGCCAGCACAGAACCAGTTTCGTCCATAGCTCTATATACCGCCATATACTTGGCAATCACTGCCAGCACAGAACCAGTTTCGTCCATAGCTCTATATACCGCCATATACGTGGCAATCACTGCCAGCACAGAACCAGTTGCGTCCATAGCTCTATATACCGCCATATACGTGGCAATCACTGCCAGCACAGAACCAGTGTCGCCCATAGCTCTATATACCGCCCTATATTTGGCAATCACTGCCAGCACAGAACCAGTTGCATCCATAGCTCTATATACTGCCATATACTTGGCAATCACTGCCAGAATAGGAACCCACCGAAAACTTTGCGAGAATCGTCAATGGTTACCATTTATGCTATATTCACCTTTTTGAACTATATAAGGTACGTATTAAAAGTGACAACTTCATGGCCACATAATGTATCGTGGCCATGTCGATCACGAACTTGCCAGCCCATCAACATAATAACAACGGCAATAACCGGTCATGAACAAATGTCCATGGTCAGCACCAGACATAACTGGTCAACATCAAACACCACCGATACATTTAATGTACCATAAATTGACCAAATATTCGTCATAAAAGTCAAGTGAAAACAATTTTATTTCAATCATAATTTATAATTTGATTAATTTCACTTACAAATACAAATGTAATCACTTTAAGGAATGAATCGCGGGTTAATAGTTTCCATCGGGGTGTGGACTACATTGGGCGTGGCTAAAGTGTGTGGAGGCCGATAAGGTCTATATCAGTCTTATAATAATAATAATAATAATAATAAAGACTTTATTTAACGAGAAAACGCATTTGAACAATTAAGTCAATCTACCACGAGGCCATCAACAAATTAAAACATGAAATAGCATAATGAAACATGTAAACAGTAACAAGTACAACTTTCATAGGAAATAAGATATAGGCTGCAAGAACAAATACTTATATTCATGTATAATTGTATATTATCAGTTTATTAGGTTATTGGTCTGTTCTGTGCACCACCTATATATATATAAAGCTTTAACGTGTGGAACAGAATGTGTTGTTTTGATGTAATATGAGAGGGGATTCCACAAGTGTGACCCTGAATATAAGAAAGGTTTTCTAAAAACTTCAGTAGTTGGCTTAAGAGGGTAAAGATGGAGATTGGCGGATGATCGCAAGTCTTGAGTTCGAACATCGGAAGTAAATCTGAATGATATAATAAGGTATATATCAGTCTTATAATAAGGTCTATATCAGTCTTATAATAAGGTCTATATCAGTCTTATAATAAGGTATATATCAGTCTTATAATAAGGTCAGTCTTATAATAAGGTCAGTCTTATAATAAGGTATATATCAGTCTTATAATAAGGTCAGTCTTATAATAAGGTCTATATCAGTCTTATAATAAGGTCTATATCAGTCTTATAATAAGGTATATATCAGTCTTATAATAAGGTCTATATCAGTCTTATAATAAGGTCTATATCAGTCTTATAATAAGGTCTATATCAGTCTTATAATAAGGTCTATATCAGTCTTATAATAAGGTCTATATCAGTCTTATAATAAGGTATATATCAGTCTTATAATAAGGTCTATGTCAGTCTTATAATAAGGTATATATCAGTCTTATAATAAGGTCTATGTCAGTCTTATAATAAGGTCTATGTCAGTCTTATAATAAGGTCAGTCTTATAATAAGGTCTATGTCAGTCTTATAATAAGGTCTATGTCAGTCTTATAATAAGGTCTATATCAGTCTTATAATAAGGTCTATATCAGTCTTATAATAAGGTATATATCAGTCTTATAATAAGGTCTATATCAATCTTATAATAAGGTCTATGTCAGTCTTATAATAAGGTCTATATCAGTCTTATAATAAGGTCTATATCAGTCTTATAATAAGGTATATATCAGTCTTATAATAAGGTCTATGTCAGTCTTATAATAAGGTCTATATCAGTCTTATAATAAGGTATATGTCAGTCTTATAATTCAGGAATGGCGCCGTTGAATTATGTAGCATTTGAAGCATCAATAATGTGGTCAAAACTGCATGTCTCACCAATAACTGTATCATTGGCATATACGTATAAAAACACGTAACATATATTGTTTAAGATGCACTGTATACCCGAAATCACGCGGAATGTACTGGTCACCGTGCACGATAAACAGGAAACCCTACCAGTGAGAGCATGTTACCATGAGAAACTCGCCCGTAAGCCCTAAAACAGCCAACAACAACACACCTATGAGTACAACTGCATTTATTACAGCGGGGTCATACATAGTATCACTCCGAGACAAGCTCCAAGTGTTGCCAATGAGCATACATACACGTAAAATAGAAAATGTAATGTAGTATACATAAAACATGGAAAATGAAAACATAACTGACAGCAGACAACATTAAATTGAAAATTGTAAAAATGTTAAATAAATAAACGTCCAGCGTTCTTGGGATTATAATAAACATATAGAGACCCACTCCTTACCAGCAAGCGCGGGGGCTGTTCCTGCCCAGATATACACCACAATGAACCGGGGCTAGTAAGCTAAAGTTAAGTCGTATTTCCGCAACACGTCGTAATTCGTCTATCACATAGAACGTTCTCTTTCACATATACAGTCAAACCTGTGTTAGTGGTCACATCTATTAAGCAGCCAACCTGTATTAAGCAGCCAGTTGCCAGATTCCCAATATGTTGTGTTATTATACATTTGACGTCTATTAAGCAGCCACCTGTGTTAATCAGCCGCTTTCTGTGATTCCCTTGGCTGGCTGCTTAAGACAGGTTTGACTGTATATATATATATACATACGAAGAATCGCTCGCTCATATGGTTCGCCGGAGGCGAGAGTAAATAAGCTCAATCATCATCATCAAATCGTGTCCTTTTCAAACACCCCGTCCTTGTTGCGGATTTGTCGGATTTTAAGTGACCCCATAGTTTTATCACAAAATGTTGATTATGTACATAATGTATAATCTCTTAATGTTGTAGTGAAATATGTGTTTTGTGATAGCATGCCTATTGTAGTTTATTCAAATTTGTTGGAGATCCTTAGCAATCGCCTTCGTCTTCTACGTTGATGTGCGGCTTTATTCTGGAATTGTTTGGATATTTCTCGATATACGGATTTTATTAGATTGTCAAATTGTCTCAGTTTATTCAATTTACTTCTAGTGACCAATCCACCGTCATCTACAGCTTGTAACCAACTTTTAGTGTTAAAGTACATACTGTCCAAATCTTTACCAATATCTTCAAAGATATCTGCATCTGGTACTAAGTTTGCAAGAGGAATTTCTTTCAGTTTGTTTAATCTAGATGTCGTCATTGGTACGGCGCCTCTCGTTTTCGTTTCCGACCTAACGGTAAAATCGTCTGCGCCGCTGGAACCAACATGTCCATTCCACCAATGATCAGATTCATCACTGTCGTCACCTAGCCAGAAATCCCAGCCGAAATCATCATCATCATAATCATCATCATCATCATCTCCGAAAGAGCCCCAAAAATCATCGTCGATTTCAAAATCGTCATCAAGTAAGAACGGAAAGAGGCCACCAGGTGGATTCGTTATTGGTCTATATGTAGTTGTTGGCAGCGCTGTTGTTGATTGCCGTTCTGTGGTAGATTGTTCGGCGGTCGTCTGCTCAGTTGTTGAAGGTGATTCTGTAGCTGCTTGAGTGGTAGTGAATTGTTCAGTAGTTGTGACTGGTAATTCAGTAGTTGTGACTGGTAATTCAGTAGTTGTGACTGGTAATTCAGTAGTTGTGACTGGTAATTCAGTAGTTGTGACTGGCAATGCAGTAGTTGTGACTGGTAATTCAGTAGTTGTGACTGGTAATTCAGTAGTCGTGACTGGTAATTCAGTAGTTGTGACTGGTAATTCAGTAGTCGTGACTGGTAATTCAGTAGTCGTGACTGGTAATTCAGTAGTTGTGACTGGTAATTCAGTAGTTGCAGGTTTATCACTTTGTGTTGTTGTCAACGATTCAGTCGATGTCGAGGCTGTGGTTGTTGTTGTAGTCGGCGGGCCTGTTGTTATCGTTGTTGTTGGTTGAGTTTGTGCTGTTGTAGCAACCGGCGTTTCTGTTGAAACGGTTGTTGTAACCGGAACTTCTGTTGTTGTTGTTGTTGATGTTGTTTGAACATCCGCTGTTGTAGTAGTCAGAGCATCTCTCGTTGTAATCGGAGAGTCTGTTGGCGATGTTGTTGTTATTGTTGTTGTAGTTGTTGTAATAGGTGCTTCTGATGTTGATGTTGTCGGAGAGTATGTTGCCGTTGTAGCCGGATCCTCTGTTGTTGTTGCTTTTGCTGTTGTAGTCGGCACTTCTGTTGTTATTGTAGTACTTGGAGTATCTGTTGTTGTCATTGTTGTTGTTGTTGTTGTTGTTGTAGTAGTCGGAGCGTCTGTTATTGTTGTTGTCATTGTGTCCGTTGTTGTTGTTGTTGTTAAGGGTGTTGCGGTAGTTGTATCCACAAACTGCGTGGTGGTGGCTACAGTTCCCGTGGTTGTTGTATCTACACTATCTGATGTTGTACTCCATGGAAACGCAGTAGATGGGATTTCGAAAGTAATATCTCCCCTAAGTATTGGTGGAGCTGTTGTTACGACGCGCTTTGTTGTCGGTGGCTCAAAGGTTGGGAAATCCGGAATAGGGAACCTCATATCTCCTCTCAACATCGTGATCTTCAACCCATTCTCGTTAACCTTGGGTTCCGACGGGCGTCGTCGCCCAACGAAGTGTTCAAGATCGTGCAGATTTTGATGACTGATGTTGACTGGTATACCTCCTGGAGATGTTCGGAGGGTGGCGCCATTACCATACGAAATACAGAGAACACCTGGAATATACAGAACACATGAGTATATATAAGTAAGACAGACATATACATGTACTACAGAGTGTAACATAATGGGGTTATATGTTGATTATGTTAATTAATTACCTCCATAATTAGTTGTATAGCATGGTACATATTCATGAGTATTGGTCCATTTATAATAATGCTGTATACGATCGCTATACAAGGCAATTATACATGGAACTGTACTAACTGTAGATCAATGTAAACTATTAGCTTTTCAAACTTCTAGGGGTCCTGTTAGTGGGTTTATTCAGAGGTTTCTTGACAGCACTCCCAATGGTTCATGGGCAGAACTAAAAATAGATCTTGCTAAAAGATTCAGCGATGTTACAGATTCCCATGTAGCCTTAACCATGCTTAGACAAATTAAACAAAAACCTGGTGAAAACATACAGTTGTATGCCGAAAGGGTTATGGGGTTAGGTGCGGTTGGCTTTGAGGGTCAAGATAATAATGTATTTATTGAAGGCCAGCTTGTTGATATGTTTGCTAATGGGTTAAATAATGAGCAGTTAAAAATGACCATTTTTAGGAAGAACCCAGATACTCTACAGGGAGCAATGGGGATTGCTATAAATGAGTTTAATTTAAGACAAAGGGTTGCCGCATCTGGTGGTAGAATATATACTCCATCAGGTAATATGAATAGGGGTCCATAACCCATGGAAGTTGACCATTCACGAACATTTAAATGTTACAAATGCCACAACTATGGTCACAAGGCAATTACGGTACAAGAGGGATCTGTAGTCCAGTGGTAACACGCTGGACTGGTAATCCAGGAATCGCAGGTTCGATCCCCCGTCTAACCATAATAAAATTAACAGTCTTTCAGATGGGACGTTAAACCGAGGTCTCGTGTCGGTTGTTTACACCGTGCACGTAAAAGAACCAGAGGATACTCTGGACTGGGTCTTTGTCTGTATCATTGCACTATCCTCCAAACATCTAACATGACTAATATCTTCAGGAGACATACACACATGTACTAGTAACTTGTTGCCGACACAATAAGATGTGTTTCTTATACCGGCTACTATGACCGAGTGTATTGGTGGTGTTTTAGCAATCACTATTCATAGCCGTTGTGGATTCTGACCTTAATGTAGTCAGAACTGTGCAGTAGACAATATAAGCCAGACGACTATACAACTGGCTTACGTAAGATCGGTGGTTCGTTCGGTCTGTCCGCCGGAAGTGACCGTTACCTAGTGGGATTCGAACCTACAGTTAGTAAGGGGCAGGTTATTTGAGTCAACGACATAACAAATACAAATACATAGCATTTATATAGCGCAAAAATTAAATATTATTCTATTGCGCTTCACAATTACAGATGCAATTTTAAACATTTACCCATGACAATAATATATGGAAATATAAATAAAAATGTATACATATATAGATATAACTAGGATTCTAGGAATTGGATAAGAACATATTTTATCACGATATCTACACTATTACAGTATATAAGTGAGTGATTGGATTAATGATACAAGTGGCAATATGAACCATAGACCCAAACACCGCCGTAAGAATGACAACCGTGATGTGGCCAGTACAGTGAATGGGCCGGTACAGTGATCCGCCCATCACCACACGACAGAGCTCGAACCCAAGAACTCTGAACATGCATTTTATTGTATTTAAATCTTTGTTATTTTTAAGTTTTTCGTTTATAGCCATATTATTGTTGTTCGAACTGTATGCGAATGCCTCAGCGTGTATAGTCAGCACTTTTAATAAAACCACAGACGATTGGGTTCTGGACAATTGATTTCGGGTTCAAAACCAAAATGTTTATTATTTTGTCAAGAATTTCATTACACTATACATACAATCATTTTAGGCCATATCCAAGTTTGTTTAAAGATGACATCCCGTCACTATCAGAGCACTATTTTAAAGTATTAAAGTTTATCGCATGTAGTTTAAACAATATTGTATTCAATGAATATACATAGTATAATGATCACAATAAGAAAATACATGTAGGATTGAGGAGAAAGCAACTTGCTTATATGGTTACCTCTTTCCTATCGCATGTACCCGTCCAATCTCCTGTATGATGTTCATATAATAGGCAAATTGATTTAAAATTGTATCACCATGAAAAATAACAAACTTGCGATTATTCACTTTTTAACTTATGGCAAAAATTTAATCGAAAATTAGAAATAGTGGCACCGCTATGTTTTTCTTCCGGCTATCATTGTACAATTTTATTATTTTTTTAATTTAAGTTTATTTAACGTCGCTACCGGTTTCCCATTTGAGCGACGGGCAGTTTACCTAACACCTTTCCTGGGCAGGCTCCAGCGGTTAACCAGTACTTGGTGCACCAACCTCCGTAAGAAACTGCCAACTTTTTCATATAAATGAGACACGGTCTGAGCGGGGCTCGAACCCGTGACCATCAGACAAGTCAGCGACCGTAACCACTCGACCACGGAGGCGGTATTTTAAAGCACTATATTTATATATGTATGGTATGCAAATTACAAAATGTAAAGACAACGGGATCAACATATTTTGTTTAGATTTATTGGTATTGAACAGAACACGTTTGTATAATGCATATAATACATGAATCAATTTACACGATAGGTCTTAGCATCTTAATTCTAACATGGTTCGGCATTATGTCTGTATACACAAGTAAGTTAAAATGGAAATAATAATATTTGTATATCAGTTGTTTATAGTACGGTCTAAGTGGCTTAATGCCTGTGCTCAGAACGAAGAACCATGTTATATACGCCAATAAACAACGGAAAGACAAAACATTGTTCTTAATTAGCAACTTAGTTTATATAAATTTGTTGTAGCTCGATTGCAAAACAAGTTCTTAAACACTTTCGAGACTTCATTCCTGATGGAATCCATCGCCACGAGGGAGATAGAAGAGGCAATGTGGAATTTAAATGTCTTGCCCAAGGGCATAATCGTAACAGCTCCAGCGGGATTCGAACTCCGGACTTTTCGCACCTGAAGCGAACGCGCATCCACTGCGCTATCACGACTTCCACGAATTAGCAACTTATATTCTCCGTGTGTGTAAAGGGACCAATAAACAGAGAATATGTTTTATTGTAAAATCGGCAATAACCTTTGGCAATACAATATACATGTACATACATAATAGTATGCATGGCATGAGAAACAAAATGTAATATACACAAATTACATTAATAATAGGTTGACATCGTGTTATTTAAAGCAACGATAAACCAGCTAAGAAGCTATATTGGCAAAGAGCGACACCAATTTGTCTTCTTGTGCTAATACATATTAATATGATAGCATACATATACATTCATTAATGTTAGTCACGTAATGTTTTCATATGATTTGTTCTTAGTTTAAAGTCATTCTTAATATATTTAGCAGTATTTATTAATATTTTACTATTCTTACTTTTCATAATAAGAGGAACATATTTATTTAAGGTAGGCCAACTTGGTCTGCCTAAATAATTTAATCTTATTTCATTGCACATTGGACATATCAAGATAAAATGGTATTCTGATTCAATAGCGTTATTATTGCAACATTTACATAGTCTATTAACACGACCAATAGCATTGTAGCGACAAGTTTCAATAGTCAAAGCATGACTACTCAGCCTCAGTATAGACAGCATAACCTGATGCGAGTTGTTTTTAACTTTTATGTAAATAGTGTTCTAATTCAAAATCGGTTTTAAAAACATATATAGTGCTCAAGTTTGGGGCATATTTTCAAACAATGCAGTATGGGCATAATGAAATAATCTAAAACATTGTTTAAGTATATGTAAATATAATAAAAAGTAATCGTTTAGCTAAATAATCAATATTCACTTACCGATAAATAAACAGAGCGTCCGCATTGTCAGAAATTTACTTATTTTCTTTTTTACAATTCCTATTATGTTTGTGAAGTGTTACTATTGTTCTTAAGAATGCGTCCTTATATATATACGCTCTGACATCATAAACAAGGAGAGCTATTTTTATATAATGTGTATGCGCTACATTGACACCCACTCGTAATTAATCGGTTTAATTAGAAAGCTGCGTATGGAAGAAGTTAGTCACTAGGAACGCGTCGAGCTATGGTCATTATTTATTGAAATCACTGTGGTGTACACTAACTCGGAACAAGCTAGTTTAACGTATTTACCAACATTAGTGACGACCCTCCCACTATATCAAAATGTAACAAAATGAGCAGCTTTCTTCTAAGATTCTTGTGAAGTAGCTTGCTTAGTTATTGGAAAGTACGAGTCGAACATAGTCTTGGAACAGGCGTGGATATAGTTTGCCTCGTCAGTCAAATAAATATATTTTAACACCGAGACTATTAATTGGGCCTTATTGAGTTTCTGATATCAACGTCATTTTGCCAGAAGTTAAAAAGTGAAAAATCGACAGATTGGAACCCAGGCTAAGTGGAACCCACAACGGTGAGATACCAGTGGTTGTCAATCCAATACAATAACCACACGGAAAAGAAGACATCTATGTTTTTACTCAGAATTGTATTCTACGATTTGTTGTAAATCCGAGGCCAATGTAAGCATCTACCAAACATAGTGTTCATATTTGCTGACAGAACGGCGTGAACATTTCTCTACAACGTGTTGTAATTACGATTATGTTTTTAGGCAAGACATTTAAATTCCACATTGCCTCTTATCTCTCCCTCGTGGCGATGGATTCCATCAGGAATGAGGTTTCGAGAGTGATTACTATAAGTTGTAAGAACTTGTTTCGCAATCGAGCTAACATAAATATGTATAAATTGTAATTGCACGCGGAATGCACGCTTCTATCGTAGAATGATTATATTAGCGGGCAGACCGACAAAAACAGTAACATTCATCTGAGATGTGTTGAAACAACATTGCAAAAATAATCAGCTATATCATGGTTTATATTTGCTTATACAGTCTACATCCGTTATGTCAAAGTCGGTTATGTCGAATTCCCCGGTTATCTCGAAGTCGGATCAAAGTCCCGTTTCAGACATTATCACTTTACATATAACTTGTTCCGTTTATATAGAATTTCGTTACGTCAAACTTCGGTTATGTCGAAGTATTTTGTTCGGTACGACGGAATTCGACATAACCGATGTACACGGTATATAACTACTTACATTAGGCAGACCAGCACACATGTTATATAGTAGGCCTAGTGGGGTAATATGGGTATCGACCTACATTCCTACGGTGGCATAGGTTTACGATACCACGGGGCATAGGGTTATGGTCCTACGTGTTATAGATCCACGGTCATACGGGGTATTGCCATATGTATCATACTGTTTTTTTTCCTTAGTGCTATATAGATCGGTGTTTCGAATATGATGTGTCCGGTATCTTCTCTATCACGTGCTGATCTTCTTTGTCACGTGTTGATCTTCTCTGTCACGCGCTTATCGTCTGTATCACGTGTTGGTCTTCTCTGTCACATGTTGGAAGGGCTAGTCTGATTGTGAAAATATACAGAATGTATATATGTGTAAAACATGTACCAACACATACATGTATATAGAACTATACACTATATCTATATAATGTCTGTAACAAGTAGCTCTACCATAACATAAACGTAATGGGATAAAAAGGATGACTATACAGCTACAAGTCTTAGTTGATATTTGACCACACCCTCCCCCACCCCCAACTTGACTGTGGGCTTTGTTCCGCTAAGCTACAGTACATTTGCGTTTTCCCGCAGTTAATTCATCTCCGTATTTACAAGAGTACAGTTCCAACCAATTAGACTAGTTCATGTGCCCGCCTCATGTTGTTAATATACGTACACTGTTGTCAACAGTGCTTTAAAAGCGTTACGTCTGTGACGTAGAAAACCATTCACACGTTTATGATTGGTCAATATATGGCGAGCGTGACGCGTGTATATAGCGTAAACTATGTTCTGGCCTTCGCCACAGCTGGTCGGTCTGTAATAAATATAACAAATACAGTGAGATGTCATACATATTTTGCAATTGTTATTCCCTCAAAACTTCATAACATGTGAGGTATTTAGACGAAAGGAATTTAACTTTGCCAGGGTGAGACAGTGAGTCAAACCGACATAAACATAATTAATTACGCGTATTCAGACTGCTGAGGCTGTGCCCTGATTCGTTGCATACATTAATCATAAATTCTATCTGCATTGTCTATCATATACACACAGTCAAACCTGTGTTAGTGGTCACCTCCATTAAGCAGCCAACCCGTATTAAGCAGCCAGTATACATATTACCAAAATGTTGTATTATTATACATTTTACATCTATTAAGCAGCCACCTGTGCTAAGCAGCCACTTTCTGTTATTCCCTTGGCTGGCTGCTTAAGACAGGTTTGACTGTATATAAGTATTTCAGTGCTATTGTTTGTTTCTAGGTTATACGTTTATTTATCGTCGCTACCGGCTGCCCATATGAGCGACGCCTCCTGAAGAGATTAGTCATTTTGCATGTTTGGAGGATAGTGCAATGGATACAGACAGAGACCCATTCCAGAGTCTCCTCTTGTTCGTTTACGTGCACGATGTAAAGCACCGACACGAGACCTCGGTTTAAAGTCCCATCTGAAAGACTGTTAATTGTATTAGGGTCAGACGGGGGATCGAACCTGCAATCCCTGGATTACCAGTCCAACGTGTTACCACTGGGCTATAGATCCGTCTGTGGAAGTGCGGTGTTACCATTTTATTGATACACTGCATCGTTCTTTGTGATATGTCAAAGTACAGCGCTTATAATATAAAGTATAATGAACAATGGAATCGCCCAGAACGCCCGTCTCCTGGGCAACTTTATACAAATCGGTAGTGGTAACAAAGGCACTTTTTGGCAGAGAATTGTGGAATTATATGTCCAGATCCAGTTTATTGCAGCTAGAAAGAAGCCATCGATTCTGTATTAAACTGGTCCAAAACTTACCACCATTTGCTAATACAGATATAGTTCTTAGTTGTCTGGGAATCTCTCCAATAGAGACGATGGTTGATTATAAGAAACTTACATTCCTGGGTCAGCTATGCCGACTACCTTGTCATTATCTGCCCAAACGGATGTTTATAATGCGCCTGTTTCACTATGGCAATGATGAAAGGCAGCTACATGGTTTTATACCAGACATTTACAGACTTCTTCTCAAATATAATCTGAAACCATATTTGTCAAATTATGTCAAGATGCACTGTTTCCAACAAAATGTCAATGGAGGTCAATTCTTCGGAAGCAAATTTTCGAAATTGAACATAATGAAAGGACGTCGAGGGTAACTATACGTTTTCCAGAAATAAATGCTGAAAACACATTCAACGTTAATAAACCATGTGAGCTGTGGTTACTAGGCAGACAATTCCCCAAATTAAAACCTAAATATTATACTGCTGTTTCAACTATAAACAAATTATTTTGTTTTAGCAAGAGTGAAACTTGTCCTAAATGTGATATGTTTGTTAATAATAGCAAAATACACATAATATACTCATGTCCGAAAACTGAGCATCTCAGAACTGCCCTATGGACAACTGTTATTGATCAAGCAGGAATAAACACATATTTACGCTTCATCTCAAAGGATCCTATTACCCAAATCTGTGGTTTGCTGTTAGGTATGTCTACTTATGAACTTGATGAAGCAAGCCGTGACAATATCCAAAATACAGCAGTGAATATATTACATACAATGTTCTATCGCGTGTACAACCATAGTGTGATGTGGTACATGAATTAACATGAACAGGGCAGAACTGTTCAATAATGTAGATAAGTTGTCGAATTAAAATATGTTTGCCTTTTGTACAAAGCATAAATGCAAAAACCCAAACAATATTCGAAGATAATAAATGTCTGCGTCGCATAAATAGTTTGTTTACAACTAAAATTAGCTTGTAACTGTAGAATGTATATGTCGTTGTGATTGGAATTAGCATGGGTTAGCATGTGTGTGCAGCTCTGTACGCTGCAAGAACCAGATGCATGTGTGTGCAGTCCTGTATGCTGCAAGAACCAGATGCATGTGTGTGCAGCCCTGTACGCTGCAAGAACCAGATGCATGTGTGTGCAGTCATGTACGCTGCAAGAAACAGATGCATGTGTGTGCAGTCCTGTACGCTGCAAGAAACAGATGCATGTGTGTGCAGTCCTGTACGCTGCAAGAACCAGATGCATGTGTGTGCAGTCATGTACGCTGCAAGAAACAGATGCATGTGTGTGCAGTCCTGTACGCTGCAAGAAACAGATGCATGTGTGTGCAGTCCTGTATGCTGCAAGAAACAGATGCGCGTGTGTACCGTTCTATACGCTGCAAGAAACAGATGCATGTGTGTGCAGTCATGAACGCTGCAAGAAACAGATGCATGTGTGTACAGTCCTGTACTCTGCAAGAAACAGATGCATGTGTGTGCAGTCCTGTACTCTGCAAGAAATAGATGCATGTGTGTGCAGCCCTGTACTCTGCAAGAAATAGATGCATGTGTGTGCAGTCCTGTATTCTGCAAGAAATAGATGCATGTGTGTGCAGTCCTGTACTCTGCAAGAAACAGATGCATGTGTATGCAGTCCTGTACTCTGCAAGAAATAGATGCATTTATGCAGACATGTACGCTGCAATAACCAGATGCATTTGTACAGTCCTGTACGCTGCAAGAACCAGATGAGCATTTGTGCAGTCCTGTACGCTGCAAGAACCAGATGAGCATTTGTACAGTCCTGTACGCTGCAAGAACCAGATGAGCATTTATGCAGTCATGTACGCTGCAAGAACCAGATGAGCATTTGTACAGTCCTGTACGCTGCAAGAACCAGATGAGCATTTGTACAGTCATGTACGCTGCAAGAACCAGATGAGCATTTGTACAGACATGTACGCTGCAAGAACCAGATGAGCATTTGTACAGACATGTACGCTGCAAGAACCAGATGAGCATTTGTACAGACATGTACGCTGCAAGAACCAGATGAGCATTTATACAGACATGTACGCTGCAAGAACCAGATGAGCATTTGTACAGACATGTACGCTGCAAGAACCAGATGAGCATTTATGCAGTCATGTACGCTGCAAGAACCAGATGAGCATTTGTACAGACATGTACGCTGCAAGAACCAGATGAGCATCATTTATGCAGTCATGTACGCTGCAAGAACCAGATGAGCATGTATGCAGTCATGTACGCTGCAAGAACCAGATGAGCATTTGTACAGACATGTACGCTGCAAGAACCAGATGAGCATTTGTACAGACATGTACGCTGCAAGAACCAGATGAGCATTTGTACAGACATGTACGCTGCAAGAACCAGATGAGCATTTATGCAGTCATGTACGCTGCAAGAACCAGATGAGCATTTATGCAGTCATGTACGCTGCAAGAACCAGATGAGCATTTATGCAGTCATGTACGCTGCAAGAACCAGATGAGCATTTGTACAGACATGTACGCTGCAAGAACCAGATGAGCATTTATGCAGTCATGTACGCTGCAAGAACCAGATGAGCATTTGTACAGACATGTGCGCTGCAATTGTTTTGATCCGTTACGTCACTCTCCAGCTCTGTCCCGTTACGTTACTCTCCATTTTACATTAGTCTCCAGTTCTGACACGTTACGCTACTCTTCAGCTCTGTCCCGTTACGTTACTCTCCAGCTCTGTCCCGTTACGTTACTCTCCATTTTACATTATTCTCCAGTTCTGACACGTTATGCTACTCTAGACAGACTACTCTAAAGTTCTGACCCGTTACGGTACCATTCAGTTCGGATCCGTTACGTTACTCTATAATTCTAGTACCTTCCGGTTTCTGCCTGTTAGGCTACTCTT
Source organism: Archivesica marissinica (assembly GCA_014843695.1). Taxonomy (NCBI): domain Eukaryota; kingdom Metazoa; phylum Mollusca; class Bivalvia; order Venerida; family Vesicomyidae; genus Archivesica; species Archivesica marissinica. Next base: position 75,768,670 of record CM026386.1, on the reverse strand, counting down.
CAATTTGAACCAGTTCTAGTGTCTGGTTCTGTTACTGTTTCAGTATGCTGCGTGGCTATTATTATGCCATGTGACTCTCCAGACCTTATAGTATACAGTATATATCCGTTATGCCGAATTCCGTCGGGCCGAACAAAATACTTCGACATAACCGAAGTTTGCCGTAACGAAATTCTATATAAACGGAGCCAAATATATATATACAATGATAGTATCTGAAACGGGACTGTGGTCCGACTTCGAGATAACCGGATAATTCGACATAACCGACCTTGACATAACGGATGTGCCACTACCGTTCTGATCAGTTCTATTTGTGTAAGATAACATATGTGTGTGGAGATACTAAACAGGAAATACTATCTTGTCGAACAAATCGAACACGCATTACTGCAAATGAACTTTATTAATAGATTTAAATATCAGAATATCATGTATATAGCTTCAACTGAATCTAGTCTCTGCATGTAATTTTTAATAACTTTGTTTTAAAGTTTATTTTATTGAGTCCGCCCCTGTGGTCGAGTGGTCCGTGGTGACTGATGGTCACGGGTTCGAGCCCCGCTCAGACCGTGTCTCATTTATATGAAAAAGTTGGCAGTTTCTTACGGAGGTTGGTGCACCCAAGTACTGGTTAACCGTTGGAGCCTGCCCAGGAAAGGTGTTGTTAGGTAAACTGCCCGCCGGCGATATAGCCCAAAATGGTGCTGATGCAGGCGTAAAACCCGAAATATATAATATTATTTTATTGAAATAGAATCCGTAAATAGTGTAGATAAGAATGAATATTGATGAGGAGTAGCTAGATATGCTCTAAGCAAACAGTCAACAGTAACGCATTGACAGATTATGTGACGTCCACGTCCGACGTTCTATATTCGGAACAGTGGTTTTCCCTGGGAGATGTTTTGCCTTCAACGTGTTTATGTTTACATTTATGATTGCCCCGTGTCGAGTATCTGGGGATACATTCCATATAAATAACGATGATGTGGATTCAAAGAATTTGCTAAATACATGCCTGTCCAAAATAATGTTACATACAAACAGTAGATAATGTACATAATAATATATCACGTGTACATTTTGCATATTTTACAACAAAGGTGCGTATATTTGAAATTGTAGAAACGTGTCCTTGGTGTTAAGCGACTGAGTGTTCCATTGGTCATAGCACGAACATTGTCAGTATTCTTAGCATATTGAGGAGACCATGAGTCATCAAGATCGGCTACATTCACAATGAACGCTGGTCCAGTTCAGTTATCTATGATATATGTGTCCCATCCAGGTGGGCTACACTCACAATGAACGCTTGTCCAGTTTCAGTTATCTATGATATAAGTGTCCCATCCATATGGGCTACATTCACAATGAACGCTTGTCCAGTTTCAATTATCTATGCTATATGTGTCCCATGTAGGTGGGCTACATTCACAATGAACGCTTGTCCAGTTTCAGTTATCTATGATATAAGTGTCCCATCCATATGGGCTACATTCACAATGAACGCTTGTCCAGTTTCAGTTATCTATGATATATGTGTCCCATCCAGGTGGGCTACACTCACAATGAACGCTGGTCCAGTTTCAGTTATCTATGATATATGTGTCCCATCCAGATGGGCTACACTCACAATGAACGCTGGTCCAGTTTCAGTTATCTATGATATATGTGTCCCATGTAGGTGGGCTACATTCACAATGAACGCTTGTCCAGTTTCAGTTATCTATGCTATATGTGTCCCATGTAGGTGGGCTACATTCACAATGAACGCTTGTCCAGTTTCAGTTATCTATGATATATGTGTCCCATGTAGGTGGGCTACATTCACAATGAACGCTTGTCCAGTTTCAGTTATCTATGCTATATGTGTCCCCTGTAGGTGGGCTACATTCACAATGAACGCTGGTCCAGTTTCAGTTATCTATGATATATGTGTCCCATCCAGGTGGGCTACACTCACAATGAACGCTGGTACAGTTTCAGTTATCTATGATATATGTGTCCCATGTAGGTGGGCTACACTCACAATGAACGATTGTCCAGTTTCAGTTATCTATGCTATATGTGTCCCATCCATATGGGCTACAATCACAATGAACGCTGCTCCAGTTTCAGTTATCTATGATATAAGTGTCCCATCCATATGGGCTACACTCACAATGAACCCTGGTCCAGTTTCAGTTATCTATGCTATGTGTCCCATGTAGGTGGGCTACAATCACAATGAACGCTGGTCCAGTTTCAGTTATCTATGATATATGTGTCCCATGTAGGTGGGTTACATTCACAATGAACGCTGGTCCAGTTTCAGTTATCTATGATATATGTGTCCCATGTAGGTGGGTTACATTCACAATGACCGCTGGTCCAGTTTCAATTATCTATGATATATGTGTCCCATGTAGGTGGGCTACATTCACAATGAACGCTGGTCCAGTTTCAGTTATCTATGATATATGTGTCCCATCCAGATGGGCTACACTCACAATGAACGCTGGTCCAGTTTCAGTTTCAGTTATCTATGATATGTGTCCCATCCAGATGGGCTACACTCACAATGAACACTGGTCCAGTTTCAGTTATCTATGATATATGTGTCCCATGTAGGTGGGCTACACTCATAATGAACGCTGGTCCAGTTTCAGTTATCTATGATATATGTGTCCCATGTAGGTGGGCTACACTCACAATGAACGATTGTCCAGTTTCAGTTATCTATGCTATATGTGTCCCATCCATATGGGCTACAATCACAATGAACGCTGGTCCAGTTTCAGTTATCTATGATATAAGTGTCCCATCCATATGGGCTACACTCACAATGAACCCTGGTCCAGTTTCAGTTATCTATGCTATGTGTCCCATGTAGGTGGGCTACAATCACAATGAACGCTGGTCCAGTTTCAGTTATCTATGATATAAGTGTCCCATCCATATGGGCTACACTCACAATGAACGCTGGTCCAGTTTCAGTTATCTATGATATAAGTGTCCCATCCATATGGGCTACACTCACAATGAACGCTGGTCCAGTTTCAGTTATCTATGCTATATGTGTCCCATCCAGGCGGGCTACATTCACAATGAACGCTGGTCCAGTTTCAATTATCTATGATATATGTGTCCCATGTAGGTGGGTTACATTCACAATGAACGCTGGTCCAGTTTCAGTTATCTATGATATATGTGTCCCATGTAGGTGGGTTACATTCACAATGAACGCTGGTCCAGTTTCAATTATCTATGATATATGTGTCCCATGTAGGTGGGCTACATTCACAATGAACGCTGGTCCAGTTTCAGTTATCTATGATATATGTGTCCCATCCAGATGGGCTACACTCACAATGAACGCTGGTCCAGTTTCAGTTTCAGTTATCTATGATATGTGTCCCATCCAGATGGGCTACACTCACAATGAACACTGGTCCAGTTTCAGTTATCTATGATATATGTGTCCCATGTAGGTGGGCTACACTCATAATGAACGCTGGTCCAGTTTCAGTTATCTATGATATATGTGTCCCATGTAGGTGGGTTACATTCACAATGAACGCTGGTCCAGTTTCAGTTATCTATGCTATATGTGTCCCATGTAGGTGGGCTACATTCACAATGAACGCTTGTCCAGTTTCAGTTATCTATGCTATATGTGTCCCATGTAGGTGGGCTACAATCACAATGAACGCTGGTCCAGTTTCAGTTATCTATGATATATGTGTCCCATGTAGGTGGGCTACACTCACAATGAACGCTGGTCCAGTTTCAGTTATCTATGCTATATGTGTCCCATCCATATGGGCTACAATCACAATGAACGCTGGTCCAGTTTCAGTTATCTATGATATAAGTGTCCCATCCATATGGGCTACACTCACAATGAACGCTGGTCCAGTTTCAGTTATCTATGATATAAGTGTCCCATCCATATGGGCTACACTCACAATGAACCCTGGTCCAGTTTCAGTTATCTATGCTATATGTGTCCCATCCAGGCGGGCTACATTCACAATGAACGCTTGTCCAGTTTCAATTATCTATGATATATGTGTCCCATGTAGGTGGGTTACATTCACAATGAACGCTGGTCCAGTTTCAATTATCTATGATATATGTGTCCCATGTAGGTGGGCTACATTCACAATGAACGCTGGTCCAGTTTCAGTTATCTATGATATATGTGTCCCATCCAGATGGGCTACACTCACAATGAACGCTGGTCCAGTTTCAGTTATCTATGATATGTGTCCCATCCAGATGGGCTACACTCACAATGAACGCTGGTCCAGTTTCAGTTTCAGTTATCTATGATATGTGTCCCATCCAGATGGGCTACACTCACAATGAACACTGGTCCAGTTTCAGTTATCTATGATATATGTGTCCCATGTAGGTGGGCTACACTCATAATGAACGCTGGTCCAGTTTCAGTTATCTATGATATATGTGTCCCATGTAGGTGGGTTACATTCACAATGAACGCTGGTCCAGTTTCAGTTATCTATGCTATATGTGTCCCATGTAGGTGGGCTACATTCACAATGAACGCTTGTCCAGTTTCAGTTATCTATGCTATATGTGTCCCATGTAGGTGGGCTACAATCACAATGAACGCTGGTCCAGTTTCAGTTATCTATGATATATGTGTCCCATGTAGGTGGGCTACACTCACAATGAACGCTGGTCCAGTTTCAGTTATCTATGCTATATGTGTCCCATCCATATGGGCTACAATCACAATGAACGCTGGTCCAGTTTCAGTTATCTATGATATAAGTGTCCCATCCATATGGGCTACACTCACAATGAACCCTGGTCCAGTTTCAGTTATCTATGATATGTGTCCCATGTAGGTGGGCTACAATCACAATGAACGCTGGTCCAGTTTCAGTTATCTATGATATAAGTGTCCCATCCATATGGGCTACACTCACAATGAACGCTGGTCCAGTTTCAGTTATCTATGATATAAGTGTCCCATCCATATGGGCTACACTCACAATGAACCCTGGTCCAGTTTCAGTTATCTATGCTATATGTGTCCCATCCAGGCGGGCTACATTCACAATGAACGCTTGTCCAGTTTCAATTATCTATGATATATGTGTCCCATGTAGGTGGGTTACATTCACAATGAACGCTGGTCCAGTTTCAATTATCTATGATATATGTGTCCCATGTAGGTGGGCTACATTCACAATGAACGCTGGTCCAGTTTCAGTTATCTATGATATATGTGTCCCATCCAGATGGGCTACACTCACAATGAACGCTGGTCCAGTTTCAGTTATCTATGATATGTGTCCCATCCAGATGGGCTACACTCACAATGAACGCTGGTCCAGTTTCAGTTATCTATGATATATGTGTCCCATGTAGGTGGGCTACACTCACAATGAACGCTGGTCCAGTTTCAGTTATCTATGATATATGTGTCCCATGTAGGTGGGTTACATTCACAATGAACGCTTGTCCAGTTTCAGTTATCTATGCTATATGTGTCCCATGTAGGTGGGCTACATTCACAATGAACGCTTGTCCAGTTTCAGTTATCTATGCTATATGTGTCCCATGTAGGTGGGCTACAATCACAATGAACGCTGGTCCAGTTTCAGTTATCTATGATATATATGTCCCATGTAGGTGGGCTACACTCACAATGAACGCTGGTACAGTTTCAGTTATCTATGATATATGTGTCCCATGTAGGTGGGCTACACTCACAATGAACGCTGGTCCAGTTTCAGTTATCTATGCTATATGTGTCCCATCCATATGGGCTACAATCACAATGAACGCTGGTCCAGTTTCAGTTATCTATGATATAAGTGTCCCATCCATATGGGCTACACTCACAATGAACCCTGGTCCAGTTTCAGTTATCTATGCTATATGTGTCCCATGTAGGTTGGTTACACTCACAATGAACGCTGGTCCAGTTTCAGTTATCTATGATATATGTGTCCCATGTAGGTGTGTTACACTCACAATGAACGCTGGTACAGTTTCAGTTATCTATGATATATGTGTCCCATGTAGGTGGGTTACACTCACAATGAACGCTGGTACAGTTTCAGTTATCTATGATATATGTGTCCCATGTAGGTGGGTTACACTCACAATGAACGCTGGTCCAGTTTCAGTTATCTATGATATATGTGTCCCATGTAGGTGGGTTACACTCACAATGAACGCTGGTCCAGTTTCAGTTATCTATGATATATGTGTCTCATCCAGGTGGACTACACTCACAATGAACGCTTGCCCAGTTTCAGTTATCTATGATATAAGTGTCCCGTCCAGGTGGGCTACACTCGTGGCGATGGATTCCATTAGGAATGAGGTCTCGTGTGCGATTAATATAAGTTGTAAGAACATGTTTCGCAATCGAGCTAAAATAAATGTGTATAAACTAAGCATCCACAATGAACGCATGTACAGCTCCAGATATATGTGTATTTTTCACCCGGTCTACCTCAACTTTCTATGGCTTAATGGCTTAACTAAAAGTTCCTGAAGTACGCTGAATACCCACTATTCATAATATACAAAGTGTGTAGAACGCCAACTAGGATTAAGATAGGATACACATATACAAGTGTACTGGGTACAATTACGCGTACGTTGTATATAATTAAGACTTAATAAGATATATTAAAACGTGTTCACTTTACAATTTTGCACCATTATCTAAGTATATATGGCTTTCGATAGGTGCATTCTGGCTTTCGATAGGTGCATTCTGGCTTTCGATAGGTGCATTCTGGCTTTCGATAGGTGCATTCTGCTGTTTACATTTCTATTTCAATCTGAACATAAGCACTTTGTTGCTTTTCATGTTTGTTACAATGAACATGTCGTTTTTCTGAGAGAAGCAGACGACCTTTGGTTCAAGAAGTCCGTCCTTTTCAGTCAGCAGATCACGCTTCACGCGTCCGTCAGGCGACATCTGGTGGATCGTATTGCAACTGGACATGCACACGTAAATGCTACCACCCTTGTCCACGGCAATGCTGTCTGCGCGATACACAAGTTTTGGCGGGATAGTAAATGCCACAGTACCGATAGTTGAGTCAGAAGTTATCGTTGAATTCAAATTAACCGTGGATTCTGGCGTCTTCTCAGAAGCTCGAGTGTCTTTCGGTGGCTGCGGGAAAACAGTGCCCACTGGTTTTTTCTGTGCTCTTTCAACAGCCTTGCTATCGGTCCTAGTGGATTTTCTGGAATGTATCTTCCCGATTGTTTCGTTCAGGTCGAGATCAAGAGATAACTCACTTTTAAGTGCTGTTGGCATCGGTGTGCGTTCAATTTCTCGTCCGTTCCGGCGTTCTACCGAAACTCTACCAAAATCATCTACACGCCTGAATGTGTGCCTCCCACTTAGCCGTTCTAGTGCAGTTTCCTTTGATTGACCCGCCGATTTGCGTGCCGCCTGCTTAGCGGTAGGACTGTTTGCTGTTGATTTGATGTTCTCCGATTCAAGCATTGTGTCCGATGGGTCGTTCTTTCTTGTTTCTTTGGCAGATCTTGTCTTACTGCTCTGACGTCCCGATTTCAATACCGCACTTGATGATTTCTTTGGACTTTCTGGTTTTGGAAAAGTACATTCAAAGAATACAGACGTTTTCTTTTCACCACGTAGATCAATAGCGGATACTGTGACGCCATATTCCGTTTCATCAGCGATATAAAGAACATTCGCACCGTGCCAGATTCCTGAACAGATGGCTCCTGGATGATGAAATATATCATTTCCCGATTGGTCGTGTGTAATGACACCAACTTTTCGTTGTTGAGACCTTGTCAAGCGATACTTTGACAGAGTATGCTGATTGAGAAATGAGCAGACGACAGTATTCTGCATATAGCCGATACCAAGAGGGACATTGTCCAGAGTGCGGTGCACAGAGTGGAACATTTTATCTCTTACGGTGAAAAGACGGATGTGGAAAACACCTGCGCGTTCTGTTGTCACGGCGACAGTATTTTCATCAACAGTACACATGTGGCTTGGATCGGCACGAATGGATAGGTCGCCGACCAGTTCAACGCGCATTTTGTGCGAAATGTCAAACAGTTTAAGTTTTTTGTTGGCATGGTCAGCCATCACGATTTTATTGTTGGTTATAAAGGCTACTGCCCGGAAATCCGATGCAGCAGAATCAGTGGCAGCGTTTCCGTTGAAATGTCCCAATTTTACAACATTTTTTACAGCGAGAGTGTTGGCTGCTGTCACAGTCTGTGCTACAATAACTGTGCGATCCATTCGACCGTCACGTTTATTGGACTTTGTCTTCTTATCATTATTAGTGTCCACTATCACATCCTTTGCTACTCTAGAGTTACGGTGCATCTCTGTTTTATTTAAGTGCTCCACTTTTTCAACAGGATCTTCTTTCACGACAAAGGAGATAACCTCGTGATCTCGCGCATCTTCACGATTTTCATGGTGTTTGGTACAAATGTCGCATTGGTGTTCCAGACAACTGTTACAATATGTCGCTGTGACCCGCGTGTTATTATTCAAGAGACAAACCTCACAGAATGCTTTATGCATGCCGTTGTCGTTTGGATTCTTCAAACTAGCGTTACGTAGTAGTCGTAAAATGGTGACGTTTACCGGAAACTGTGGAGCCCATTTCTGTCGTATGACTTTATTATCACGTGGTTTGGCGTTTCTGTGACATACGGGACATTGGAAATTGTCCTTGGTTTTTGAAGACTCCGTGTAAACGATAAGTGAGCTTAAACACTCGAGACACATTGAATGTCCACATGGAATCACTCTGGGTGATTTAAACACTTCCAGACATACGGGACATTTTATGACATCAATATCGATGGAGTATTTTATTACTGTTAGTTGTGGTGCAGGTGGAAGTCCGTTCCTTGATCCTGGTTTGGATGTCGAAGTCTTGGTAATGGGTGGAGTGGACGTCTTAGCCACCGATTGCAGCACTGTCTTTGAACTTTGCTGAGTTACCTTCGTTATCGCTACGTTCTTCTTTGAGGATGATGGATTTGCCGATTTTGCTGGCGGCATCGGCGACCTGGACGGTAATGTAGTGCTTGCTGGCGGCATGGGCGGCAATGTATTGTTTCCTGTCGGCATAGGTGAACTCGGCGACAACGTATTGTTCGATGGGGGCGACGGTGAAGTCTTAGACATTTTAAATTCGTTTAAATTCCGTATAATTGTCACTATTCACATGTGTTTTTAAAAAAGTAAATCTGATCACTACGCTCGCATTTCATTATTAAGTTTATGATAATTTAATCATTATTATTACATGCTGCGAGAGCACAGTAGATTTCAACTGCACACTTTATGTAACGTCTTCAATTTAATTACAGATTTCTTAATATTTCATTGAATATAATAACTTGAAAATAACTCTAATTTAAAACAATAACCGCATTGATGCAAATCTGGATACGTTCTCAATACACGTGGAGTATCGGACTTCTAGAGTTCTTCATTAGAATAACGGGCCGTCATCTCGCTTACACAATAACCATTTATTGGGATGATTTTGAACTCGTATCTGTTTTCACAATTGCGTTTTGTTGAAGGAATATTGGACGTAGGGGTAATTACGGAGCATATCGTATTGGATGTTTATATTACGAGGGATATGACCACGTTACATTGTAGTATCCTCTGCTTTGTTTATGGCCACATGATGTTTGTTTAATCGTATGTTATTACTATGGTATACACGTATCGATGTACATATATATATACATAGTGAGCACAATACAGACAAATCGTATTAGAACAAAAGGAAATAGGTCGAGCACACATTAGTTCGAACAGCATTAGATAAATTGGTATCGCTCTTTGTCAATATAGCTTCTACGTTTGTTTATCGTTGCTTTAAGTAACACGATGTCAATCTATTATTAATGTAATTTGTGTATATTACATTTTGTTTCTCATGCCATGTATACTATTATGTATGTATATTGTATTGCCAAAGGCAAGGTTATTGCCGATTTTGCAACAAAACATATTGTATTGTATTGTATTGTAAAAGTATACTTGACCTCCCATTCGAGTATATTGAACTTAGGCATTCACTGGTGAGCTAGTAAGTTTCAACATGTATATACGCCGATATATATAGGGGTTTATGCCCGTCTGTGTCACTAAGTATTGAGGATTCTGTCCAGGGGACGCGGTCGGTATATCCTATATGCTATTATTGAAGCATAAATCCGATTGGAATGTTTAGAAATGTTAAGGTGTACATGTAGAGTAACGTAGAGGATCAGAACTTGAGTAACGTAACGGATCAGAATGGTTGAGTAACGTAACGGATCAAAACAGTAGAGTAACGTAGTGGATGGATCAGAAGTGTTGAGTAACGTACCGGATCAGAAGTGTTGAGTAACGTACCGGATCAGAAGTGTTGAGTAACGTAACGGGTCAGAACTGTAGAGTAATGTAATGGGTCAGAACTGGAGAATAACGTACCGGATCAGAACTGTAGAGTAACGTAACAGGTCAGAACTGTGGAGTAACGTAACGGGTCAGAACTGTAGAGTAACGTAACGGGTCAGAACTGTAGAGTAACGTAACGGGTCAGAACTGTGGAGTAACGTACCGGATCAGAACTGTAGAGTAACGTAACGGGTCAGAACTGTGGAGTAACGTAACGGGTCAGAACTGTGGAGTAACGTACCGGATCAAAACTGTAGAGTAACGTAACGGGTCAGAACTGTGGAGTAACGTAACGGGTCAGAACTGTAGAGTAACGTAACGGGTCAGAACTGTAGAGTAACGTAATGGGTCAGAACTGTAGAGTAACGTAACGGGTCAGAACTGTAGAGTAACGTAATGGGTCAGAACTGTAGAGTAATGTAATGGGTCAGAACTGTAGAGTAACGTAACGGGTCAGAACTGTAGAGTAACGTAACGGATCAGAACTGTAGAGTAACGTAGCGGGTCAGAACTGTAGAGTAATGTAATGGGTCAGAACAGTAGAGTAACGTAACGGGTCAGAACTGTAGAGTAACGTAACGGGTCAGAACTGTAGAGTAACGTAATGGGTCAGAACTGTAGAGTAACGTAACGGGTCAGAACTGTAGAGTAACGTAATGGGTCAGAACTGTAGAGTAACGTAACGGGTCAGAACTGTAGAGTAACGTAATGGGTCAGAACTGTAGAGTAATATAATGGGTCAGACATGTAGAGTAACGTAACGGGTCAGAACTGTAGAGTAACGTAATGGGTCAGAACTGTAGAGTAACGTAACGGGTCAGAACTGTGGAGTAACGTAATGGGTCAGAACTGTAGAGTAACGTACCGGATCAGAACTGTGGAGTAACGTAATGGGTCAGAACTGTGGGGTAACGTAATGGGTCAGAACTGTGGAGTAACGTAATGGGTCAGAACTGTAGAGTAACGTACCGGATCAGAACTGTGGAGTAACATAATGGGTCAGAACTGTGGGGTAACGTAATGGGTCAGAACTGTGGAGTAACGTAATGGGTCAGAACTGTGGAGTAACGTAATGGGTCAGAACTGGAGAATAACGTAGCGGGTCAGAACTGTAGAGTAACGTAGCGGATCAGAACTGTGGAGTAACGTACCGGATCAGAACTGTGGAGTAACGTACCGGATCAGAACTGTGGAGTAACGTAATGGGTCAGAACTGTAGAGTAACGTAACGTGTCAGAACTGTAGAGTAATGTAACTGGTCAGAACTGTAGAGTAACGTAACTGGTCAGATCTGTAGAGTAACGTAATGGGTCAGAACTGTAGAGTAATGTAATGGGTCAGAAATGTAGAGTAACGTAACGGGTCAAAACTGTAGGGTAACGTAACGGGTCAGAACTGTAGAGTAACGTAACGGGTCAGAACTGTAGAGTAACGTAACGGGTCAGAACTGTAGAGTAATGTAATGGGTCAGAACTGTAGAGTAACGTAACGGGTCAGAACTGTAGAGTAACGTAACGGATCAGAACTGTAGAATAACGTAACGGGTCAGAACTGTAGAGTAACGTAATGGGTCAGAACTGTAGAGTAACGTAATGGGTCAGAACTGTAGAGTAACGTAATGGGTCAGAACTGTAGAGCAATATAATGGGTCAGAACTGTAGAGTAACGTAACGGGTCAGAACTGTAGAGTAACGTAATGGGTCAGAACTGTAGAGTAACGTAACGGGTCAGAACTGTAGAGTAATGTAATGAGTCAGAACTGTGGGGTAACGTAATGGGTCAGAACTGTGGAGTAACATACCGGATCAGAACTGTGGAGTAACGTAACGGGTCAGAACTGTGGAGTAACGTAATGGGTCAGAACTGTAGAGTAACGTACCGGATCAGAACTGTGGAGTAACGTAATGGGTCAGAAATGTGGGGTAACGTAATGGGTTAGAACTGTGGAGTAACGTAATGGGTCAGAACTGTAGAGTAACGTACCGGATCAGAACTGTGGAGTAACATAATGGGTCAGAACTGTAGAGTAACGTACCGGATCAGAACTTAGGAGTAATATAATGGGTCAGAACTGTGGGGTAACGTAACGGGTCAGAACTGTGGAGTAACGTAATGGGTCAGAACTGGAGAATAACGTAGCGGGTCAGAACTGTAGAGTAACGTAGCGGATCAGAACTGTGGAGTAACGTACCGGATCAGAACTGTGGAGTAACGTACCGGATCAGAACTGTGGAGTAACGTAATGGGTCAGAACTGGAGAATAACGTACCGGATCAGAACTGTAGAGTAACGTAATGGGTCAGAACTGTAGAGTAACGTACCGGATCAGAACTGTGGAGTAACGTACCGGATCAGAACTGTGGAGTAACGTAACTGGTCAGAACTGTAGAGTAACGTAATGGGTCAGAACTGGAGAGTAACGTAATGGGTTAGAACTGGAGAGTAACGTAATGGGCCAGAACTGGAGAGTAACGTAATGGGTCAGAACTGTAGAGTAACGTAACGGGTCAGAACTGTGGAGTAACGTAATGGGTCAGAACTGTAGAGTAACGTACCGGATCAGAACTGTGGAGTAACGTAATGGGTCAGAACTGTGGGGTAACGTAATGGGTCAGCACTGTGGAGTAACGTAATGGGTCAGAACTGTAGAGTAACGTACCGGATCAGAACTGTGGAGTAACATAATGGGTCAGAACTGTGGGGTAACGTAATGGGTCAGAACTGTGGAGTAACGTAATGGGTCAGAACTGTGGAGTAACGTAATGGGTCAGAACTGGAGAATAACGTAGCGGGTCAGAACTGTAGAGTAACGTAGCGGATCAGAACTGTGGAGTAACGTACCGGATCAGAACTGTGGAGTAACGTACCGGATCAGAACTGTGGAGTAACGTAATGGGTCAGAACTGTAGAGTAACGTAACGTGTCAGAACTGTAGAGTAATGTAACTGGTCAGAACTGTAGAGTAACGTAACTGGTCAGAACTGTAGAGTAACGTAATGGGTCAGAACTGTAGAGTAATGTAATGGGTCAGAAATGTAGAGTAACGTAACGGGTCAGAACTGTAGAGTAACGTAACGGGTCAGAACTGTAGAGTAATGTAATGGGTCAGAACTGTAGAGTAACGTAACGGGTCAGAACTGTAGAGTAACGTAACGGGTCAGAACTGTAGAGTAACGTAACGGGTCAGAACTGTAGAGTAACGTAACGGGTCAGAACTGTAGAGTAACGTAATGGGTCAGAACTGTAGAGTAATGTAATGGGTCAGAAATGTAGAGTAACGTAACGGGTCAGAACTGTAGAGTAACGTAATGGGTCAGAACTGTAGAGTAACGTTACGGGTCAGAACTGTGGAGTAACGTAGCGGATCAGAACTGTGGAGTAACGTACCGGATCAGAACTGTGGAGTAACGTAATGGGTCAGAACTGGAGAATAACGTAGCGGGTCAGAACTGTAGAGTAACGTAGCGGATCAGAACTGTGGAGTAACGTACCGGATCAGAACTGTGGAGTAACGTACCGGATCAGAACTGTGGAGTAACGTAATGGGTCAGAACTGGAGAATAACGTACCGGATCAGAACTGTAGAGTAACGTAATGGGTCAGAACTGTAGAGTAACGTACCGGATCAGAACTGTGGAGTAACGTACCGGATCAGAACTGTGGAGTAACGTAACTGGACAGAACTGTAGAGTAACGTAATGGGTCAGAACTGGAGAGTAACGTAATGGGTTAGAACTGGAGAGTAACGTAATGGGTCAGAACTGGAGAGTAACGTAATGGGTCAGAACTGGAGAGTAACGTAATGTGTCAGAACTGTGGAGTAACGTAATGGGTCAGAACTGTGGAGTAACGTAACTGGTCAGAACTGTAGAGTAACGTAATGGGTCAGAACTGTAGAGTAACGTAATGGGTCAGAACTGTGGAGTAACGTAACGGGTCAGAACTGTAGAGTAACGTAATAGGTCAGAACTGTAGAGTAACGTACCGGGTCAGAACTGTGGAGTAACGTAACGGGTCAGAACTGTAGAGTAACGTAACGGGTCAGAACTGTAGAGTAACGTAATAGGTCAGAACTGTAGAGTAACGTAACTGGTCAGAACTGTGGAGTAACGTAATGGGTCAGAACTGTAGAGTAACGTAATGGGTCAGAACTGTAGAGTAACGTAATGGGTCAGAACTGTGGAGTAACGTAACTGGTCAGAACTGTGGAGTAACGTAATGGGTCAGAACTGTGGAGTAACGTAACGGTCAGAACTGTGGAGTAACGTAAGGGTCAGAACTGTAGAGTAACGTAATGGGTCAGAACTGTGGAGTAACGTAACGGGTCAGAACTGTAGAGTAACGTAATGGGTCAGAACTGTAGAGTAACGTAATGGGTCAGAACTGTGGAGTAACGTAACGGGTCAGAACTGTAGAGTAACGTAATGGGTCAGAACTGTGGAGTAACGTAACGGGTCAGAACTGTGGAGTAACGTAATGGGTCAGAACTGTAGAGTAACGTACCGGGTCAGAACTGTAGAGTAACGTAACGGGTCAGAACTGTGGAGTAACGTACGGGTCAGAACTGTAGAGTAACGTAACGGGTCAGAACTGTGGAGTAACGTAATGGGTCAGAACTGTAGAGTAACGTAACGGGTCAGAACTGTAGAGTAACGTAATGGGTCAGAACTGTAGAGTAACGTAACGGGTCAGAACTGTGGAGTAACGTAATGGGTCAGAACTGTGGAGTAACGTAACTGGTCAGAACTGTGGAGTAACGTAATGGGTCAGAACTGTAGAGTAACGTAATGGGTCAGAACTGTAGAGTAACGTAACGGGTCAGAACTGTAGAGTAACGTAATGGGTCAGAACTGTGGAGTAACGTAACGGGTCAGAACTGTGGAGTAACGTAATGGGTCAGAACTGTGGAGTAACGTAACGGGTCAGAACTGTGGAGTAACGTAATGGGTCAGAACTGTAGAGTAACGTAATGGGTCAGAACTGTAGAGTAACGTAACTGGTCAGAACTGTGGAGTAACGTAATGGGTCAGAACTGTAGAGTAACGTAACGGGTCAGAACTGTAGAGTAACGTAACGGGTCAGAGCTATAGAGTAACGTAATGGGTCAGAACTGTGGATTAACGTAACGGGTCAGAACTGTGAAGTAACGTAATGGGTCAGAACTGTGGAATAACGTAATGGGTCAGAACTGTGGAGTAACGTAATGGGTCAGAACTGTGAAGTAACGTAATGGGTCAGAATTGTAGAGTAACGTAACGGGTAGGAACTGTAGAGTAACGTAACGGGTCAGAACTGTAGAGTAACGTAATGGGTCAGAACTGTAGAGTAATGTAATGGGTCAGAAATGTAGAGTAACGTAACGGGTCAGAACTGTAGAGTAACGTAATGGGTCAGAACTGTAGAGTAACGTAACGGATCAGAACTGTAGAGTAAAGTAATGGGTCAGAACTGTAGAGTAACGTAATGGGTCAGAACTGTAGAGTAACGTAATGGGTCAGAACTGTAGAGTAATGTAACTGGTCAGAACTGTGGAGTAACGAAACTGGTCAGAACTGTGGAGTAACGTAATGTGTCAGAACTGTGGAGTAACGTAACGGGTCAGAACTGTGGAGTAACGTAAGGGTCAGAACTGTAGAGTAACGTAATGGGTCAGAACTGTGGAGTAACGTAACGGGTCAGAACTGTAGAGTAACGTAATGGGTCGGAACTGTAGAGTAACGTAATGGGTCAGAACTGTGGAGTAACGTAACGGGTCAGAACTGTAGAGTAACGTAATGGGTCAGAATTGTGGAGTAACGTGTCAGAACTGTAGAGTAACGTAATAGGTCAGAACTGTAGAGTAACGTACCGGGTCAGAACTGTGGAGTAACGTAACGGGTCAGAACTGTGGAGTAACGTAACGGGTCAGAACTGTAGAGTAACGTAATAGGTCAGAACTGTAGAGTAACGTACCGGGTCAGAACTGTGAAGTAACGTAACGGGTCAGAACTGTAGAGTAACGTAATGGGTCAGAACTGTAGAGTAACGTAGCTGGTCAGAACTGTGGAGTAACGTAATGGGTCAGATATGTAGAGTAACGTAACGGGTCAGAACTGTAGAGTAACGTAATGGGTCAGAACTGTAGAATAACGTAACTGGTCAGAACTGTGGAGTAACGTAATGGGTCAGAACTGTAGAGTAACGTAATGGGTCAGAACTGTAGAGTAACGTAACTGGTCAGAACTGTGGAGTAACGTAATGGGTCAGAACTGTAGAGTAACGTAACGGGTCAGAACTGTAGAGTAACGTAACGGGTCAGAGCTATAGAGTAACGTAATGGGTCAGAACTGTGGATTAACGTAACGGGTCAGAACTGTGAAGTAACGTAATGGGTCAGAACTGTAGAGTAATGTAATGGGTCAGAAATGTAGAGTAACGTAATAGGTCAGAACTGTAGAGTAACGTAATGGGTCAGAACTGTAGAGTAACGTAACGGGTCAGAACTGTAGAGTAAAGTAATGGGTCAGAACTGTAGAGTAACGTAATGGGTCAGAACTGTAGAGTAACGTAATGGGTCAGAACTGTAGAGTAACGTAATGTGTCAGAACTGTAGAGTAATATAATGGGTCAGAACTGTAGAGTAACGTAACGGGTCAGAACTGTAGAGTAACGTAATGGGTCAGAACTGTAGAGTAACGTAACGGGTCAGAACTGTAGAGTAATGTAATGAGTCAGAACTGTGGGGTAACGTAATGGGTCAGAACGGTGGAGTAACATACCGGATCAGAACTGTGGAGTAACGTAACGGGTCAGAACTGTGGAGTAACGTAATGGGTCAGAACTGTAGAGTAACGTACCGGATCAGAACTGTGGAGTAACATAATGGGTCAGAACTGTAGAGTAACGTACCGGATCAGAACTGTGGAGTAACATAATGGGTCAGAACTGTGGGGTAATGTAATGGGTCAGAACTGTAGAGTAACGTACCGGATCAGAACTGTGGAGTAACATAATGGGTCAGAACTGTGGGGTAACGTAAAGGGTCAGAACTGTGGAGTAACGTAATGGGTCAGATCTGGAGAATAACGTAGCGGGTCAGAACTGTAGAGTAACGTAGCGGATCAGAACTGTGGAGTAACGTACCGGATCAGAACTGTGGAGTAACGTACCGGATCAGAACTGTGGAGTAACGTAATGGGTCAGAACTGGAGAATAACGTACCGGATCAGAACTGTAGAGTAACGTAATGGGTCAGAACTGTAGAGTAACGTACCGGGTCAGAACTGTGGAGTAACGTAACTGGTCAGAACTGTAGAGTAACGTAATGGGTCAGAACTGGAGAGTAACGTAATGGGTCAGAACTGGAGAGTAACGTAATGTGTCAGAACTGTGGAGTAACGTAATGGGTCAGAACTGTGGAGTAACGTAACTGGTCAGAACTGTAGAGTAACGTAATGGGTCAGAACTGTAGAGTAACGTAATGGGTCAGAACTGTGGAGTAACGTAACGGGTCTGAACTATAGAGTAACGTAATGGGTCAGAACTGTGGAGTAACGTAACGGGTCAGAACTGTAGAGTAACGTAATAGGTCAGAACTGTAGAGTAACGTACCGGGTCAGAACTGTGGAGTAACGTAACGGGTCAGACCTGTAGAGTAACGTAATGGGTCAGAACTGTAGAGTAACGTAACGGGTCAGAACTGTAGAGTAAAGTAATGGGTCAGAACTGTAGAGTAACGTAATGGGTCAGAACTGTAGAGTAACGTAATGGGTCAGAACTGTAGAGTAACGTAATGTGTCAGAACTGTAGAGTAATATAATGGGTCAGAACTGTAGAGTAACGAAACGGGTCAGAACTGTAGAGTAACGTAATGGGTCAGAACTGTAGAGTAACGTAACGGGTCAGAACTGTAGAGTAATGTAATGAGTCAGAACTGTGGGGTAACGTAATGGGTCAGAACTGTGGAGTAACATACCGGATCAGAACTGTGGAGTAACGTAACGGGTCAGAACTGTGGAGTAACGTAATGGGTCAGAACTGTAGAGTAACGTACCGGATCAGAACTGTGGAGTAACATAATGGGTCAGAACTGTAGAGTAACGTACCGGATCAGAACTGTGGAGTAACATAATGGGTCAGAACTGTGGGGTAATGTAATGGGTCAGAACTGTAGAGTAACGTACCGGATCAGAACTGTGGAGTAACATAATGGGTCAGAACTGTGGGGTAACGTAAAGGGTCAGAACTGTGGAGTAACGTAATGGGTCAGAGCTGGAGAATAACGTAGCCGGTCAGAACTGTAGAGTAACGTAGCGGATCAGAACTGTGGAGTAACGTACCGGATCAGAACTGTGGAGTAACGTACCGGATCAGAACTGTGGAGTAACGTAATGGGTCAGAACTGGAGAATAACGTACCGGATCAGAACTGTAGAGTAACGTAATGGGTCAGAACTGTAGAGTAACGTACCGGGTCAGAACTGTGGAGTAACGTAACTGGTCAGAACTGTAGAGTAACGTAATGGGTCAGAACTGGAGAGTAACGTAATGGGTCAGAACTGGAGAGTAACGTAATGTGTCAGAACTGTGGAGTAACGTAATGGGTCAGAACTGTGGAGTAACGTAACTGGTCAGAACTGTAGAGTAACGTAATGGGTCAGAACTGTAGAGTAACGTAATGGGTCAGAACTGTGGAGTAACGTAACGGGTCAGAACTATAGAGTAACGTAATGGGTCAGAAATGTGGAGTAACGTAACGGGTCAGAACTGTAGAGTAACGTAATAGGTCAGAACTGTAGAGTAACGTACCGGGTCAGAACTGTGGAGTAACGTAACGGGTCAGACCTGTAGAGTAACGTAATGGGTCAGAACTGTAGAGTAACGTAACTGGTCAGAACTGTGGAGTAACGTAACTGGTCAGAACTGTGGAGTAACGTAATGTGTCAGAACTGTGGAGTAACGTAACGGGTCAGAACTGTGGAGTAACGTAAGGGTCAGAACTGTAGAGTAACGTAATGGGTCAGAACTGTGGGGTAACGTAATGGGTCAGAACTGTGGAGTAACGTAATGGGTCAGAGCTGGAGAATAACGTAGCGGGTCAGAACTGTAGAGTAACGTAGCGGATCAGAACTGTGCAGTAACGTACCGGATCAGAACTGTGGAGTAACGTACCGGATCAGAACTGTGGAGTAATGTAATAGGTCAGAACTGGAGAATAACGTACCGGATCAGAACTGTAGAGTAACGTAATGGGTCAGAACTGTAGAGTAACGTACCGGATCAGAACTGTGGAGTAACGTACCGGATCAGAACTGTGGAGTAACGTAACTGGTCAGAACTGTAGAGTAACGTAATGGGTCAGAACTGGGGAGTAACGTAATGGGTCAGAACTGGAGAGTAACGTAATGTGTCAGAACTGTGGAGTAACGTAATGGGTCAGAACTGTGGAGTAACGTAACTGGTCAGAACTGTAGAGTAACGTAATGGGTCAGAACTGTAGAGTAACGTAATGGGTCAGAACTGTGGAGTAACGTAATGGGTCAGAACTGTAGAGTAACGTAATGGGTCAGAACTGTAGAGTAACGTAACGGGTCAGAACTGTGGAGTAACGTAATGGGTCAGAACTGTAGAGTAACGTAATGGGTCAGAACTGTAGAGTAACGTAACGGGTCAGAACTGTAGAGTAACGTAATGAGTCAGAACTGTGGAGTAACGTAATGGGTCAGAACTGTGGAGTAACGTACCGGGTCAGAACTGTGGAGTAACGTAACGGGTCAGAACTGTGGAGTAACGTAATGGGTCAGAACTGTAGAGTAACGTACCGGGTCAGAACTGTGGAGTAACGTAATGGGTCAGAACTGTAGAGTAACGTACCGGATCAGAACTGTGGAGTAACATAATGGGTCAGAACTGTGGAGTAACGTAATGGGTCAGAACTGTAGAGTAACGTACCGGATCAGAACTGTGGAGTAACATAATGGGTCAGAACTGTGGGGTAACGTAAAGGGTCAGAACTGTGGAGTAACGTAATGGGTCAGAACTGGAGAATAACGTAGCGGGTCAGAACTGTAGAGTAACGTAGCGGATCAGAACTGTGGAGTAACGTACCGGATCAGAACTGTGGAGTAACGTACCGGATCAGAACTGTGGAGTAACGTAATGGGTCAGAACTGGAGAATAACGTACCGGATCAGAACTGTAGAGTAACGTAATGGGTCAGAACTGTAGAGTAACGTACCGGGTCAGAACTGTGGAGTAACGTAACTGGTCAGAACTGTAGAGTAACGTAATGGGTCAGAACTGTAGAGTAACGTAATGGGTCAGAACTGGAGAGTAACGTAATGTGTCAGAACTGTGGAGTAACGTAATGGGTCAGAACTGTGGAGTAACGTAACTGGTCAGAACTGTAGAGTAACGTAATGGGTCAGAACTGTAGAGTAACGTAATGGGTCAGAACTGTGGAGTAACGTAACGGGTCTGAACTATAGAGTAACGTAATGGGTCAGAACTGTGGAGTAACGTAACGGGTCAGAACTGTAGAGTAACGTAATAGGTCAGAACTGTAGAGTAACGTACCGGGTCAGAACTGTGGAGTAACGTAACGGGTCAGACCTGTAGAGTAACGTAATGGGTCAGAACTGTAGAGTAACGTAACGGGTCAGAACTGTAGAGTAAAGTAATGGGTCAGAACTGTAGAGTAACGTAATGGGTCAGAACTGTAGAGTAACGTAATGGGTCAGAACTGTAGAGTAACGTAATGTGTCAGAACTGTAGAGTAATATAATGGGTCAGAACTGTAGAGTAACGAAACGGGTCAGAACTGTAGAGTAACGTAATGGGTCAGAACTGTAGAGTAACGTAACGGGTCAGAACTGTAGAGTAATGTAATGAGTCAGAACTGTGGGGTAACGTAATGGGTCAGAACTGTGGAGTAACATACCGGATCAGAACTGTGGAGTAACGTAACGGGTCAGAACTGTGGAGTAACGTAATGGGTCAGAACTGTAGAGTAACGTACCGGATCAGAACTGTGGAGTAACATAATGGGTCAGAACTGTAGAGTAACGTACCGGATCAGAACTGTGGAGTAACATAATGGGTCAGAACTGTGGGGTAATGTAATGGGTCAGAACTGTAGAGTAACGTACCGGATCAGAACTGTGGAGTAACATAATGGGTCAGAACTGTGGGGTAACGTAAAGGGTCAGAACTGTGGAGTAACGTAATGGGTCAGAGCTGGAGAATAACGTAGCGGGTCAGAACTGTAGAGTAACGTAGCGGATCAGAACTGTGGAGTAACGTACCGGATCAGAACTGTGGAGTAACGTACCGGATCAGAACTGTGGAGTAACGTAATGGGTCAGAACTGGAGAATAACGTACCGGATCAGAACTGTAGAGTAACGTAATGGGTCAGAACTGTAGAGTAACGTACCGGGTCAGAACTGTGGAGTAACGTAACTGGTCAGAACTGTAGAGTAACGTAATGGGTCAGAACTGGAGAGTAACGTAATGGGTCAGAACTGGAGAGTAACGTAATGTGTCAGAACTGTGGAGTAACGTAATGGGTCAGAACTGTGGAGTAACGTAACTGGTCAGAACTGTAGAGTAACGTAATGGGTCAGAACTGTAGAGTAACGTAATGGGTCAGAACTGTGGAGTAACGTAACGGGTCAGAACTATAGAGTAACGTAATGGGTCAGAAATGTAGAGTAACGTACCGGGTCAGAACTGTGGAGTAACGTAACGGGTCAGACCTGTAGAGTAACGTAATGGGTCAGAACTGTAGAGTAACGTAACTGGTCAGAACTGTGGAGTAACGTAACTGGTCAGAACTGTGGAGTAACGTAATGTGTCAGAACTGTGGAGTAACGTAACGGGTCAGAACTGTGGAGTAACGTAAGGGTCAGAACTGTAGAGTAACGTAATGGGTCAGAACTGTGGGGTAACGTAATGGGTCAGAACTGTGGAGTAACGTAATGGGTCAGAGCTGGAGAATAACGTAGCGGGTCAGAACTGTAGAGTAACGTAGCGGATCAGAACTGTGCAGTAACGTACCGGATCAGAACTGTGGAGTAACGTACCGGATCAGAACTGTGGAGTAATGTAATGGGTCAGAACTGGAGAATAACGTACCGGATCAGAACTGTAGAGTAACGTAATGGGTCAGAACTGTAGAGTAACGTACCGGATCAGAACTGTGGAGTAACGTACCGGATCAGAACTGTGGAGTAACGTAACTGGTCAGAACTGTAGAGTAACGTAATGGGTCAGAACTGGGGAGTAACGTAATGGGTCAGAACTGGAGAGTAACGTAATGTGTCAGAACTGTGGAGTAACGTAATGGGTCAGAACTGTGGAGTAACGTAACTGGTCAGAACTGTAGAGTAACGTAATGGGTCAGAACTGTAGAGTAACGTAATGGGTCAGAACTGTGGAGTAACGTAACGGGTCTGAACTATAGAGTAACGTAATGGGTCAGAACTGTGGAGTAACGTAACGGGTCAGAACTGTAGAGTAACGTAATAGGTCAGAACTGTAGAGTAACGTACCGGGTCAGAACTGTGGAGTAACGTAACGTGTCAGAACTGTAGAGTAACGTAATGGGTCAGAACTGTAGAGTAACGTAACTGGTCAGAACTGTGGAGTAACGTAACTGGTCAGAACTGTGGAGTAACGTAATGTGTCAGAACTGTGGAGTAACGTAATGGGTCAGAACTGTGGAGTAACGTAAGGGTCAGAACTGTAGAGTAACGTAATGGGTCAGAACTGTGGAGTAACGTAACGGGTCAGAACTGTAGAGTAACGTAATGGGTCGGAACTGTAGAGTAACGTAATGGGTCAGAACTGTGGAGTAACGTAACGTGTCAGAACTGTAGAGTAACGTAATAGGTCAGAACTGTAGAGTAACGTACCGGGTCAGAACTGTGGAGTAACGT
Source organism: Archivesica marissinica (assembly GCA_014843695.1). Taxonomy (NCBI): domain Eukaryota; kingdom Metazoa; phylum Mollusca; class Bivalvia; order Venerida; family Vesicomyidae; genus Archivesica; species Archivesica marissinica. The sequence goes on along the minus strand of CM026386.1, from coordinate 75,745,305 downwards.
AACGGGTCAGAACTGTGGAGTAACGTAACGGGTCAGAACTGTAGAGTAACGTAATAGGTCAGAACTGTAGAGTAACGTACCGGGTCAGAACTGTGAAGTAACGTAACGGGTCAGAACTGTAGAGTAACGTAATGGGTCAGAACTGTAGAGTAACGTAGCTGGTCAGAACTGTGGAGTAACGTAATGGGTCAGATATGTAGAGTAACGTAACGGGTCAGAACTGTAGACTAACGTAATGGGTCAGAACTGTAGAATAACGTAACTGGTCAGAACTGTGGAGTAACGTAATGGGTCAGAACTGTAGAGTAACGTAATGGGTCAGAACTGTAGAGTAACGTAACTGGTCAGAACTGTGGAGTAACGTAATGGGTCAGAACTGTAGAGTAACGTAACGGGTCAGAACTGTAGAGTAACGTAACGGGTCCGAGCTGTTGAGTAACGTAATGGGTCAGAACTATGGATTAACGTAACGGGTCAGAACTGTGAAGTAACGTAATGGGTCAGATCTGTGGAGTAACGTAATGGGTCAGAACTGTGGAGTAACGTAATGGGTCCGAACTGTGAAGTAACGTAATGGGTCAGAATTGTGGAGTAACGTAACGGGTCAGAACTGTGGAGTAACGTAATAGGTCAGAACTGTAGAGTAACGTACCGGGTCAGAACTGTGGAGTAACGTAACGGGTCAGAACTGTGGAGTAACGTAACGGGTCAGAACTGTAGAGTAACGTAATAGGTCAGAACTGTAGAGTAACGTACCGGGTCAGAACTGTGAAGTAACGTAACGGGTCAGAACTGTAGAGTAACGCAATGGGTCAGAACTGTAGAGTAACGTAACGGGTCAGAACTGTAGAGTAACGTAATGGGTCAGAACTGTAGAGTAACGTAACGGGTCAGAACTGTGGAGTAACGTAATGGGTCAGAACTGTAGAGTAACGTAATGGGTCAGAACTGTGGATTAACGTAACGGGTCAGAACTGTGAAGTAACGTAATGGGTCAGAACTGTGGAGTAACGTAATGGGTCAGAACTGTGGAGTAACGTAATGGGTCAGAACTGTGAAGTAACGTAATGGGTCAGAATTGTGGAGTAACGTAACGGGTCAGAACTGTGGAGTAACGTAATGGATCAGAACTGTAGAGTAGATCAATAGGACATAAACTGGAGAGCAGATTTATAAGACATAAACTGGAGAGCAGATTTATAGGACATAAACTGGAAAGTAGATTTATAGGACATAAACTGGAGAGCAGATTTATAGACATAAACTGGGAGTAGATTTATAGGACATAAACTGGAGAGTAGAATTATAGGACATAAACTGGAGAGTAGATTTATAGTACATAAACTGGAGAGTAGAATTATAGGACATAAACTGGAGAGCAGATTTATAGGACATAAACTGGAGAGCAGATTTATAGACATAAACTGGAGAGCAGATTTATAGGACATAAACTGGAGACCAGATTTATAGGACATAAACTGGAGAATAGATTTATAGGACATAAACTGGAGAGCAGATTTATAGACATAAACTGGAGAGTAGATTTATAGGACATAAACTGTAGAGTAACGTAACGGGTCAGAACTGTAGAGTAACGTAACGGGTCAGAGCTGTAGAGTAACGTAATGTGTCAGAACTGTGGATTAACGTAACGGGTCAGAACTGTGGAGTAACGTAATGGGTCAGAACTGTGGAATAACGTAATGGGTCAGAACTGTGAACTAACGTAATGGGTCAGAACTGTGGAGTAACGTAATGGGTCAGAACTGTGGAGTAACGTAAAGGGTCAGAACTGTGGAGTAACGTAAGGGTCAGAACTGTAGAGTAACGTAATGGGTCAGAACTGTAGAGTAACGTAACTGGTCAGAACTGTGGAGTAACGTAATGGGTCAGAACTGTAGAGTAACGTAACGGGTCAGAACTGTAGAGTAACGTAACGGGTCAGAACTGTAGAGTAACGTAATGGGTCAGAACTGTGGAGTAACGTAACGGGTCAGAACTGTGGAGTAACGTAACGGGTCAGAACTGTAGAGTAACGTAATGGGTCAGAACTGTGGAGTAACGTAGCTGGTCAGAACTGTGGAGTAACGGAATGGGTCAGAACTGTAGAGTAACGTTACGGGTCAGAACTGTAGAGTAACGTAATGGGTCAGAACTGTAGAGTAACGTAACTGGTCAGAACTGTGGAGTAACGTAATGGGTCAGAACTGTAGAGTAACGTAACGGGTCAGAACTGTAGAGTAACGTAACGGGTCAGAGCTGTAGAGTAACGTAATGGGTCAGAACTGTGGATTAACGTAACGGGTCAGAACTGTGAAGTAACGTAATGGGTCAGAACTGTGGAGTAACGTAATGGGTCAGAACTGTGGAGTAACGTAACGGGTCAGAACTGTGGAGTAACGTAATGGGTCAGAACTGTAGAGTAAGATCAATAGGACATAAACTGGAGAGCAGATTTATAGGACATAAACTGGAGAGTAGATTTATAGGACATAAACTGGAGAGCAGATTTATAGACATAAACTGGAGAGTAGATTTATAGGACATAAACTGGAGAGTAGAATTATAGGACATAAACTGGAGAGTAGATTTATAGGACATAAACTGGAGAGTAGATTAATAGGACATAAACTGGAGAGCAGATTTATAGGACATAAACTGGAGAGTAGATCAATAGGACATAAACTGGAGAGTAGATTTATAGTACATAAACTGGAGAGTAGAATTATAGGACATAAACTGGAGAGCAGATTTATAGGACATAAACTGGAGAGCAGATTTATAGACATAAACTGGAGAGCAGATTTATAGGACATAAACTGGATAGCAGATTTATAGGACATAAACTGGAGACCAGATTTATAGGACATAAACTGGAGAGTAGATTTATAGGACATAAACTGGAGAGCAGATTTATAGACATAAACTGGAGAGTAGATTTATAGGACATAAACTGTAGAGTAACGTAACGGGTCAGAACTGTAGAGTAACGTAACGGGTCAGAGCTGTAGAGTAACGTAATGGGTCAGAACTGTGGATTAACGTAACGGGTCAGAACTGTGGAGTAACGTAATGGGTCAGAACTGTGGAATAACGTAATGGGTCAGAACTGTGGAGTAACGTAATGGGTCAGAACTGTGAAGTAACGTAATGGGTCAGAACTGTGGAGTAACGTAATGGGTCAGAACTGTGAAGTAACGTAACGGGTCAGAAATGTGGAGTAACGTAATGGATCAGAACTGTAGAGTAATGTAATGGGTCAGAATTGTGGAGTAACGTAACGGGTCAGAACTGTAGAGTAACGTAATGGATCAGAACTGTAGAGTAACGTAATGGATCAGAATTGTGGAGTAACGTAACGGGTCAGAACTGTGGAGTAACGTAACGGGTCAGAACTGTGGAGTAACGTAATGGGTCGGAACTGTAGAGTAACGTAATGGGTCAGAATTGTGGTGTAACGTAACGGGTCAGAACTGTAGAGTAACGTAATGGGTCGGAACTGTAGAGTAACGTAGTGGGTCAGAACTGTAGAGTAACGTAATGGGTCAAAACTGTAGAGTAGATCAATAGGACATAAACTGGAGAGCAGATTTATAGGACATAAACTGGAGAGCAGATTTATAGGACATAAACTGGAGGGTAGATTTATAGGACATAAACTGGAGAGTAGATTTATAGGACATACACTGGAGAGTAGAATTATAGGACATAAACTGGAGAGTAGATTTATAGTACATAAACTGGAGAGTAGAATTATAGGACATAAACTGGAGAGCAGATTTATAGGACATAAACTGGAGAGCAGATTTATAGGACATAAACTGGATAGCAGATTTATAGGACATAAACTGGAGAGTAGATTTATAGGACATAAACTGGAGAGCAGATTTATAGGACATAAACTGGAGAGCAGATTTATAGGACATAAACTGGAGAGTAGATTTATAGGACATAAACTGGAGAATACCAAAACGGATCAGGAATGGAAAGTAACGTAGCAGATCAGTCCTGAGCAGCAACGTAATGCTTGGCTCATAATCTGTAAATGTGAGGTGTAATATGGGAGGTGCAACACTATAATGTTGGAGGTGCAACACTACAGCTAATGCTGGAGGTGCAACACTACAGATAATGTTGGAAGGAGAACAATACAGATAATGTTCGAGGTGCAACAATACAGATAATGTTGGAGGTGCAACACTACAGCTAATGTTGGAGGTGCAACACTACATATAATGTTGGAGAGCAACACTACAGCTAATGCTGGAGAGCAACACTACAGCTAATGCTGGAGGTGCAACAATACAGCTAATGTTGGAGAGCAACACTACAGCTAATGTTGGAGAGCAACACTACAGCTAATGTTGGAGAGCAACAATACAGCTAATGCTGGAGAGCAACACTACAGCTAATGCTGGAGGTGCAACACTACAGATAATGTTGGAGAGCAACACTACAGATAATGTTGGAGGTGCAACACTACAGCTAATGTTGGAGGTGCAACACTACAGATACTGTTAGAGGTAAAACACTACAGATAATGTTGGAGGTGCAACACTACAGATACTGTTGGAGATGCAACACTACAGCTAATGTTGGAGGTGCAACACTACAGCTAATGTTGGAGGTGCAACACTACAGATAATGTTGGAGGTGCAACACTACAGATAATGTTGGAGGTGCAACACTACAGCTAATGCTGGAGGTGCAACACTACAGATAATGTTGGAGGTGCAACACTACAGCTAATGTTGGAGAGCAACACTACAGCTAATGTTGGAGGTGCAACACTACAGATACTGTTAGAGGTAAAACACTACAGATAATGTTGGAGGTGCAACACTACAGATACTGTTAGAGGTAAAACACTACAGCTAATGTTGGAGAGCAACACTACAGCTAATGTTGGAGAGCAACACTACAGCTAATGTTGGAGAGCAACACTACAGCTAATGCTGGAGGTGCAACACTACAGATAATGTTGGAGAGCAACACTACAGCTAATGTTGGAGAGCAACACTACAGCTAATGCTGGAGGTGCAACACTACAGATAATGTTGGAGAGCAACACTACAGCTAATGTTGGAGGTAAAACAATACAGATAATGTTGGAGGTGCAACACTACAGATAATGTTGGAGGTGCAACACTACAGATAATGTTGGAGGTGCAACACTACTGCTAATGTTGGAGAACAACACTACAGATAATGTTGGAGGTAAAACAATACTGCTAATGTTGGAGAGCAACACTACAGCTAATGTTGGAGGTAAAACAATACAGATAATGTTGGAGGTGCAACACTACAGATACTGTTGGAGGTGCAACACTACAGATAATGTTGGAGGTGCAACAATACAGATAATGTTGGAGGTAAAACAATACAGATAATGACAACACAAATTACATTAATGGTTTAAACGTTTATTCAGCAACAAGTTCCAGTACAATGGTAAAATACTGCTTTGTGCAGGCGTACATGCAGATAAATCAACACAGTTATTAACGTTTCTCAACTGTTATATTAACTGTTATATTAACTGTATATCAACTGTTTCCTCAACTCGGTCAAGTTTTGGCATCTTCATCAATATTAAAACTTGGCATTGAGATAAAAGCAGAACAGACAACAGAACAATGCTGTATTTTCAGGTATACATTTATAAAGAATAATAAAAAATGGCTTGAAGTCAATACCATTTACAAAGCCCTCAATAAATATTAAATATCGATGATCGCTGGATGATGATTGGACAATAAATTAGAATGTTACGAGCAGAATAAATTAAATTGATGGCTACTTGATGACTGTGTCATTGTTTTCCCGCAAGTATAATACAAATACAGTCTACATCCGTTATGTCGAATTCCATCGGACCGAAAACATAATACTTCGACATAACAGAAGTTTGCGTTAACGAAATTCGATATAAACGGAGCCAGTTATATGTAAAATGTGTCTGAAACGGGACTTTGATTCGACTTCGAGATATCCGGAGAATTTGACATAACCGAATTTGACATAGCGGATGTAGTGTATAAGTTTGTATCGAAGTGTGCGTGAAAATACCGAGTTGTTTAATTGCTACTCTGATCATTTATAATAAATTTATTTTAGCGTGATTGCGAAACAGATTCTCTTACATCATTAATTTAATCGCTCTTGAGACCTCATTCCTGATGCAATTCATCGTCCATGAGGTAGAGAGAGAAGAGGCAATGTGGATTTACACATCTTGACTATGGACCCGACCCCACCGCAATAATCTGCCAGGACTCTTACTCACAACCCCACAGCATCCACTCGCAACCCCACAGCATCCTGATATTCATTAACCCTTAACCTGCCGAATAAATTTGAATGGAATGTGCAAATAACATAGATCCAGATCAGCCACGGCGTAACGCCTAGTCTGATCAGGATCTATGTTGTTTGCTATTCAGACAAGTGTTTTAGCTCCACTCTCCGAATAGCAAATCGCATAGAGCATGATCAGAATGTGCCGTCTGGTCTGGCTCTATGCTGTTTGCAAAAGCGACTTTAGTTGTGATTGGCAGGTTAAGAACTGTATTGAATGATATCTCTTTGATTTTAAAAATATAAAATAATTTTCCTGTATATTCAATATTATACAGTGCAAACAACTTCTGAAATAATTAAAATTATAAAATGCTCATGATATTCTTTAATAGTAATACAATTTTTCTTGTTCTGTTAGCAACGCAAGATCATTTATAGCCACACATCGATCTCTCTCCGTCACACATCGATCTCTCTCCGTCACACATTGATCTCTCTCCGTCACACATCAATCTCTCTCCGACACACATCAATCTATCTCCGACACACATCGATCTATCTCCGTCACACATTGATCTCTCTCCGTCACACATCGATCTCTCTCCGTCACACATCGATCTCTCTCCGACACACATCGATCTATCTCCAACACACATTGATCTCTCTCCGTCACACATCGACCTCTCTCCGACACACATCGATCTATCTCCGTCACACATCGATCTCTCTCCATCACACATTGATCTCTCTCTGTCACACATCGATCTCTCTCCGACACACATCGATCTATCTCCGACACACATCGATCTATCTCCGTCACACATTGATCTCTCTTCGTCACACATTGATCTCTCTCCGTCACACATTGATCTCTCTCCGTCACACATCGATCTCTCTCCGACACACATCGGTCTATCTCCAACACACATTGATCTATCTCCAACACACATCGATCTATATCTGACACACATCGATCTATAGCCGACACACATTTATCTATATCTGACACACATTGATCTATCTCCAACACACATAGATCTATCTCCAACACACATAGATCTATCTCCAACACACATTGCTCTATATCCGACACACATCGATCTATCTCCAACACACATTGATCTATCTCCAACACACATTGATCTCTCTCCGACACACATCGATCTATCTCCAACACACATTGATCTATCTCCGTCACACATCGTTCTCTCTCCATCACACATTGATCTCTCTCCGTCACACATCGATCTCTCTCCGACACATCAATCTATCTCCAACACACATTGATCTCTCTCTGTCACACATTGATCTCTCTCCGACACACATTGATCTATCTCCAACACACATCGATCTATTTCCGACACACATCAATCTATCTCCGACACACATTGCTCTATATCCGACAAACATCGATCTATCGCCAACACACATTGATCTATCTCTGACACACATTGATCTATATCCGACACACATTGATCTATATCTGACACACATTGATCTATTTCTGACACACATCAATCTATCTCCATCACACATCGATCTATCTCCGACATACATCGATCTATCTCCAACACACATCGATCTATATCCAACACACATCGATCTATCTCCAACACACATCGATCTATCTCCGACACACATCGATCTATCTCCAACACACATCGATCTATATCCGACACACATCGATATATCTCCAACACACATCGATCTATCTCCGACACACATCGATCTATATCCAACACACATCGATCTATATCCGACACACATCGATATATCTCCATCACACATTGATCTATCTCCAACACACATTGATCTATCTCCGACCCACATTGATCTATCTCCAACACACATCGATCTATCTCCAACACACATTGATCTATCTCCATCACACATTGATCTATCTCCGACCCACATTGATCTATCTTCAACACACATCGATCTATATCCAACACACATCGATCTATTTCCGACACACATCGATCTATATCCGACACACATCGATCTATCTCCGACACACATCGATCTATATCCGACACACATCGATCTATATCCGACACACATCGATCTATATCCGACACACATCGATCTATATCTGACACACATCGATCTATCTCCGTCACACATCGATCTATCTCCGTCACACATTAATCTATCTCCGACACACATCGATCTATCTCCGACACACATCGATCCATCTCCGACGTCTTACTGTAGTTAATCTTACTCTCTTTCAGAGAAAGAAATATTCTCGAGTTTCCCATCAAGAAGAAGTGAGAAAATTTCAAATATTTTCACGAGCGCGTTGCGCGAGTGAAAATTTTCTCACTTCGAGGTGAGATATATTCCATATTCACTAAAAACAAACAAATTTTCTTTTTATTTTATGATAATTGGTGAAAAACAAACACAAAATGAAGAAATTAAAATAGCTGGCCGCCGTGTTTTTGCGCGGATGAATACATTAACGACTATACGTCGTGAGTCGAAAGAAATACAAATCTGCCGCCATCTTGAATTTAAAGTTGAATCGAGGAAAAATACATGAACAATCGCCAATCGCCAGCCTCGCCAATGGCTACAATATTGCAAAATTGGCTAATAAAAACTCAGTTTAATGGCTACAATATTGCAACATTGGCTAATAAAAACTCAGTTTGGCGAAAATTATAAAAACGGCGAAAATCTGTAAAATATCCGAAAATTGGAAATTCCCCAGACTATTTTTGGAAAATTACTCGGGTCAAGGTGAAATCGTGTCGCGCGTGACTAATATCTCGGACTGGAGAATCATACAAGCGTGTTGTTTGTTTATTTAATGGGGCATAATGTTTGATTAGTTTGCAAACACGGGACACACTATGAATGCTTATTATATTGAGCAGGTCGGCATTACATTGTTGCCCAAATCCTTTGTAGATGAAAATTATGCTACCAAATTGAAAAGCTTTACACGACTGTTAGACGCACACTTTTGTTGGTGTATGGTGCCTGTGGTTAGCCGTATGGTAAGTGTGTCGGCAACTTTTGTTTTGTTTTTGTTGTCGTTAATTGTGTATGTTAATTTGAATATCTCAAAGGAAAGCAGTATGTAACCCTTACCTCAGTTGTAGTTTATGGGCATACAGCACTTAGGTGGTGCAATTGCAAGATACATATAATAATATATATTATTATTCAATAGCAGACGGTTGATTTGTTGTTGTTGTTGTCTAAGCATTTAAAGGGAGAGTAATAGTGCAAGAATAGTGTATTGGGAAGGGAGATAATAAAAAAAGTAGTCCGGCAGTGAGATATAATCCATAAGATATGGATTATATCTCACTGATAGAACACTGTATTTCACCAATTAGCATGATGATACGACATTACTCTCAATAATTTCATGCTTGTTTATGTAATTTCAGGTGATACTAGTTTAGTTTATACAAATTTATTTTAGCTTGATTGCGATTTCAACAAGTTCTTATAACATATATCAATCACAAGGTTCATTCTTCGGAAAGGAATTTGTATAAGCATTTTAATATGCTTGTTTTCCAATCCAAATTATTTCTCTTGTAACACTTTATTCTTATATGTTATTTTCTGAATAAAATATGTTTAAACTAAGGTTCATTCTAGGTCAGGATTTTTGGGTGAAGTGAGAAATCGCGCGATTGTGTCCTTAAATGGTGTTATTTAATACATTTCAACAATATATGGTTAAAATACAGATTATGACCATTAAATACAATATTTGAATAGAATGAGTGCTTTACAATGACCAGTGTAGCTTACTGGACAAAATGTGGTATGAAAATTGTAAAAGAAATTTGTTAATTATTATTTTTTTAGGGAGAAGTCAAGGTCCCTAAGGGTAACTACTTCGCCCATGTCGCCCTCTAGAATTGAGCCCTGAATCACTCTCGAGACCTTATTCATGATGGAATCCATCACCACGAGGGGGAGAGAAGAGGCAATGTGGAATTTAAATGCATTGCCTAAGGGCACAATCCTAACAGCTACAGCTGGGCGCGAACTCCGGGCATTTTGCACCTGAAGCGAACACGCTACCACTGCACTCTCACGACTTCCACAGTTGATTTTTGTACAGGTTTTATATTATGTTATTAGGTAAATAAAATAAGAAAAATAAGAGCATTTATAGTAATATAAGAGTTGAGTTAACCCAGTTAATTGTTCCTATTGTTTTCCTAGTCACCGACATACTAGTACACATTGTGTGTAAGGACGGACGGAACATCGCAACAGCTCATCATGAGCTAAAGAAGCAAGAATATCAACACACAATAAATGCAAGTTGAAAGTGGTATATCGGGAAAAAAAAGAACGGTGTTCTCGGATTATAACAATAAAAACATGACAGAGTATTGGGCAGTTTGTGATTCTTCGCTAGCATGGGAACAGGCGTCAATATATTTTGCCTGGTCAGTTAAATAAATACATTTTAACACCAAGCCTATGAATTGGGCCGTATTGAGTTAATGAAATAATAAGCTAGATGTGCTTGTGCTGTTGGTGATAGATAAATGTACAGTAGACAAATAATAAAATGTACAGCCCTTTCCAAACAATAGGAATAAAAGTCTGTGTACAAATAAGAATAAAACTCGACCTAAATGCTATTATATTTCCGAGTTCCCATTCATGTATGTATCTTGCCCACAAATGTAATGCATCACTTCAATTATTTCACAGACAATATGCTTGCCATTCAAATCTATAACTGCCACAAAAACAGTTCACATTCAATCTGCAAAGATTAAGGTACAGTGGAACCTCCCAAAAACCGGACCCTCTCTAAATCGGAATACTCCCAAAACCGGACGTTTTTGAAAGTCCCGAATTGTTTCTTCTTTATTTCTTACATAAAATCACTCTGAAAACCGGAACCTCTCAACTCCGAAAACCGGACAAAATATTTGCATAATTTGGGTACAGTTTGATGTAATTTCACCTCCCAAAACCGGAACAACTTTTAGGCGACATAGGTCTTCATCAATAAACTAAAAAGTGTTGAACTTGTTTGTGTATTCCGTCATAAATTGATGTTTGTGTATTCCGTCATAAATTGACACGCTGCTGACACTTTCCAATCTCGTTTTTAACGATGCGCGTTTGATCTATGAACGTGTGATAATCGCGCAAGATTATAAGATGTCAGGCTGATGGATGACTACTGCAATTAGCACTCATGTACAGTTAATTTGTCGGCTAACTGGGGGATTATGTTATAATCACGTGTAGATTACTATCCTATAGGCAATTATAAAACTTGTTTGATAACGAATAAAGGATTTTGTGAATCTCGTAATTTATTGTTTGATGAAACCGTTTGATCACCTGTGAAAGCACAATATAATCCAGTCACACAAGATAATTATGATTTTCGCAACTTTTGACCATTTGTTTTACAAAATAATATTTAAAGAACTGTTTTTCAAAAATATTTCATCACTTTATATTTGTTTCAATCATGTCACAACCGCCGTCTAAACGTAGAAGAATTGAGCTGTCCTTTGAGGATAAAATTAACCTAATTAGGCAATCGGAAGCTAGACCAAAACCAACAATTAAGGCGAGATTTTTTACTAAATTTCTCGCGATTTTTGTTGCAATTTATGACATTTTATGGAAATCGGCATCGGTGTACTTATGTAATTTTATCAATTCTTATCAAAATTAATGTTCATTATTTTGCAATTTATGCAGTTTTGAAAACACATCAATAAAAAACCTCTGAAACCCGGACTTTTTATCCAGTCCCGAAGATGTCCGGTTTAGAGAGGTTCCACTGTACACCCGTACTATGGAATTGTCCGATTAGCGCAGTGGTTAGCGCGCTCGCTTCTCACCAATGCAACCCGGGTTCGATCCCGGACCGGGAAGTATGTGAGATGGTACGGTGTGCGCCAGAGCGGACAGGTGAGTTTTCTCCAGGTACTCCGGTTTCCTCCCACATTTACGCTGTCATCCGCGCCAACGAGAGTGATTAATATAAGTTGTTAGAACTTCGCAATCGTTGTAAAATAAATAAAGTTTTAACTTTTGTTATATACTTTTGTTGAATAATATACATGTACTACCTGATAACTAGACACTACAACTAATATCGATCAAAGTAGTCCTGCCATAAAACGTGATCTCGACAAAGGTTGTAGCATCTTTTCATTGTAAATGTTGGACTTTTTAGTTTATAACTTTATACAAATTTATTTTAGCCCGATTGCGAAACAAGTTCTTACAACTTATATTAATCACTCTCGAGACCTCATTCCTGATGGAATCCATCGCCAAGAGTGAGAAAGAAAGGCAGGGTGCAAACTCAGGGCCTTTCGCACGTGAAGAGAACACGCTACCACTGCACTATCATTACTTCCACTGTTGGGCTTTTTGGAGAGGGGTGGAAGAAGGGTTAGGTCATATCAGATGGTGCTTTACCAATGATTATATGTGCAGAAAGTAGAACACATGTGCCCCTTTGGGCAGTATTTCAGTACATGTGCCCCTTTGGGCAGTATTTCAGTACCCTTTGGGCAGTATTTCAGTACCCTTTGGGCAGTATTTCAGTACCCTTTGGGCAGTATTTCAGTACCCTGTGGGCAGTATTTCAGTACCCTGTGGGCAGTATTTCAGATACACGTGGGTACCAGGGTAGAACCTCCAGACGCTTTAAAGTAGGATTTGAACCTACATCGGTGACAGGCAAGCGTGTTGCAGCCAATCGCTGTAACCTCTCGCCCAAGGAGGCCCGCTTAAATGTTGTATCTAGTCGTAACGCGCTTAAATATTGTATCTAGTCATAACGCGCTTAAATATTGTATCTAGTCGTAACGCGCTTAAATATTGTATCTAGTCGTTACGCGCTTAAATGTTGTATCTAGTCGTAACGCGCTTAAATGTTGTATCTAGTCGTAACGCGCTTAAATGTTGTATCTAGTCGTAACGCGCTTAAATGTTGTATCTAGTCGTAACGCGCTTAAATGTTGTATCTAGTCGTAACGCGCTTAAATGTTGTATCTAGTCGTAACGCGCTTAAATATTGTATCTAGTCGTAACGCGCTTAAATGTTGTATCTAGTCGTAACGCGCTTAAATATTGTATCTAGTCATAACGCGCTTAAATGTTGTATCTAGTCATAACGCGCTTAAATGTTGTATCTAGTCATAACGCGCTTAAATGTTGTATCTAGTCATAACATGCTTAAATGTTGTATCTAGTCATAACGTGCTTAAATGTTGTATCTAGTCATAACGTGCTTAAATGTTGTATCTAGTCATAACGCGCTTAAATGTTGTATCTAGTTATACTTGGTGATGTCATGAGGAGAAGAGGCGTGCTTAAAAAGAAAGCTAATAACTGTGCAGAAACAAATGGATGTTGTTAAGTAAATCAGGGTTCATTCTAGGTCAGAGTTTTTGGGAGAAGTGAGAAAGCGAGCGATTGCGTCTTTAAATGGTGTTATTTAATAAATTTCAACAAAATATGGTTTAAAATGCACAGTATCACCATTAAATAGAACATATGAATAGAAGCAGTGCTTTATAATGGGCTAGTGTATCTTACTGGACAACAGTTTGTATGCAAATTGTAAAAATCATTTTCTTTTTTAAATTATGCTTTTAGGGAGAGGTTGGGGCCCCCAGGGGAACGAAGTCAGGGTCCCTAGGGCGACTATTTCGCCCAAGTCGCCCTCTAGAATGAACCCTGGTAAATATCACAATTATATGGCGGGAATGAGTCGATGAACTACACTGCCGCTCCGTTATATCGTGGTGACATAGGTATCGTGATGCTTCGAGTTCCATGTCATGGTGACACAGGTATCGTGATGCTTTGAGTTCTATGTCATGGTGACATAGGTATCGTGATGCTTCGAGTTCCATGTCATGGTGACATAGGTATCGTGATGCTTTGAGTTCTATGTCATGGTGACATAGGTATCGTGATGCTTTGAGTTCTATGTCATGGTGACATAGGTATCGTGATGCTTCGAGTTCCATGTCATGGTGACACAGGTATCGTGATGCTTTGAGTTCTATGTCATGGTGACATAGGTATCGTGATGCTTCGAGTTCCATGTCATGGTGACATAGGTATCGTGATGCTTCGAGTTCTATGTCATGGTGACATAGGTATCGTGATGCTTTGAGTTCTATGTCATGGTGACATAGGTATCGTGATGCTTCGAGTTCTATGTCATGGTGACATAGGTATCGTGATGCTTTGAGTTCTATGTCATGGTGACATAGGTATTGTGATACTTCGAGTTCTATGTCATGGTGACATAGGTATCGTGATGCTTCGAGTTCTATGTCATGGTGACATAGGTATCGTGATGCTTCGAGTTCTATGTCATGGTGACATAGGTATCGTGATGCTTTGAGTTCTATGTCATGGTGACATAGGTATCGTGATGCTTCGAGTTCTATGTCATGGTGACATAGGTATCGTGATGCTTCGAGTTCTATGTCATGGTGACATAGGTATCGTGATGCTTTGAGTTCTATGTCATGGTGACATAGGTATCGTGATGCTTCGAGTTCTATGTCATGGTGACATAGCGATCCAGAGTAGTTTGTGCTAAAATTCGCCAAAATCTGTCAACAGATGTACAAATTGATCTTGAATAAGTAAAAATGTATGTCAAGGTGAACTCTAGTAGTTTGTGTAAAAGTCAGTCAAAATCTGTCAACAGTTGAGGGAGGTCAGGCCCCGAGGTTATAAAACTTTTCTCCAATCTCAAACTCAGACTCAAGCTGCTGATTAGTTCTGCTTGGTGCAAAACCAATCAAATTCCTCGAGTTAGTAGTTTGAGATCCGAGAAAAGTTTCATAATAATAACCTCAGGGCCTGGATTTACAGAGAGGGTCAGCGTAACAATTGCATCACGGAGGGTCACTGCACCTTTTCACGATGCAATGCAATACACTAAACATGACCTCATTCCCCTACCCCCTGTGCTACATGGTTATTACATTAATACAATAGGAACAGTTAGACCATCTACCCATACATACAAAACGGGGGAAATTATAACCCCCACCCATTATATACAGCTAGTAACACAATTTTCTGGAAATGTAACGTAACAGGCAATGTACCAATCACTCACTTACTGCCTAAACACACAGGTATAAGACTTGAAATGCTAACGGCATCTATATGTATATGCGTGTAACAGAACTGTATGTATATGCATGTAACAGAACTGTATGTATATGTATGTAACAGCATCTATATGTATGTAACAGAACTGTGTGTATATGCATGTAACAGAACTGTGTGTATATGTATGTAACAGAACTGTGTGTATATGTATGTATATGTATGTAACAGAACTGTGTGTATATGCATGTAACAGAACTGTGTGTATATGTATGTAACAGAACTGTGTGTATATGTATGTAACAGAACTGTATGTAACAGAACTGTATGTATATGTATGTAACAGAACTGTATGTATATGTATGTAACAGAACTGTGTATATGTATGTAACAGAACTGTGTGTATATGTATGTAACAGAACTGTGTATATGTATGTAACAGAACTGTGTGTATATGTATGTAACAGAACTGTGTGTATATGCATGTAACAGAACTGTATGTATATGTATGTAACAGAACTGTATGTATATGTATGTAACAGAACTGTGTATATGTATGTAACAGAACTGTGTGTATATGCATGTAACAGAACTGTATGTATATGTATGTAACAGAACTGTGTGTATATGTATGTAACAGAACTGTGTATATGTATGTAACAGAACTGTGTGTATATGTATGTAACAGAACTGTGTGTATATGTATGTAACAGAACTGTATGTATATGTATGTAACAGAACTGTGTATATGTATGTAACAGAACTGTGTGTATATGTATGTAACAGAACTGTGTGTATATGCATGTAACAGAACTGTATGTATATGTATGTAACAGAACTGTATGTATATGTATGTAACAGAACTGTGTATATGTATGTAACAGAACTGTGTGTATATGCATGTAACAGAACTGTATGTATATGTATGTAACAGAACTGTGTGTATATGTATGTAACAGAACTGTGTATATGCATGTAACAGAACTGTATGTATATGTATGTAACAGAACTGTATGTATATGTATGTAACAGAACTGTGTGTATATGTATGTAACAGAACTGTGTGTATATGTATGTAACAGAACTGTGTATATGTATGTAACAGAACTGTGTGTATATGTATGTAACAGAACTGTGTATATGCATGTAACAGAACTGTGTGTATATGCATGTAACAGAACTGTGTATATGTATGTAACAGAACTGTGTGTATATGTATGTAACAGAACTGTGTGTATATGTATGTAACAGAACTGTGTGTATATGCATGTAACAGAACTGTGTGTATATGTATGTAACAGAACTGTGTATATGTATGTAACAGAACTGTATGTATATGTATGTAACAGAACTGTGTGTATATGTATGTAACAGAACTGTGTGTATATGCGTGTAACAGAACTGTGTGTATATGCATGTAACAGAACTGTGTGTATATGTATGTAACAGAACTGTGTATATGTATGTAACAGAACTGTGTGTATATGTATGTAACAGAACTGTGTGTATATGTATGTAACAGAACTGTGTGTATATGTATGTAACAGAACTGTATGTATATGTATGTAACAGAACTGTGTATATGTATGTAACAGAACTGTGTGTATATGTATGTAACAGAACTGTATGTATATGTATGTAACAGAACTGTGTATATGTATGTAACAGAACTGTGTGTATAAGTATGTAACAAAACTGTGTATATGTATGTAACAGAACTGTGTGTATATGCATGTAACAGAACTGTGTGTATATGCGTGTAACAGAACTGTGTATATATGTATGTAACAGAACTGTGTGTATATGTATGTAACAGAACTGTGTGTATATGTATGTAACAGAACTGTGTATATATGTATGTAACAGAACTGTATGTAACAGAACTGTGTATATGTATGTAACAGAACTATCTGTTCGACACCCTGGATTATCACAGCTGTATCTTGCTTGCATTACTTCTGTCCACTAAGTCTTGTGATGACCATTTCATGCACTCGGTGCCAAACTGTTCAATCTGCATTAGCAGTCCGCAGTTTGTTCGTTTAGTCATATTTACTGCGGTACCGTCGAGAAATGCATTATACAAAGATGCTGTATATCACATTATAGTCACTATGAATACATCGCTGTGTGCACGTGTACAGTACTACGCACGTGTAGATCACTGTCTATAAGGAAACAAGCAACACACATGATGATACTCCAACAGGTTTTAGATTTCTACAAAATTTGGTACGGCAACTTTTCACACGACGCAATACGATTCATACCATTATGGCTAATTCAATAACCTCTATTTGGACGAAACTCCATGTCCCGTTGTTCTGTTACCTGGATTTCACATTGGCTATCCTCGAAGGCAGATCTCGTGCGCATGGTGAAACAACATTAACATTAGATATTAGAAGATTTTTCCATCACAGATTATCGGGACATCAGGAAGTTTTCATAGCTCGTTCTATATATCCATATTTCTGCGCATTCTCCATCACTTGCGCATACTGTGAGTATAAATTCTGATAGCTATCATTTTTTAAACAGGGCATTTTGGGTATCTGTAAGTCCAATGGGGGCTCAAACAGTTTTGATAAAAAATCTTGTAACTGTTCAATCTTTTGTGCTGGAAAAGAAAATAGATAAAACAGAATGTAATTTTGGCTATGGTACCGATTAACAGTTTCAGTTTATCGTCATTATTTGAGGAACCGTGTTCTTAGTTGTGGTGGTGGCGTAGTGGTTAGATTTGTTCTTGATAGCTGGTGTCGGCATAGCAACGCAGATACGCTGGCTGAAAACCCTGGATTATCGGGAAGGGCCGTAACTAATGTTGCCAGAACTTGTGGCCCGACCCGTTTGCATTTCTTTAATTTGTCGTGTATTGTATTCACATGTATATGAAAAGTGAATCCAGCAATAAAATATGGAAGTCGTGATAGCGCAGTGGATGCGCGTTCGTTTCAGGTGCGAAAGGTCCGGAGTTCGAGCCCCACTGGAGCCGTTACGATTGTGCCCTTAGGCAAGGCATTTAAATTCCACATTGCCTCTTCTCTCTCCCTCGTGGCGATGGATTCCATCAGGAATGAGGTCTCGAGAGTGATTTATATAAGTTGAAATAACTTGTTTCGCAATCGAGCTAAAATAAATTTGTATAAACTAGCAATAAAATATGATTAAACTAACTGGAGTAGGCCTGTATAATTGATACACATGTATATACAGCTAGGGCAGTGAGAATGTATATTATTAACCCATTCAACCCCAAGTAACTGACATGGACTGGTGCATGATATTTTTAGACCAATAAATGAATAAGATAATTACCTTTGGACCAGTTCATTGATAAAAATGGGTAATTTTATCTAAAAATAGTAATAATTATTACTGGCAAAAAGTGCAGATCCAGATGAGACGGCTCGTCACGAGCCAGCTAATCTGGATCTACACTTTTCATAAGCCTATTTAGAGGCCTGTGGTGTTGAAAGGGTTAATCTACCAGGGGCCTCTGTGGCTGAGTGGTCATGGTCGTTAACTTCATATCACTTGTCCCTCGCCGCTACAGGTTTGAATCCCACTGACGGTGTCAAAGTGCAAGTGAGGAAGCTCTCCTGCTGGTTTGCGAAAGTTTGGTGGTTCTACCTGGGTGCCCACCCGTGCATTAAATACTGCTCAGAGGGGCACCTAGGATCTTCTTTCTACAAGACCTAAGCTGTTGGTGCGACTATAAACCCCCAAAACTAGCAAACAAAATGAATCTACCATGATTAACTGACTATCCCGGATAGCGTGGTGACAGTTATTCTTCACATAATATGTTCGAACCCTGACATATCTTTATGGATGAATTGGCCCCTTAATAATTATAATGCCTCAAAGGCAAGCCACATACATAACCACCATAAACACTAGCTTCACAACAAAAGTGGTGGGAACATTCCTTGCCTTAGAACCGAGTATATAAAAGTGTTTGTTTATTATAGTGTCACCCCTATTTAAAGGGCCAGCCATTTCTGACTTATGAACACCTCTTTTTTTATGAACATCAGTACTTCCCGAATCCTATGCTTGTATGCCAGGCGCAAGGCTGGTAGGCAATCGGTAACCATTATTTAACTAGCTGGCGGCTAACCAACCGGCCATATCAGAATGAACCCCTGACGAGATTCGAACCGTCGACCTCCCGCTCTGTAGGTGGACGGACGCCTTAACCACTAGGCCAGGGAGACGGTCTGTATGTTAATCACAGGTTAATGAGATGTAATGATATAGTTATATAAATACATGTAATATGTATAGCAGTCACCTTTATTAAGCAGCCAACCTTTATTAAGCAGCCAACCTTTATTAAGCAGTCAACCGTTATTAAGCAGCCAACCGTTATTAAGCAGCCATCTTTCAGATTCTCTTATATATATTACATATTTGACCTCTACTAAGCAGTCAAGTTCTTTTTATTTCCTCAGACCGGCTGCTTAAGCCAGGTTGGCCTATAATATATTGAAAAAGTGGCCAACCTTCCATTTCTTGTCCCAGAAAGGAGCACCATTTTTCCCGTATTTCCTCGACAGCCGTTATGTCCTCTTGGCTGCCACATTGTATGACCGTCTGTAGACAGGGTAACACGTGTGCCGTCATGGAGTCCAGAAGACCAACTACATCGGTATAATCTTCAAACTGTTGCGTGATGGTGTCATTTATATGCTGAAATATAGCGAAACATGCGTAATGACGAGACAATTGAAACAAGTCACGAAGCTCAAAAATAGTATGTAGATTTCTACTGCGAGAGGATACTGGCAAATAATCATACATACTGATCCGTAAGTTGACCTTAGCAAAAAGTTGAGGGGTGTTGGCATTTTGGAAGTCGTGATAGCGCAGTGGACAGTGCACTTAGACAAGGCATTTTATTTCCACGTTGCCTCTTCTCTCTCCCTCGTGGCGATGGATTCCATCAGGAATGAGGTCTCGAGAGTGATTAATATAAGTTGTAAGAACTTGTTTCACAATCGAGCTAAAATAAATTAGTATAAAAACTAAGTCGAGGGGTGAAATTTGGACTAAATCGAACTTGTGCAGCTGGCTTCTATATCTTTTACTTTTGTGGAAGTCGTGATAGCGCAGTGGTAGCGTATTCGTCTTACCGTCGAAAGGCCATGTTTCCTGTTTAGGCCATAATGACCATTACTGTTTTCATATTAATAAAACTGTGTGGAGGTCGTGATAGCACAATGGTAGCGCGTTTACTTCTTTAGGTGCGAAAGGCCTGGAGTTCGCGCCAAACTGTAGCCGTTACGATTGTGCCCTTAGGCAAGATATTTAAATTGCCGCTTCTCTCTCCCTCGTGAAAGATGGATTCCATTATATTAGGTCTCAGGAATGAGGTCTCGAGAGCGAATGATCTAATGTTGTAAAACTTGTTTCGCAATCAAACTAAAAGAAATTTGTATGAAAAACTATATGTTTTACTATTAGGAAGGGTGGGTGCTAAATAATAACCTGCATCCGTAGGTAGGTGCTAACTTATGAATATTTATTATTTATGCAGGTATGGCATTTGCTTTGAAACGGTAAATTCTGTACATAACCATAGACCCTAACCCATCCCTAACCGTAACCTGATGAGACCAACTGTCTATACTGAGTCAAAAAAGAAACGATACATGGTGTTTATGTGTCTATAATTTCAACATTTATTAAGAAAATTCTTTGAAAATTCATAAGATGATAGTCCAACATGTTTGAAAGAGGAGCACATAAAGCATAATTGAGCCTCCGAAACTGTCTGCTGCGTGATGACGTAATTCGTCGGACAGGGGTCTAATGGAGTTTTCACACAGACGTCAATACCGAGTATGGGCACCATTTGCGTCTCTCACTGCAATGCACCGCCGTCGCATCGAACGGAAGAGTGTCTGAATCTCTTGCTGGTCAATATTTGTCCACTCCTGACGCAAAACATCCCTCAGTTGGTTTAACATTACCGGCTGACGTCGTCTGACGCGGCGGTCTAACGTATCCCACAAATGTTCTATGGGTGACAAGTCTGGTGACAAAGCAGGCCACGGCAGGGTTTCAATATTGTTCTGCTCCAATAATGTGGTGGAAATCCGAGCAGTATGACACCTGGCGTTGTCCTGTTGGAACAGTGTGACGTTTCTGTTGGCGTTAAAGATCGGCACAACAACTGGCGCAAGGATCTCATCACAGTACCGCTGGGCGTTTAGGTTCCCGTCCACCACTAACAGTTCAGTGCGACTGCCGAAGGTGATACCGCCCCACGCCATAACGCTTCCGCCCCCGAACAGATCGACCTGACGTACACATGTGTCGGCGTAATGTTCACCGCGTCTGCGATATACCCGCTCTCTGCCATCCGCTCGACGCAAACAGAACCGCGATTCATTGCTAAACATCACCGAATTCCACTGTAACCGAGTCCAGCGAGCACGTTCCGTCCATTCCCGCCGTACGTCACGGTGACGTCATGTCAGGATGGGTCCAACGTATGGCCGATAGGCACGAATGCCACGTTCACCGAGCCGGTTCCTGACTGTTTGTGCACTGATGCGATTGTTGGTCATCCCAGGAGTAACGGCAGCTGTGTGCGTAGCAGGTAGGAACCGGTCACGTAAATGTGACGTTCAAATGTGACGGTGCTATTCACGCGTCGTCACACGTGGTCGACCAGATCTTGGACGGTCGTCCACCGATCCATGTGTTCGATAACGTCGCAGTAGACGTGTTATTGTGATCCGCGTAACCCCGAGTCGATTTGCGACGTCACGCTGACGTAAACCGCCGTCAATCATGCCAATGGCACGCATTCTCTGATTGCGGTTTAGCCTAGGCATTTTGTTAGAGGTAACAATGGGTATGTAAGGTGTTTTTCCTCGATGATAATGCAATACCAGTACAATAAACCGGTTTTCCGATTTGTACATGTGTAGGAAGTTGTCTTTGTTGAGGAGCACGTGCAAATCGGAAATTCGGCATTCCAGGATTATCGGGTGTTTATTTACCTGTGTTTATGGTTGGCTGACATTGCAATAAGATACCCGGTACTGATACGTAATAATATATTAAACCTTTCTATGGTTTTATCCGTTTTACGTCATTTTTAGTTTGGTATCGTTTCTTTTTTGACTATATAACCTGAATGACGGTATATAATCTGTATGACGGTATATAACCTGTATGACAGTATATAACCTGTATGACGGTATATAACCTGTATTACGGTATATAACCTGTATGATGGTATATAACCTGTATGATGGTATATAACCTGTATGATGGTATATAACCTGTATGATGGTATACAACCTGTATGATGGTATATAACCTGTATGACGGTATATAACCTGTATGACGGTATATAACCTGTATGACGGTATATAACCTGTATGACGGTATATAACCTGTATGATGGTATATAACCTGTATGATGGTATACAACCTGTATGACAGTATATAACCTGTATGATGGTATATAACCTGTATGATGGTATATAACCTGTATGACGGTATGTATATAACCTGTATGACGGTATATAACCTGTATGATGGTATATAACCTGTATGATGGTATGTATATAACCTGTATGACAGTATATAACCTGTATGATGGTATATAACCTGTATGATGGTATACAACCTCTGTATGACGGTATATAACCTCTGTATGACGGTATATAACCTCTGTATGATGGTATATAACCTGTATGATGGTATATAACCTCCGTATGATGGTATATAACCTGTATGACGGTATATAACCTGTATGATGGTATACAACCTCTGTATGACGGTATATAACCTCTGTATGACGGTATATAACCTCTGTATGATGGTATATAACCTGTATGACGGTATATAACCTGTATGACAGTATATAACCTGTATGATGGTATATAACCTGTATGATGGTATACAACGTCTGTATGACGGTATATAACCTCTGTATGACGGTATATAACCTGTATGATGGTATATAACCTCTGTATGACGGTATATAACCTGTATGATGGTATATAACCTGTATGACGGTATATAACCTGTTTGACGGTATATAACCTGCATGATGGTATATAACCTCTGTATGACGGTATATAACCTGTATGATGGTATATAACCTGTATGATGGTATATAACATGTATGACGGTATATAACCTGTATGATGGTATATAACCTGTATGATGGTATATAACCTGTATGAGGTATATAACCTGTATGATGGTATATAACCTGTATGACAGTATATAACCTGTATGACGGTATATAACCTGTATGATGGTATATAACCTCTGTATGATGGTATATAACCTGTATGATGGTATATAACCTTTATGATGGTATATAACCTGTATGATGGTATATAACCTGTATGACGGTATATAACCTGTACGACAGTATATAACCTGTATGACGGTATATAACCTGTATGACGGTATACAACCTGTATGACAGTATATAACCTGTATGACGGTATATAACCTGTATTATGGTATACAACCTGTATGATGGTATATATCCTGTATTACGGTATATAACCTGTATTACGGTATATAACCTGTATTACGGTATATATCCTGTATGATGGTATATAACCTGTATGACGGTATATAACCTGTATGACGGTATATAACCTGTATGATGGTATATAACCTGTATGATGGTATGTATATAACCTGTATTACGGTATATATCCTGTATTACGGTATATAACCTGTATTACGGTATATATATCCTGTATTACGGTATATATATCCTGTATTACGGTATATAACCTGTCTTACGGTATATAACCTGTCTTACGGTATATATCCTGTATTACGGTATATAACCTGTATGATGGTATATAACCTGTATGACGGTATATAACCTCTGTATGATGGTATATAACCTGTATGATGGTATATAACCTGTATGACGGTATATAACCTGTATGACGGTATACAACCTGTATGACGGTATATAACCTGTATGATGGTATATAACCTCTGTATGATGGTATAAACCTGTATGATGGTATATAACCTGTATGATGGTATATAACCTGTATGATGGTATATAACCTGTATGATGGTATGTATATAACCTGTATGACGGTATATAACCTGTATGACGGTATATAACCTGTATGATGGTATGTATATAACCTGTATGACGGTATGTAACCTGTATGAAGGTATACAACCTGTATGACGGTATATAACCTGTATGACGGTATATAACCTGTATGACGGTATACAACCTGTATGACGGTATACAACCTGTATGACGGTATACAACCTGTATGAAGGTATACAACCTGTATGACGGTATACAACCTGTATGACGGTATATAACCTGTATGATGGTATACAACATGTATGACGGTATACAACCTGTATGACAGTATACAACCTGTATGACGGTATATAACCTGTATGACGGTATATAACCTGTATGACGGTATACAACCTGTATGACGGTATACAACCTGTATGACGGTATACAACCTGTATGAAGGTATACAACCTGTATGACGGTATACAACCTGTATGACGGTATATAACCTGTATGACGGTATACAACCTGTATGACGGTATACAACCTGTATGACGGTATACAACCTGTATGACGGTATACAACCTGTATGACGGTATACAACCTGTATGATGGTATACAACCTGTATGACAGTATATAACCTGTATGATGGTATACAACCTGTATGACGGTATACAACCTGTATGACGGTATATAACCTGTATGACGGTATACAACCTGTATGACGGTATACAACCTGTATGACGGTATACAACCTGTATGACGGTATACAACCTGTATGACAGTATACAACCTGTATGACGGTATATAACCTGTATGACGGTATATAACCTGTATGACGGTATATAACCTGTATGACGGTATATAACCTGTATGACGGTATATAACCTGTATTATGTTGTTGCAGCAATCTATGCAGATCTCCTGGACAGATAACGTTGTATACATAACATTACTGTAGCATCCCCGTTGTATACATAACATTACTGTAGCTTCCCCGTTGTATACATAACATTACTGTACCATCCACATTGTATACATAACATTACTGTACCATCGGATCCCCATTGTATACATAACATTACTGTAGCATCGGATCCCCATTGTATACATAACATTACTGTACCATCCCCGTTGTATACATAATTTTACTGTAGCATCCCCGTTGTGGTAAATGCTACCTTCTTTAAGAAGGTTTAATTCTAGGTCAGAATTTTTGGGAGAAGTGAGAAAGCGCGTGATTGCTTCCTTAAATGGTGTTCTTTAATATACAGTCAAAATTGCTCAAGCGACCACGTGTATTAAGCGACCTTTGTCTTATGCGACCATTTTGAAATCCCCCCGAGCGATTTCACACTATAAATCTATTGTATTAAGCGACTTTTGTCTTACGCGACCAACGACCACCTATTTTCGGCCGTAATTACCTAAAGTTTTTCATTAAGCGACCATAAGTAGTGTTGAAATTAGAAATTCAAAACATACCGTAAATCAAGAGACTATTAAATGTTTCGTCTGCTAGTTATGTATATTGAAGAGGCAATACATTTGACAAGTAATCATGCCAATCAGTCAATTTTCGCACATTTATGCCCCAATTTCCGTTTGAGTCATTGTTGTAAAAACAAATGTAGGGGATTATCGGCGCGCAATGTCCAGTTACGAGTTCTTTATAGTGAAGTCACAGACATATTGTCCCATGTGTGTTAATCTCATAATTGGGCGCTAATTGATTCAAATAGTCGACAATTTGTTCTTATAGTGTCGCATTTTTAGTTTTATTGGGTCACATCATATGTCCCATTGCACCGGTCGGAAATTCAGCCAACGGATGTCAATTTTATATGTACGTTTTGATTTAAATGAATGTAAATGCATTATTGTTGTAATTTTCTGGATTACATTTTTGCTTAGATAATTATCTCGGGATATCACACCATTGTCACGACTTATAATATATTTTGAATCTAAATAGACTTATAATATATTTTGAATCTAAATAGACTTATCATATATTTTGAATCTAAATAGACTTATAATATATTTTGAATCTAAATAGACTTATCATATATTTTGAATCTAAATACGCAATAGGTTCGTCCTCATACTGTTTCGTACTCGAAAATTGATTCGTCCTCAAAATGTTTCATACTCGTAATAACATAAATAAGATGATGTCAATTCTGACCTTTTGAGTACAGGCAACATAAAAATGCCATTTTTTGTAGCAATCAATAAGGTGTTTGATCTACAGTATCCATACCGGGCAGGTGTCACAATTCGCAGCAATCAACAAGGTGTTTCAACAAGAAAAATACAAGCAAATATTACTATAAAAAGTTTTCTTTATTTTATGATGACATATATACATGACATATATGTAACATATATACATGTATATGATGTTGATATCAATATAGACACTAGTGTCCACCCAAACAAAAGTCTAGTACATGTCTCCGACTCTGGGAAATTGTCCGTTCAGTCACTTTGTATTAAGAGACCGTTTCATTAAGAGACCGCTTTTGTCCATTCCCTTGGGCGGTCTCTTAATACAAGTTTGACTGTACTTCAGCAAAATAGGGTTAACATTTTTTTTTTTAGGGAGAAGTGGGGCCCACATCGCCCTCTAAACTGATCCCTGTCTTAATAACATTCCCCTTGAATCGATGCATTAGGCCTACAACCATATACATGTACTAGCAGCACAACATGCCAAAATAGGTCCCAGGTCTATGCTTGTAAATTAAATAAAAACTAGTACAAATATTCCCTCAGTCGCTGACTCCAACCCTATGTAACAATATTTAGCTGCACATGGTTGCAACATCCCACTATGCACATAGCCTCATGTGTGTTACGTTTATTTATCGTCGCTACCGGTTGCCCATATGAGCGACGCTTCCTGAAGAGATTAGTAATTTTAGATTTTTGGAGGATAGTGCAATGATACAGGCAGACCCATTCCAGTGTCTCCTCTGGTTCTTTTACGTGCACGGTGTACAGCACCGACACAAGACCTCGGTTTAACGTCCCATCTGAAAGACTGTTAATTTTATTAGGGTCAGACGGGGGATCAAAGGCCCTCAAGCAGTTTAAAAGATATTTTAACAACATTTTGACCTCATAAGTGTGACCATGACCTCTTTAAGTGTGCCCTTCAATTTGAAAAGACGCGAGTTCTGCACAGTGTCTTGTTACATTGTAAAAGAATTAAGCTGTTAATTTCAACTGATATGTTTGATTTTTGGGCTTTGATTTTCGGGCTTTGATTTTCGGGTTTTGATTTATGGGCTTTGATTTTTGGGCTTTGATTTTTGGGCTTTGATATTTGGGTTTTGATTTTTGGGCTTTGATTTTTGGGCTTTGATTTTTGGGTTTTGATTTTTAGGCTTTGATTTTTGGGCTTTGATTTTTGAAATTTGATTTTTGGGCTTAAAGTCGCACCAACAGCTATTATTGGTGAAGCAGACTAGGAGTGCACCTTCGAACAGTATTTCAGCCACGCATGGGCACCCGGGTAGAACAACCGCCCTTCCGCAAGCCAGCTGGATATCTTCCTCACTTGAAAGAATTCCGATACCCCCAGTGGGATTTGAACATACAGTGTTGGGCGGCATGGTGTGAGGTGGGATTACTGACGACCGTGTTGATGGGGCATGGGCTGAGGAGGTGAAGACAAATGGGAGTAGATACAAAATATTCTGCACATGACCTTTACACCCAAGTGTGGCCTTGACACAGAACCAAGGTCGGCACATCGTCTCTCTATTAGGAACATCTACTTTGATTGATTTCGAACGCCACTCAAGTGATTTGATATGGAACAGGACTCATTATAGGTCAGACTTACTAGGAGATGTGAGAGAGCGCACCACTGTGCCCATAAATGGTGTTTCAACAACATAGCGTTAAAATACACAATATCACCATTAAATAGAACAGGAGTATGATTTTTGTTCTATGGATATACAATCTATGGAACATTTATTCTGGGAATGCCAACACGTACAAACTTTTTGGGGAGAACTAAAAAATTATTTTCGACGAAGAGATATAAATTATGAAATAATATGTTGCTTAATAACCAAAGGCGATGCCGAAAAGAATCCAAAAAATTTCATTATTCTCGTAGCCAAGTACTTCATATACTTAAATAAAATTAAAACATCGATTCCACATATCGACCTATTCATCAAGTACCTAAAGGTCGGTTAGAAATTGAAAAGACTATCGCATTGATGCATGACAAACTTGAAAAGCATAATGAAAAATGGAACAAATTCCCCATATATTAACTTTTCTGTTGTTAATATATTTTAATTACCGTATTTAGCTGTGTATAGTGCGCACATTTCTTACTGAAATCCTCATCCATTTTATCTACTGCGCATTATACA
The DNA here is from genome assembly GCA_014843695.1 of Archivesica marissinica. Taxonomy (NCBI): domain Eukaryota; kingdom Metazoa; phylum Mollusca; class Bivalvia; order Venerida; family Vesicomyidae; genus Archivesica; species Archivesica marissinica. Next base: position 75,716,447 of record CM026386.1, on the reverse strand, counting down.
CCAGTACACACATCAGGACATTTTTTTCCGGACCAAAATTTCATGAAAAAACTGAAATTCGACCCGAACGGCCCACAGTCATTCTATAAGTTGTTACATTTGACAATCGTTATAAACTAGCTATTAAAACCAGTTGCCGATAGTCTATATAAATAAATCAAATGAATAAGACCACAAAATTAGCATATATTTCGTTTATTTTGGCAAACTGAAGAATTTAATTGAAATTAGTAAATGCATAAAAAAATGGCGATTTGATAACATCACGTGGTTTTATCGTATGTAATATTTCCCGTACTTTTCGCGTACTTCGCCGTACAATGCATTGCATAAAAAAAAACTTTTTTGGCTGCAGTATTTCAATTGATTGTAGCGATAATTAATTTCGACAAACCTTTCACAATGGGTCCCAGTTAATTAGGTAGGCTTCACGTGTTGAGAAGTTTGAGCATCTGCTGACATGTTTGAGAACGTGTTGAGATGTTTGAGAACGTGTCGAGAAATTGGAGCAGGTGTGCCTGAGTGCGTTACCGTTACTCGATGAGGTATATCTCGAGTGATTAATATAAGTTGTAAAAATCACGGAGCACAATTTTTAGCGATTCTTGAGAAATGTTAAATTTTGACTTGGAAAATTGCGTTTTTCACGTGCGCAGTATACATCGGAACTCAGTTTTTCCGCCGATTTTCGTGCCAGATCGTGGGTGCGCACTATACACGGTAGCGCACTATACACAGCTAAATACGGTATATTATTATACCAACAATAAAGATATATTTAGAATACGGTAGAAGTAGCTCGTGGACATATTTTATTTGCTTCTGTACCTGCTGATACGTGCGTATGTTGTTTGAATGTGTGCATGTAAGTGCGAGTGTTTGGGTGTGAGAGCGAGAGCATGAGAGTGAAAAAAAATTCTATATTCATTTCTTATTGAAAATTAAATGTTTTATGTACATGCATATAGAATTGGAAAAAATAATAAAAAAAGAACAGGAGTACAATCAGTGCCAGTGTATCTTACTGGACAACAGTTTGCATGCAAATTGTAAAAATAATTTTCTTTTTTAAATTGTTTTTTTAGGGAGAAGTTGGGGTCACGAGGGGGACGAAGTCTAGGGACGGCTATTTCGCCCAAGTCGCCCTCTAGAATGAACCCTGGTAAATATCACAATACAGTGGAACCTCCCAAAACCGGACCCTCTCTAATTCAGAATACTCCCAAAACCGGACGAATTGTTTCTTCTTTATTTCTTATATAAAATCACTCTGAAAACCGGAACCTCTCAACTCCGGAAACCGGACGAATAATTTGGGTACAGTTTGATGTAATTTCACCTCCCAAAACCGGAACAACTTTTAGGCGACATAGGTCTTCACCAATAAACTAAAAAGTGTTGAATTTGTTTGTGTATTCCGTCATAAATTGACACGCTGCTGACACTTTCCAATCTCGTTTTTAACAGTGCGCGTTTGATCTATGAACGTGTGATAATCGCGCAAGATTATAAGTTGTCAGGCTGATTGATGACTACTGCAATTAGCACTCATGTACAGTTAATGTGTCGGCTAACTGGGGGATTATGTTATAATCACGTGTAGATTACTATCCTATAGGCAATTATAAAACTTGTTTGATAACGAATCAAGGATTTTGTGAATCTCGTAATTTATTGTTTGATGCAACCGTTTGATCACCTGTGAAAGCACAATATAATCCAGTCACACAAGATAATTATGATTTTCTCAACTTTTGACCATTTGTTTTACAAAATAATATTTAAAGAACTGTTTTTCAAAAATATTTCATCACTTTATAAAGGCATATGTACTTTATAAAGGTTATATGCAGTTTTGAAAACACATCAATAAAAAACCTCTGAAAACCGGAAACCTCTGTAAACCGGACTTTTGATCCAGTCCCTTAGATGTCCGGTTTAGAGAGGTTCCACTGTATATAATAAAATTGTAAAAATAAAAAAAGGGAGAAGTGGGGGGGGGGGGGCCCTGGAGGCGGAAGTCTGGGTCCCTAGGGCGACTATTTCGCCTAAGTCGCCCTCTAGAATGAGCAACGTGGAACCAACACAAAACATTGTGTATCAGTGTGTATATTATCTTTGATCAATAATGTAACCATGAACCTACTACATGGTGGAATGTTTGGCACTGCACATCTTGATATGCCAAACCCTTTCCAATTAATTATTTTTATTTTTTATTTTTTTATTTTATACAAATTTATTTTAGCTCTATTGCGAAACACCGGTATTGAGTCGGCTTAAAGAGATATGCAGCATTGTATGTATTACAACTGATTAAGGTGTGACCGTGAATCAGTGTAGCGAAGATAAGACGTACCAACAGAGTTTGTCTAAGGAAGAAAGCGCTAATCTTTGCTTCTGGAAGCCCAGCATTTCTATGTCTCCGTCTCAATTCCTCTGATAATCTATGAGAGTTGATTAAATACGCCAAGGCTGTAACATATCTAAAATACATCAAATGACATTGCATTTAAATTATATATATACATATACAACACATGTAATGAATGTATGACTGGCAATGAATATTCAAATAATGCAGTTATATCATATAACCGTTAGTTTAATCATCCTTCAATTAAAGAGTTGAACACAAAAAAATAAACCCGCACAGACCCGATACAATTCCCCATTCAATGGACCACATACCGAGCCATACAAACATGTCCTGCCCATTCAATGGACCACATACCGAGCCATACAAACATGTCCTGCCCATTCAATGGACCACATACCGAGCCATACAAACATGTCCTGCCCATTCAATGGACCACATACCGAGCCATACAAACATGTCCTGCCCATTCAATGGACCACATACCGAGCCATACAAACATGTCCTGCCCATTCAATGGACCACATACCGAGCCATACAAACATGTCCTGCCCATTCAATGGACCACATACCGAGCCATACAAACATGTCCTGCCCATTCAATGGACCACATACCGAGCCATACAAACATGTCCTGCCCATTCAATGGACCACATACCGAGCCATACAAACATGTCCTGCCCGTTCCATGGACCACATTAGTCATTGGAACATAGCATAAGATACAGAAGAATACCTCAATATCAGGGGAATAGCTTGTTCTATTACATGTCGTGCATAGCACCGACACATGGGACACCTGTCTATAGTCCAATAGGATAAGTACTGTGCCTCTCCAGACAAGCTACTGTCAAACTACAGTCAAACCTGTCTTAAGCAGCCAGCCAAGGGAGTCACAGAAAGTGGCGGCTTATCACAGGTGGCTGCTTAATAGAGGTCAAATGTATAATAAAACAGCATATTGGGAATCTGGAAACTGGCTGCTTAATACAGACTGGCTGCTTGATAGAGGTGACCATTAACACATGTTTGACTGCAGTTTATATACAGTCAAACCTGTCTTAAGCAGCCAGCCAAGGGAGTAAGAGAAAGTGGCTGCTTAGCACAGGTGGCTGCTTAATACAGGTCAAATGTATAGTAAAACAACATATTTGGAATCTGGAAACTGGCTGCTTAATACAGGTCGGTTGCTTAATGGAGGTCACCACTAACACAGGTTTGACTGTACTGCAAAACACCCATGGTAGGAGCCAGCTCCCAACAGGTTTCAGACCCTATAAATCTACAGTTCCTACATCGTGCTCTTAGAAACAACTTACTTTTCATCAAAATACGTCAACACTCCTTTAATGAACAAGGCAGCAGTTTTTCTATACATCTGGTAAGTCTCGTGCCAGATCTGTAAACAATACAAATCATACGATAACACTAACAACAGCGCTATTTACAAGTCTCCCCGTGCTTACTGTCAGTGTAATCCGTGTGGCATCAGTGGTCGAGCGTCGGATTTGGAATCGATCGGTCCCGGGTTCGATACTCGGTCAGGCCACGTATGTAGTGTCATTGAGCAAGGCACCTCACACACATTGCTTAGTACTGGTTAACCACTTAGGTCGGCTAAGCTTGCCCAGGAAAATATGTCTACGTCCCCGCAAGGGGTTCGACATTAATGGAACATACATAGTGTTGTTATCAATCATGTTAGTCGTATCATTGTTGTGACGTGACGTGACGAGTCACCACAGAGTAATTTGTGGTTAGTTTATACAAATTTATTTTAGCTTGATTGCGAAACAAGTTCTTACAACTTATATTGATCGTTCTCGATACCTCATTCCTAGTGGAAACCATCGCCATGAGGGAGAGAGAAGAGGCAATGTGGAATTTAAATGCCTTGCCTAAGAGTACAATCGTAACGGCTCCAGCGGAGGCTTGAACTCCGGGCCTTTCGCACCTGAAACGAAGCGCTATTACAACTTCCACTATTCTATTTGTGGTTATGATGCAGTGGTAGAGTACTCTTCAAATGCTAGGATATGTCACCATAGCAACACAAGTTCCATACCGTACATATGCCTATATTGTTGCTATATCGTAAATTACTATATACTGCCCACCCACCACACACACCATTAATGTCAACCACTTTCTCTTGTTCTGTTATGTTCTAATGTTCTACTGTCAATTACTGGACACCATTTTTCCACTATCCCTCGTTCTGTTATGTTCTAATGTCATTTACTGTATACTGGTTTTTCCACTTTCCCTCATTCCATTATGTTCTAATGCCACTTACTGTTTACTGGTTTTTCCACTTTCCCTCATTCTGTTATGTTCTAATTTCAATTACTATATACTGGTTTTTCCACTTTCCCTCGATCTGCTATGTTCTAATGTCACTTACTGGACACCGTTTTTCCACTTTCCCTTGATCTGCTATGTTCTAATGTCACTTACTGGACACCGTTTTTCCACTTTCCCTCATTCTGTTCTAATTTCAATTACTATATACTGGTTTTTCCACTTTCCCACGTTCTATTATGTTCTAATGCCACTTACTGTATACCGTTTTTCCCCACCTTCCCATGTTCTGTTATGTTCTAATGCCACTTACTGTATACTGGTTTTCCCACCTTCCCTCGTTCTATTATGTTCTAATGCCACTTACTGGACACCGTTTTTCCCATTTCCCTCGTTCTGTTATGTTCTAATGCCACTTACTGGACACCATTTTTCCACCTTCCCTCAATATGTTATGTTCTAATATCACTTACTGTATACTGGTTTTTCCACTTTCCCTCGATCTATTATGTTCTAATGCCACTTACTGTATACTGGTTTTTCGACTTCCCTCGTTCTGTTATGTTCTACTGTCAATTACCTGATACTGTTTTTCTATTTTCTCAGATTCTGCTAACAGTTGTTTTTTCCTTTCAATTGCAGCATCCTTCATCCTTTTCATCCTTTAATGAAAGATAGTCGTCCAAAATACTATAACACAATATACATACATGTGTATGGAATATGTTCAAAATGGTGCGCCGCCAAGATCTGACACTGCTATAGACAGGCTCATCATGTGGAACAATCTCTTCCTCCTTTCTGCATAGTTCTTTGTAAGGTTGGCAACGAGTACTCGAGTACTTACAGACGGATCTGTAGTCCAGTGGTTAACACGCTGAACTGGTAATCCAGGGATCGCAGGTTCGATCCCCCCGTCTGACCGTAATAAAATTAACAGTCTTTCAGGTGGGACTTTAAACCGAGGTTTCTTGTCAGTGCTGTACACCGTGCACGTAAAACAACCAGAGGATACTCTGGAATGGGTCTCTGTCTGTATCATTGCACTATCCTCCAAAAATCTAAAATGACTAATCTCTTCAGGAGGCATCACTCATATGGGCAACCGGTAGCGACGATAAATAAGCGTAAAACACACAATTTGAGTACTTGAGAGAGTTTGTGGGAGATCGTCCGAGTATCGTATAGCTAATGATAATCGAGTATTTGAAGATAAATAATTGTAGTCTGTATGTGACATCAAGATGAAAATCATTGTCAATTCTTCCTTTCAATTTTCAATTAACAGTAATTAATCCGGGAGATCAATAATCCACACGCTGAATCGTTGTGTAATCCTTGTAAACAATACCCAACAACACAACAACTTATTCCTGTCATATACCTAACCCTACATGTCATTTTGTTATTCCTGTCATATACCTAACCCCACATGTCATTTGGTTATTCCCATCATATACCTAACCCCACATGTCATTTGGTTATTCTCATCATATACCTAACCCCACATGTCATTTGGTTATTCCCGTCATATACCTAACCCCACATTCCATTTGGTTATTCCCGTCATATACCTAACCCTACATTCCATTTGGTTATTCCCATCATATACCTAACCCTACATTCCATTTGGTTATTCCCGTCATATACCTAACCCTACATTCCATTTGGTTATTCCCGTCATATACCTAACCCCATAATCAATGCATTTCTACATAGTTCATTTTGTTATTCCCATCACACAGACTCTTCTGTAAAGTCTTCCTGCGAGATAGTAAGGTGGTCTCCATATCGGACCAGTGGGGTTTCTCAGGTTCTCCAATGTGTCTCCCCCAAGGTGGACCACAGAGATTTCCATCCTCGCCAACGACAGTGACAAATACATAAACCATTGCAATAGAAATAGTGTTTGATACTTACTTTTCATTTTCCTCCGAGATCATCTCGGCAAACTGTTCCATGAGCATGATGAGGATTAAGTCATCGGAACAATCACAGTACATCATGTATGTGACAAGGTGCTGGAGACGTGGGTCACATACAGGGAACACACTTCCCATGTTCACCATTATACTCTGTATTCTCTTATGTTCTAACTCTACACCCTGTAAACAAAGCACAAAGCATCCAGTGGAAGTCGTGATAGCGCAGTGGATGCGAGTTCGCCTCAGGTGCAAAAGGTCCGGAGTTCGAGCCCCGCTGGAGCCGTTATGACTGTGCCCTTAGGCAAGGCATTTAAATTCCACGTTGCCTCTTCCCTCTTCCTCGTGACAATGGATTCCATAGGAATGAGGTCTCGAGAGTGATTAATATAAGTTGTAAGAACTTGTTTCGCAATCGAGCTAAAAAAAATAAAAATAAAAAAAGAAACTACTAAAAGGAACTAATCAATAACAAGATTTAAAGGGAGATCATTCACACTGTGTGATTAGAGGCAGGATGCTTACAAACACTGCAAGTGCATTGTGGGTCAAATGGTAATAGTACTGTGCTTTCATAGTAAAGTAATAACGGTTGTAAACAAACATTCGATACACTGTTGCATTATAGGTAAGTCAGGCATAACCTATTAAACAATAAATCACAGTACCTGTAAGCTATCATATATTGCCTTACCTATACAGTAGTGTAATATTCCAACGGTATTATTACTTTACTTTGAAAGCACAATAGGCATGTGAACACCACATGAATGGCACATGAATGGTAGTGATATGTCATTGATTGCGTCATCGATCACGTATCGATGTTATTATAACGACATAATACGGCAGTGGTGTTCGGACGTTACCGTTATCCAATGAAATGATATCAATTTGGACGCGGAAATAAAGGGAAACTACCGGACTTGTTCGCGATATCTAATTAGCATAAAGTAGTCCACTTGTCTAACCAGCTAGACAGATTGACGTCACACCCCGAAAATGGCGCGAAAAGCCCGTCTATATGCAAGAATGACACTATGACGAATGTCCCTACAAAGTTGCAGGACCGTGAGTGATGGGTCTCGAGTTATTGAGATGAAAAGAACTGTGACTGACACAGTCCAAAAACAATATGACTCGACAGTTTTAACGAGGAGTGGGCAGACATAAATAATATTGAGGCCCTGGCATTGTCTCCAATCTCAAGCTTCTGATTGGTTCATTTGACAGTAAAAATCAGAATCAACCAATCAAATGAGATTTGAGAACAGTTTTATAACATCGGGCTATGCGGTGATGTGAAACATGGTATATTATGTGCTTCCTGTATGTAAACATGGTATATTATATGCTTCCTGTATGTAAACATGGTATATTATGTGCTTCCTGTATGTAAACATGGTATATTATGCACTTCCTGTTTGTAAACATGGTATATTATGTGCTTCCTGTTTGTAAACATGGTATATTATGTGCTTCCTGTATGTAAACATGGTATATTATGTGCTTCCTGTATGTAAACATGGTATATTATGTGCTTCCTGTATGTAAACATGGTATATTATGTGCTTCTTGTATGTAAACATGGTATATTATATGCTTGCTGTATGTAAACATGGTACATTATGCGCTTCATGTTTGTAAACATGGTATAGTATGCACTTCCTGTATGTAAACATGGTATATTATATGCTTCCTGTATGCAAACATGGTATATCATGTGCTTCCTGTTTGTAAACATGGTATATTATGTGCTTCCTGTATGTAAACATGGTATATTATGTGCTTCCTGTATGTAAACATGGTATATTATATGCTTCCTGTTTGTAAACATGGTATATTATGTGCTTCCTGTTTGTAAACATGGTACATTATATGCTTCCTGTATGCAAACATGGTATATCATGTGCTTCCTGTCTGTAAACATGGTATATTATGTGCTTCCTGTATGTAAACATGGTATATTATATGCTTCCTGTTTGTAAACATGGTATATTATATGCTTCCTGTTTGTAAACATGGTACATTATGCGCTTCATGTTTGTAAACATGGTATATTATATGCTTCCTGTATGTAAACATGGTATATTATGTGCTTCCTGTATGCAAACATGGTATATTATGTGCTTCCTGTATGTAAACATGGTATTTCCTGTATGTAAACATGGTATATTATGTGCTTCCTGTATGTAAACATGGTATATTATGTGCTTCCTGTTTGTAAACATGGTATATTATGTGCTTCCTGTATGTAAACATGGTATATTATGTGCTTCCTGTTTGTAAACATGGTATATTATGTGCTTCCTGTATGTAAACATGGTATATTATGTGCTTCCTGTATGTAAACATGGTATATTATATACTTCCTGTATGCAAACATGGTATATCATGTGCTTCCTGTTTGTAAACATGGTATATTATGTGCTTCCTGTTTATAAACATGGTATATTATATGCTTCCTGTATGTAAACATGGTACATTATGCGCTTCATGTTTGTAAACATGGTATATTATGTGCTTCCTGTATGTAAACATGGTATATTATGTGCTTCCTGTATGTAAACATGGTATATTATGTGCTTCCTGTATGTAAACATGGTATATTATGTGCTTCCTGTATGTAAACATGGTATATTATGTGCTTCCTGTTTATAAACATGGTATATTATATGTTTCCTGTATGTAAACATGGTACATTATGCGCTTCATGTTTGTAAACATGGTATATTATGCACTTCCTGTATGTAAACATGGTATATTATATGCTTCCTGTATGCAAACATGGTATATCATGTGCTTCCTGTTTGTAAACATGGTATATTATGTGCTTCCTGTTTATAAACATGGTATATTATATGCTTCCTGTATGTAAACATGGTACATTATGTGCTTCATGTTTGTAAACATGGTATATTATGCACTTCCTGTATGTAAACATGGTATATTATATGCTTCCTGTATGCAAACATGGTATATCATGTGCTTCCTGTTTGTAAACATGGTATATTATGTGATTCCTGTATGTAAACATGGTATATTATGTGCTTCCTGTATGTAAACATGGTATATTATGTGCTTCCTGTATGTAAACATGGTATATTATGTGCTTCCTGTATGTAAACATGGTATATTATGTGCTTCCTGTATGTAAACATGGTATATTATGTGCTTCCTGTATGTAAACATGGTATATTATGCGCTTCCTGTTTGTAAACATGGTATATTATATGCTTCCTGTATGTAAACATGGTATATCATGTGCTCCCTGTTTGTAAACATGGTATATTATGTGCTTCCTGTATGTAAACATGGTATATTATGTGCTTCCTGTTTGTAAACATGGTATATTATGTGCTTCCTGTATGTAAACATGGTATATTATATGCTTCCTGTATGTAAACATGGTATATTATGTGCTTCCTGTATGTAAACATGGTATATTATGTGCTTCCTGTATGTAAACATGGTATATTATGTGCTTCCTGTTTGTAAACATGGTATATTATGTGCTTCCTGTTTATAAACATGGTATATTATATGCTTCCTGTATGTAAACATGGTACATTATGCGCTTCATGTTTGTAAACATGGTATATTATGCACTTCCTGTATGTAAACATGGTATATTATATGCTTCCTGTATGCAAACATGGTATATCATGTGCTTCCTGTTTGTAAACATGGTATATTATGTGATTCCTGTATGTAAACATGGTATATTATGTGCTTCCTGTATGTAAACATGGTATATTATGTGCTTCCTGTTTGTAAACATGGTATATTTGTAAACATGGTATATTATGTGCTTCCTGTATGTAAACATGGTATATTATGTGCTTCCTGTATGTAAACATGGTATATTATGCACTTCCTGTTTGTAAACATGGTATATTATGTGCTTCCTGTATGTAAACATGGTATATTATGTGCTTCCTGTATGTAAACATGGTATATTATGTGCTTCCTGTTTATAGTATATTGCTTTAGAAAATATTGTTTAATTGTTCAACATACATAATGCATTGCCTCGGTCGGTCCTTTCTTGTCGTAGACATCCGTCTCTAGCACCTTACGTAATGCTGCTGCACTCTCATTGAATGAGATGAAAGCGTGAACACTTGCAAAACTCACTGATGTACGTGCCGTCTGCTGAGTGGTTTGTGTAGACACTGTACTAGAACTAGAGCTTGGCAACAATGCTGGAAAACAACAACTTGTAATCAACATTCTATTAATCAGACAAAGTAAGCACAGGTGGAAGGTATGTAGCCGAGACCCACATAGTGAATCTGAGTTTATTTATCGTCGCTACCGGTTGCCCATTTGAGTGACGCCTCCTGAAGAGATTAGTCATTTTAGATTTTTGGAGGATAGTGCAATGATACAGACAGAGACCCATTCCAGAATCTCCTCTGGTTCTTTTACGTGTACAGTGTAAAGCACCGACACGAGACCTTAGTTTAAAGTCCCATCTGAAAGACTGTTAATTTTATTATGGTCAGACGGGGGATCGAACCTGCGATCCCTGGATTACCAGTCCAGCATGCTATCACTGGATTACAGATCTGTCTGTAGAGTGAATCTGAGTAGCCGATCATATTACTTGAACTGAACAGCCAATCAGATTATCTGTACTGAACTTCTGATCATATTACTTGAACTGAACAGCCAATCAGATTATCTGTACTGAACTTCTGATCATATTACTTGAACTGAACAGCCAATCAGAATATCTGTACTGAACTTCTGATCATATTACTTGAACTGAACAGCCAATCAGAATATCTGTACTGAACAGCTTATCAAACTACTTCAATTGAACAGCCAATAATATCTGTACTGAATACCAGTAAGCTAACAGAAGCCTGGTACTAAACAGCCAATCACAACACAGAATAAAAAAACTATTACCCGGCTTTTGTTCCCCTATCACAATTACGTCTGCATCACCACCACATGTTACGTTCCGAGTCAGTTCTCGGTCCCATTTCACTATCTCCTCAGCAAACACCTTGTTGTCGCCAGCAACCAGTTCTTTGAGGTCATCAGGAAGATTTTCAAGGTCAGACACAGTGCTGGTGCCAGGTTTTCCTGACACTAAGAGAATATAAACTTGTTAGCTCAAAGTCGGAAAAATCAACGTATGCTTTAGTCAAAGATAAAACACAAACACGTTTTCATATTATTTCTGTATGTTTATCTTAAATCTACCTTCACTAAAAGTTTATAAGATTGCCCAAATGACTGAGAAAAGGTTTGGAAAGCAATTTCCAAAAATATTGAAATCATCACTTTACAATTTAATGTCAATAACAATGTATATTATTTGCGGTCTCTCCATAGCCACAGAAGAAACTGATCATCACTGGACCCTCACCACTGTGGGTTTGAACGTTACTAGGTTTCCAGCTGGCTTGCAAGGTCAGTGGTTCTACCCAGATTCCCGACAGTGCCGTAACTCTTTCAACACCAAGTAACTGACATGGACTGGTCCATGATATTCTTAGACCAATAAATGAATAAGAAAATTACATTCGGACCAGTTCATTTATCAAGATGGGTAATTTTGTCTAAAATTAGTAATACTACTTGCAAAAAGTGCAGATCCTGATGAGACGGCTCGTCATGAGCTGGCTCATCTGGATCTACACTTTTTGTAAGCCTATAAATAGAGGTCTGTGGTGTTGAAAGGGTTAAGACTATATTTTGAGGAGAAGAATTATATAAGACTCTGTCTTCCATTCTAATCCTGTTTCTGTATTCTGATTATGCGTGGTGTATGCATTGTTCAATATGTATTATATTGGGAAATAAAATATGTCACGAGCCGGCTCATCTGGATCTACACTTTTTGTAAGCCTATAAATAGAGGTCTGTGGTGTTGAAAGTGTTAAAGAGGGAAGGTGATGTATGAGTTGAGCAGGTGGTCCCACATCAAACACCCAAAAAAAACCAACAAATTATTTTATGCTGTAATCGCTTAAACTCATTGGATTAGCTGTCCGATTAGCGCAGTGGTTAGCGCGCTCGCATCTCACCAATGTAACCCTGGTTCGATCCTCAGACCGGGAAGTATGCGAGATGGTACGATGGTCGCCGGATCAGATAGGTGGGTTTTCTCCGGGTGCTCCGGTTTCCTCCCACACGAATGACCACATTAATGCTTTCATCCGCGCCAACGAGAGTGATTAACATAAGTTGTTAGAACTTGTTTCGCAATAGTTAAATAAATAAAGTTTAAACATAGAAAGTTATTATACTGGAAAATCAACAGCATGAACAACAATACCAACAATGTCGTCTTCGTCACATCCATATCAGTATAGGAGATAGAGGAAATAAAGTTTTAGTTTAAACATATTTTATTTCCCAATATAATACATATTGAACAATGCATACACCACGCATAATCAGAATACAGAAACAGGATTAGAATGGAAGACAGAGTCTTATATAATTCTTCTCCTCAAAATATAGTCTTAACCCTTTCAACACCACAGACCTCTATATAGGCTTACAAAAAATGTAGATCCAGATGAGCCGGCTCGTGACGAGCCGTCTCATCAGGATCTGCACTTTTTGCAAGTAGCATTACTAATTTTAGACAAAATTACCCATCTTGATAAATGAACTGGTCCGAATGTAATTTTCTTATTCATTTATTGGTCTAAGAATATCATGGACCAGTCCATGTCAGTTACTTGGTGTTGAAAGAGTTAAACTGGATTGGAGAAAAAGTAATATCCTAGATGCAATACCTGCTTCATCAGTGATTCTAGACTTGTCTATATACATAAGACAATAGGCACTGGCGTTGTGATATCCTCCGACGCTCTCTTTCTCCAGTTCCTCCCAGGATGCCTCGCTCACTGTGATGTCATTAAACTTGAGCCACTGATTGCTGGCCGAGTCATAGATGTAAGCCCAGTAGTGACCGGAGGCGGCTTGGCCTTCATGCACCAACACCGCATGGAGATGATATGCATTCTGTAATCATACACACGCATCATTTTAGAGGGTGATGTGGGCGAAATAGTCGCCCTAGGGACCCTGATCCTCTGGGGTCGCACTAAAATTTTGTTTTTATTTTATACAATTTTCTTACAAAAAATTGACCAGTAAGATACACTGACCCATTATAAAGCACTCCTTCTATTTAAATGTTGTATTTAATGGTCATACTGTGCATTTTAAACCATATTTTGTTGAAATTTATTAAATACAGTCAAACCTGTGTTAGTGGTCACCTCTATTAAGCAGTCAACCTGTATTAAGCAGCCAGTTTCCAGATTCCCAATATGCTGTTTTATTATACATTTGACCTCTATTAAGCAGCCACCTATGCTAAACAACTTCTCCTAAATATTCTGACCTAGAATCAGCTCTGCACACATTATATGATTATCAATTCTTTAGGGGCTCATTCTAGGTCAGCAGCAGCATCATCATCATCACCACCAGCATCACTGGGCTCATTCTAGGTCAGAATTTTTGGGAGAAGTGAGAAAGCACGCGATCGCGTCCTTAAATGGTGTTATTTAATATAATTCAACAAAGTTAAAATACACAGTATGACCATTAAATAGAACATATGAATAGAAGCAGTGCTTTATAATGGGCAAAATACTGGACAAAATTTTGTATGAAAATTGTAAAAATAATTTTTTTTTTAGGGACAAGTGGGGTCCCCAGGGGGGTGAAGTCAGTGTCCCTAAGGTGACTATTTCGCCCAAGTCGCCCTCTAGGATGAGCACTGTTATCTATAGATAGATTTTTCTGTATGTGGATTTGGCGAATAACATCATTTTCTCCATCAGCTTTCCAAAATGGCAACCAAAGTCTTCCTCGATTTGAAAATTAGACGTAGAATTTTACCATGATTAAATAATTTGGCTGGTCTACACTAGACACGTAGCCTGGCAACATATCGGGATGTCCAACGGCAAACAAAAACATTCAACAGATTATCTAGACAACATATCCGCCCCTAGAAGGACACAGAGTAACTATTCAACAGGACAAAACCTCAACAGGACAAACAGGCCACAAACAAACAACATCCTCCTCTCAACAGGACAAAACTTCCAGCCCCTCAACAGGACAACACTTCCTGCCACAAACAATACAACACTTCCCTCCCTATCCCCCTCAACAGGACAAAACCTTCCAGCCCCTCAACAGGACACACTTCCTGCCACAAACAATACAACACTTCCCTCCCTATCCCCCTCAACAGGACAAAACCTTCCAGCCCCTCAACAGGACAACACTTCCTGCCACAAACAAAACAACACTTCCCTCCCTAACCCCTCAACAGGACAAAAACTTCCAGCCCCTCAACAGGACAACACTTCCTGCCACAAACAAAACAACACTTCCCTCCCTAACCCCCTCAACAGGACAAAAACTTCCAGCCCCTCAACAGGACAACACTTCCTGCCACAAACAATACAACACTTCCCTCCCTATCCCCCTCAACAGGACAAAACCTTCCAGCCCCTCAACAGGACAACACTTCCTGCCACAAACAATACAACACTTCCCTCCCTATCCCCCTCAACAGGACAAAACCTTCCAGCCCCTCAACAGGACAACACTCACTTCCTGCCACAAACAATACAACACTTCCCTCCCTATCCCCCTCAACAGGACAAAAACTTCCAGCCCCTCAACAGGACAACACTTCCTGCCACAAACAATACAACACTTCCCTCCCTATCCCCCTCAACAGGACAAAACCTTCCAGCCCTCAACAGGACACCACTTCCTGCCACAAACAATACAACACTTCCCTCCCTATCCCCCTCAACAGGACAAAACCTTCCAGCCCCTCAACAGGACAACACTTCCTGCCACAAACAATACAACACTTCCCTCCCTAACTGCCTCAACAGGATAAAACCTTCCAGCCCCTCAACAGGACAACACTTCCTGCCACAAACAATACAACACTTCCCTCCCTATCCCCCTCAACAGGACAAAACCTTCCAGCCCCTCAACAGGACAACACTCACTTCCTGCCACAAACAATACAACACCTCCCTTAACTTCCAGCCCTCAACAGGGACCCTTCCAGCCCCTCAACAGGACAACACTTCCTGCCACAAACAATACAACACTTCCCTCCCTATCCCCTCACCTTCCACAGGACAATACAAACACTTCCCTTCAACAGGACAACACTCACTCCTGCCACAAACAATACAACACTTCCCTCCCTAACTGCCAACAGGACAAAAACTTCCAGCCTCTCAACAGGACAACACTTCCTGCCACAAACAATACAACACTCCCTCCCTATCCCCCTCTTCCAGCCCTCAACAGGACAACACTTCAAACACTTCCCTTTCTCAACAGGACAACACTTCCCTCCCTATCCCCCTCAACAGGGACAGAACAACTCTTCTTGGTCCCCAATGGAACAACACTTCCCTCCCTATCCCCCAACAGGACACTTTCTGCCCCCATCACTTCCCACACCCCAAAAGGACAACACTGCCACCCAACAGTACAACACTGTCCCCAACAGTACAACACTATCTGCCCCCATCACTTCCCACACCCCAAAAGGACTACACTGCCACCCCAACAGTACAACACTGTCCCCAACAGGACAACACGTTCTGCCCCCATCACTTCCCACACCCCAAAAGGACAACACTGCCACCCCAACAGTACAACACTGTCCCCAACAGGACAACACTTTCTGCCCCCATCACTTCCCACACCCCAAAAGGACAACACTGCCACCCCAACAGTACAACACTGTCCCCAACAGGACAACACTTTCTGCCCCCATCACTTCCCACACCCCAAAAGGACAACACTGCCACCCCAACAGTACAACACTGTCCCCAACAGGACAACACTTTCTGCCCCCATCACTTCCCACACCCCAAAAGGACAACACTGCCACCCCAACAGTACAACACTGTCCCCAACAGCACAACACTTTCTGCCCCCATCACTTCCCACACCCCAAAAGGACAACACTGCCACCCCAACAGTACAACACTGTCCCCAACAGGACAACACTTTCTGCCCCCATCACTTCCCACACCCCAAAAGAACAACACTGCCACCCCAACAGTACAACACAGTCCCAACAGGACAACACTTTCTGCCCCCATCACTTCTCACACCCCAACAGTACATCACTTTCTGCCCCCAGCACTTCCCACACCCCCAACAGGACAACACTTCCTGCCCCCATTACTTCCCACACCCCCAACAGTACAACACTTCCTGCCCCCATCACTTCCCACACCCCCAACAGGACAACACTTCCTGCCCCCATCACTTCTCACACCCCCAACAGGACAACACTTCCTGCCCCCATCACTTCCCACACCCTCAACAGGACAACACTTCCTGCCCCTATCACTTCCCACACCCCCAACAGTACAACACTTCTTGCCCCCATCACTTCCCACACCCCAACAGGACAACACTTCTTGCCCCCATCACTTCCCACACCCCCAACAGTACAACACTTCCTGCCCCTATCACTTCCCACACCCCCAACAGCACAACACTTCCTGCCCCCATCACTTCCACACCCCCAACAGGACAACACTTTCTGCCCCCATCACTTCCCACACCCCAACAGTACAACACTGTCCCCAACAGTACAACACTATCTGCCCCCATCACTTCCCACACCCCAAAAGGACTACACTGCCACCCCAACAGTACAACACTGTCCCCAACAGGACAACACTTTCTGCCCCCATCACTTCCCACACCCCAACAGGACAACACTGCCACCCCAACAGTACAACACTGTCCCCAACAGGACAACACTTTCTGCCCCCATCACTTCCCACACCCCAAAAGGACAACACTGCCACCCCAACAGTACAACACTGTCCCCAACAGGACAACACTTTCTGCCCCCATCACTTCCCACACCCCAAAAGGACAACACTGCCACCCCAACAGTACAACACTGTCCCCAACAGGACAACACTTTCTGCCCCCATCACTTCCCACACCCCAAAAGGACAACACTGCCACCTCAACAGTACAACACTGTCCCCAACAGGACAACACTTTCTGCCCCCATCACTTCCCACACCCCAAAAGGACAACACTGCCACCCCAACAGTACAACACTGTCCCCAACAGGACAACACTTTCTGCCCCCATCACTTCTCACACCCCAACAGTACATCACTTTCTGCCCCCAGCACTTCCCACACCCCCAACAGGACAACACTTCCTGCCCCCATCACTTCCCACACCCCCAACAGTACAACACTTCCTGCCCCCATCACTTCCCACACCCCCAACAGGACAACACTTCCTGCCCCCATCACTTCTCACACCCCCAACACTTCCTGCCCCCATCACTTCCCACACCCCCAACAGGACAACACTTCCTGCCCCTATCACTTCCCACCCCCAACAGTACAACACTTCTTGCCCCCATCACTTCCCACACCCCAACAGGACAACACTTCTTGCCCCCATCACTTCCCACACCCCCAACAGTACAACACTTCCTGCCCCTATCACTTCCCACACCCCCAACATCACAACACTTCCTGCCCCCATCACTTCCCACACCCCCAACAGTACAACACTTCCTGCCCCCATCACTTCCCACACCCCCAACAGTACAACACTTCCTGCCCCCATCACTTCCCACACTCCCAACAGGACAACACTGCCCCTCCCAACAGTACAACACTTCCTGCCCCCATCACTTCCCACACCCCCAACAGGACAACACTGCACCTCCCAACAGGACAACACTGCCCCTCCCAACAGGACAACACTGCCCCTCCCAACAGGACAACACTGCCCCTCCCAACAGGACAACACTTCATAGCCAAAACAGGATAACAGTTCCCAGCCCCAAACAGAACAAGCACCATTTTTGAAACTGAAATGTGGCAATGAGAACACATAGAACAAACAGAGGTTAAAATAAACCAGGAAATAAACATTGTAAATATCACCTTGTGTGAAACCAATAGAAGCTGGTCAACAGTGTTAAACCTCCAGGTGGCCTGTCATCGGACGAGTAAAACCTGTGTTAGTGTAACCGTGGTCACCTCCATTAAGCAGCCAACCTGTATTAAGCAGCCAGTTGCCAGATTCCCAATTTTCTGTTTTATTATACATTTGATCTCTATTAAGCAGCCACCTGTGCTAAGCAGTCACTTTCTGTGACTCCCTTGGCTGACTGCTTAAGACAGGTTTGAATGTAGATCCAAATTTTGATGCTGGCCAAATATGAGAATAATCATGAACAAGTGCAATCTATACATGTGGCATTCAGAGGTCACTCTAGGTCACTCTAGGTCAGAATTGTTGGGAGAAGTGAGAAAGCTTGCGCTCGCGTCCATAAATTGTGTTATTTAATAAATGTCAACGAAATATGGTTAAAATGCACAGTATGACCATTAAATACAACATTTGAATTGAATACTAAGAGTGATTTATAATGGGCCAGTGTATCTTACTGGTCAAAAATTTGTATGAAAATTGTAAGAAAAAAACAACAAAAAACCAATTGTTTTAGGGAGAAGTGGGGCCCCCAAGAGGGCGAAGTCAGGGTCCTTCGGGCGACTATCTTGCACACATTGCCCTCTAAAATGATCCCAGGGCATAATCAAGTGTGGTTTGTCAATCAATTAGGCACTGAGAAAAAGGTTTGTGATTCAGTAATAGCTAACTAGGATGAATTTCCGACACATTTTTTAACACTCAAATATTTTTCTCATAATCTGTCAACAGATATTTGGCAATAACATTATGATAAGGATGAGTAATAATTTACTAACTCTTTCCCCACATAGAAATGTACGCCTATGTGCTGCTATATCTCCATCCATAAAATAACTGACAGGCAGTCAGACCCTATCTATCCCACATATGTAGAGAATGGATTTTCGGGGGGGGGGGGGGTGTGAGATCAATCTGTCTGCTACGTCATCGATGACGCAATCAATGATGTATCGCTACCATTCATGTGTTGTCCACGTGTCTACTATTACCATTTGACCCACAATGCACTTGCATTGTTTGTAAGCATCCCGCCTCTAATCTCTCATTTAAGTCATACATTATTTTAATTCGTAAAGTGCATCAAAAGCATAAGAATGGTGAACGTCCGAATATTCGAATATTAAAACCATATTCGAATATTAAAACCATATTCGAATATTAAAACCATATTTAATCAATTGCAGTTAAATCATAACTTAAAAGGATATATATGTTTGTTTAAATTTCAATCAATTAAGTTTCGAAAACAAAGAATGACCCAATGCGTGCCCGAAAGTCATCGCGATTTGGCTCCAAATAACAAAGGAGGGTGATGACATGTTGTTCACACCTTACAGGGGTCACTAATTGATTAATGCAGTCTATTTGACGGGACACAAACTGAGAAGCATTTGTTTTACAGGTACTAACTGTAGTGGAAATCGAAAGTTGGAGAAATTTGCGAATATTCGAATATTCGTTCGGAAGATCATCCGAATATCACAATCACCATTTGTTGCCATCCCTAGTGAAAACATAAATCTACGACCGCAATAGAGTTGCAGATAAGGAAAATCCCACCAGGTGGTGCGTGATTCACTTTTATCTTCTAAGTTATTCTGACATTTATTATGGGTGCTACTCATGTGTCCATGTACAGTGTATTGGTAAATGTGTCGGGATGCGTTTCTATCTGGGAAAGGAACAAGGGTGAGTGGATTATTCAGGTCACTAGTGGAAGTCGTGATAGCACAGTGGATGCGCGTTCGCTTCAGGTCCCGAGTTCGAGCCCCGCTGGAGCCGTTACGATTGTGCCCTTAGGTAAGGCATTTAAATTCCACGTTGCCTCTTCGCTCTCCCTCGTGGCGATGGACTCCATAAGGAATGAGGTCCGAGAGTGATCAATATAAGTTGATATAACTTCTTTCGCAATCGAGCTAAAATAAATTTGTATAAACTAAAGGTCACTAGTTGTACATGGCAAATAGTTCTGAAAACATTGTTTAACCCCCATTAAGTATATAGCACATGGGGAGATGGGAAATAAATGGTACAGACCTTCGTCATGGCAGCATCGCTGTACATCTTGCTGATGGAATATTCCAATCTATTAATGCTCTCTTGTAATTCTGCAATAAAAAAACACAGACAGATCTGTATAACACGCTGGACTGGTAATCCAGGGATCACAGGTTCAATCCCCCGTCTGACCATAATAAAATTAACAGTCTTTCAGATGGGACGTTAAACCGAGGTCTCGTGTCGGTGCTTTACATCATGCACGTAAAAGAACCAGAGGAGACTCTGGAATGGGGCTCTGTCTGTATTATTGCACTATCCTCAAAAAATCTAAAATGACTAATATCTTCAGGAGGTGTCACTCATATGGGCAACCGGTAGCGACGATAAATAAACGTACACCACACAACACCTTTCCTGGGCATGCTCCAGCGGTTAACCAGTACTTGGGTGCACCAACCTCCGTAAGAAACTGCCAACTTTTTCATATAAATGAGAAACGGCCTGAGCGGGGCTCGAACCCGTGACCATCAGTGATGATAGGTTACAGTGGTATACAAGTCAGCGACCGTAACCACTCGACCACGGAGGCGGACCATCAGTGATGATAGGTTACAGTGGTATACAAGTCAGCGACCTTAACCACTCGACCACGGAGGCGGACCATCAGTGATGATAGGTTACAGTGGTATACAAGTCAGCGACCTTAACCACTCGACCACGGAGGCGGACCACGTGACCATCAGTGATGAGTATTCATTATAGTAACTGTAAATAATATTCATTTTATCCATTTCAATCATGCATAATTTAATAAGAGTGTTAGCAGCTGCCTCTATTGCGCCTAGAGGTTACTCATTGAACAAATTGCCTCTCTGGGCTTAAGACAGGTTTAACTGATTATATTTTGACAAATTCAATTCATTTCTGTAATGAACTTCTCTTTCATATATAAACGCATGCACGAAAATTGCGCCATAGTGGTAAAACTAAGTAGAAAACCACTCAATTAAATACATGTAGCTAACAGACGGATGATTCAGTGAGCACTTAATGCTCTCTCCAGAAATGATGGGCCCAAATTTGGTATGATAGCAAATTCCACCCCAACTCAATATCCTGGATATGTACAGTCAAATCTGTGTTAGCAGCCAACCTGTATTAAACAGCCAGTATCCAGATTAGCAATATGCTGTGTTATTATATATTTGCCCTCTATTAAGCAGCCACTTTCTTTAATTCTCTTGGCTGGCTGCTTAACACAGGTTTGTGGAAAACATGATAGCGCAGTGGTAGCACGTTCACTTCAGGTGCGAAAGGCCCGGAGTTCGAGCCCCGCTGGAGCGGTTACGATTGTGCCCGTAGGAAATTCCACGTTGCCTCTTCTCTCTCCCTAGTTGCTATGAATTCCATCAGGAATGAGGTCTCGCGAGTGATTAATATCAGTTGTAAGAACTTGTTTCGCAATCGAGCTAAAATAAATTTGTATAAACTAAGACAGGTTTGACTGTAACTGTGTGGCAGGACTATATATAGATTACCTCTAACATCACTCTCTACTTCCGTTCTCCAACGATGAAGGCAGTTCTGCAGTACCAGAAGTTCGCCATCCGCCACATGCCTCGGCTGTGGCGATCGCAAAACATCGTCCGTCTTTGTTGCATTTGGTGATGACCTACTATCGCTGTCCATTGCTATGTCTGGTGGCGTGCTAGCGGCTGAAGTTGTGTGCGATACTGGGGTCATAGCATTATCGGGAATGGGTTGTGGCTGGCTTGGAGACGTGGTGGTTCTGTTGGGAGATTTGTTGGAGACATCGGGTGACTGTAGCGGAGAAGGTGAGCCGACAGTCAACATGACAACATCACATGGAGATTTGATCGGTGAATCTACCATCATGCTGAAACATTAAACAGTGAATAAGTAAGATTAATATCCTCAACTAAATGGGTCTTGCGTGTTCAGTGCGTGTTCTACGTTTATATATATCGTCGCTACCGGTTGCCCATATGAGCGACGTTATTAGTCATTATAGTATGCATAGCCGGGGATCGAACTTGCGTTAGTAGCATAGTGTAAAGAAATATTGATATTCAGTTTTCACTTATAGTCCTATCTTTTGATTGCATTTGATTTGTATATATGTTAAGGGCCTCATGGTAGATTGACTTTTGTTAAATGAGCTCTCTCGTACAATAAAGTCTTCATTATTATTATTATGTGTATGTGTGTTTTACGTTTATTTATCGTCGCTACCGGTTGTCCATATGAGCGACGCCTCATGAAGTGATTAGTCATTTTATATTTTGGAGGATAGTGCAATGATACAGAGAGAGACCCATTCCAGAGTCTCCTCTGGTTCTTTTACGTGTACTGTGTAAAGCAGCGACACGAGACCTCCGTTTAAAGTCCCATCTGAAAGACTGTTAATTTTATTAGGGTCAGACGGGGGGGATCGAACCTGCGATCCCTGGATTACCATGCGTGTTCAGAGCTCATACTAGGGATCTTGATATCCCCACATGGGGGCCCCATTTCCGCCTAATTATTTTTGTTTTACAATTTTCATATAAAATATTGTCCGGTTAGCTACATTGGCCATTGTAAAGCACTCCTTCTGTTCAAATGTTGTATTTAATGGTCATATTGCGTATTTTAACCATAATTTATTGAAATGTATTAAATGACATCATTTAACCCATTCAACACCAAGTAACTGACATGGACTGGTCCATGATATTTTCAGACCAATAAATAAATAAGAAAATTACATTTGGACCAGTTCATTTATGAAAATGGGTAATTTTTGTCTAAAAATAGTAATATTACTGGCAAAAAGTGCAGATCCTGATGAGACGGCTTGTTACGAACCTGCTCATCTGGATCTACACTTTTTGTAAGCCTATTGAGAAACCTGTGATGTTGAAAGGGTTAAGGACAGAATCGCGCGTTTTCTCACTTCTCCCAAAAATTCTGACCTAGGATGATCCATGATGTTTTGTAAAAGTCATTTCAACGACTATAACAAATGCATTCAATATGCATAGTTTTGCAACATATTCCGAAACACATTTAGATATTGTTATGCAGTAGTCTTACATATATTAGTAGAATATATATATATAAAATATAGAAACTACTAGTATTCCTATATGATCTCTGGTTATTGCTACTTAGTATATCTACATAAACTACTAGTATTCCTATATGATCTCTGGTTATTGCTACTTAGTATATCTACATAAACTACTAGTATTCCTATATGAGCTCTGGTTATTGCTACTTAGTATATCTACATAAACTACTAGTATTCCTATATGATCTCTGGTTATTTGTAATCGATTACCTTTAGGTATAATTATCTCAGTAATTATTTTAGTATTTATGTTTAGTAATAAGTATGTAAATAATACTCTACGTTCAATGATGCATATTCACGCTATTTAAAACTGTTAACATAAGGTGACTTATAGGCCCGTTGGGCCGGGTGTTAAAATTTGACATACTGAATATATGTTGTAAATATGTTGGAAAACACATGTCACTATGTTAAACAATTATCTTATCTTATCTTATATTTGATCCACTATGAAGGTTTTGTTTATCTGTTCTTGTGGTTTAATGTCGGACCAACAGCTTAGGTCATATAGTGACTCTCCAGCTATTATTGGTGGAGGAAGACTCTGGGTGCCCCACCTTGCGGTATTGTAGGCAGAGACTTGTACCTGGGTAGAACCACCAGGCTTCCGCAATCTAGCTGGATAGCTTCCTCGCTTGAAGTTCCTTATGGATATTTGTTGAAGGCTTCCGCAATCTAGCTGGATAGCTTCCTCGCTTGAAAGAATTCACTGTGTATGGATATTTTAATTATGTTGCAATGTATATAGATGTAAAATTATAAATCATAAAAGTATTTCATGCAGACTGAAAGTGAAAGTACTGACACCAATTGCAGACATAGCTGTGCTCCATTTATAACATGTGGTGTTTTGAAGTTGTGCAATATTTAATCGAATAGCTTCACTAATATTCTATATATACAGGAGCAGGAGGTTGTAGGCCAGGCAGAGTAACTCTAAGATGTCACTGTCAATTTTATTATGTGCATCGTGAAAGGGCTTCCACGGAGCCGTGTCTTGTAATGGCACTACACGTGTACTAATTGAGTAACTATGTACACTATCTTAATTGATGAACATAGTGAATATGGTTGAGAAGTGTTACTTAACTTAATATTATTAGATTTATGTTTAAATGATTTTATTTAGCAAGACTAAATAAATTGATGTATTTGTGAAATTTTGTTTCAAAGTTGAGAATTGGTTCCTAAACAACAATTTTGTCGATCAATCATACTAGTATTAAACTCTTTTTTTAGTTTAATCTTATTTTATTGCTCGATTCATTTTACATATACATGGGAATACAAAACATGACAAATTAAATAAAGGCAAACGGGTCAGGCCACATGTTCTAGCAACATTAGTTACAGCCCTTCCCGAAAAGTATTAAACACGCAACAATATGTAAAATGTCTCAAGTAAACAACAGAAAAAAGGTAAAAATGTCACTATAAGATCAGTCTACCGAAATAGTTACAAATATTATTCATTGAATGTTTATACGGCCTAACCTGTGTCATCACCTCCATTAAGAGACCAACCTGTATTAACCCATTCAACACCAAGTAACTAACATGGACTGGTCCATGATATTCATAAACCAATAAATGAATCAGAAAATCACATTTGGACAAGTTCATTTATCAAAATGGGTAATTATGTCTTAAAATAGTCATATCACTGGCAAAAAGTGCAGATCCTGATGAGACGGCTCGTCACGAGCCGGCTTATCTGGATCTACACTTTTTGTAAGCCTATTTAGAGGTCTGTGGTGTTGAAAGGGTTAAGCAGCCAGTTTTCAGATTCCCAAGATGTTACTTTTGCATTTGCCTTCTATTAAGCAGCCACCTGTGCTAAGCAGCCACTTTCTGTGATTCCCTTGGCTGGCTGCTTAAGATAGTTTGACTGTACAACATTTAAATACAAATTTCATTAGAAATTTGATAGAGAATTGGGTAGGCTTACGTTATCTATATACCCTACACAAAAATGAGCCCCAAATCACCCTCAGGTTCACACCCTGTACCTATTATTAGGGGACAGACATTCCATTTCTACATCCTGCGACACAGCGACAGATTTACGTGGAGCATTCGACCGAGACTTGGCAAACTCTAGAGCATAAAGTAGTACGTCTTGGAGGGGAAACCGCTTTACTCCTGTACCATAATTGATAAACCTGAAAATAGTTCAAATTAGTTAGTAACAAAGATTAGTTTATAGAAATTTATTTTAGCTCGATTGCGAAACAAGTTCTTACAACTTATATTAATCACTCTCGAGACCTCATTCCTGATGGAATCCATCACCACGAGGGAGAGAGAAGAGGCAACATGGAAATTAAATGCCTTGCCTAAGGGCACAATCGTAATGGCTTCAGCGGGGTTCGAACTCCGGACCTTTTGCACCTGAAGCGAACATGCTTCCACTGCGCTATCACGACTTCCACAACAAAGATTACATGATCCAACATACATTAAACATTATTTCAAATAATAATCAAAATGGTACAAATAATTATATATGTTATATTTCGGGTTTTATGCCTGCATCAGCACCATTTTGGGCTATATCGCCGGCGGGCAGTTTACCTAACAACACCTTTCCTGGGCATGCTCCAGCGGTTAACCAGTACTTGGGTGCACCAACCTCCGTAAGAAACTGCCAACATTTTCATATAAATGAGACACGTTCTGAGCGGGGCTCGAACCTGTGACCATCAGTGATGATAGATTACAGTGGTATACAAGTCAGCGACCTTAACCACTCGACCACGGAGGCGGACACAAATAATTTGATAATATTTACGGTAACTACCAAATTGTCTTCAAAGTAGAGGCAGGCAGCCTCATCCTTATTTTTATATGAAGAGACAGGAAGATGAAATATTTTCTTAAACTTCAGATCTCAAGTCAGGAGATTCAGGAAGACAAAATAAAAACTATTTTTTAATTTTCCAAACTGTCTTCGAGACAGGAATTCAATATTTAAGTTATTAATTTCCAAACTTCCATCAATTTAAAGCAATAAAGATAACTGTCAAAAAGCACACCAAAGATAAGTTGAATTATTTAAATAAATAACACCAAATACAGTAAAAACAAATCCTAATCAGTGTGTGTGTTTTACGTTTATTTAACGTCGCTACCGGTTGCCCACATGAGCGACGCCTCCTGAAGAGATTAGTCATTTTAGGTTTTTGGAGGTTAGTGCAATGATACAGACAGAGACCCATTCCAGAGTCTCCTCTGGTTCTTTTACGTTTAAAGCACCGACACGAGACCTCGGTTTAACGTCCCATCTGAAAGACTGTTAATTTTATTAGGGTCAGACGGGGGATTGAGCCTGCGATCCCTGGATTACCAGTCCAGTGTGTTATCACTGGACTACATATCCGTCTGTTCCTAATCAGTGTGTGTTTTACGTTTATTTATCGTCGCTACCGGCTGCCCATATGAGCGACGCCTCCTGAAGATATTAGTCATTTTAGATTTTGGAGGATAGTGCAGTGATACAGACAGAGACCCATTACAGAGTCTCCTCTGGTTCTTTTACGTGCACGGTGTAAAGCACCGACACGAGACCTCGGGTTAACGTCCCATCTGAAAGACTGTTAATTTTATTAGGGTCTGGAAACTCAGTCTCAAGCTTCTGATTGGTTCAGCTGACAGTAAACTCAGATTCAACCAATCAAATCACTTGAGATCTGAGAAAATCATTATAACTTCGGGCACTGGTGTTTTTCTATATTTGGGGTCAAACTAATAACCATATAATATCAATATTCATATCATCTTATTTAATATATGTTATAACAGATCTGTATGCAACGAATTGCTGTTTAATCATCTGGAGCAAAATGCATTAAATGACAATATGAAACTATTACCGTATTTAGCTATGTATAGTGCGCTACCGTGTATAGTGCGCACCCACGATCTGGCACGAAAATCGGCGGAAAAACTGAGTTCCGATGTATACTGCGCACGTGAAAAACGCAATTTTCCAAGTCAAAATTTAACATTTCTCAAGAATCGCTAAAAATTGTGCTCCGTGATTTTTACAACTTATATTAATCACTCGAGATATACCTCATCGAGTAACGGTAACGCACTCAGGCACACCTGCTCAAATTTCTCGACACGTTCTCAAACATCTCAACACGTTCTCAAACATGTCATATATTGTATATTATTATTATTATACCATTCTTATTGAGCTATCATATAAAGATTACATTTTCAAAAACGATTTACATAAACATGTAACATACATAACACAATATAACAATAAAAATCAAATGATTACAAAATGTACAATGTAGGGTTAAAAGTAGGGATGGCAACGAATAACCGAATATTCGATTATTCGCTCAAACGGCCGAATAATTGAATAATATTACAGTATTCGAATATTTGGTAGAAAAACAAAATATATTTGCAAAATTTAAATAAACTGTCATAAAATCAGATCGTTGTTGTTTTCTTTTCAATATATCATAAAACCTTACAAAGTTACAATACAAAAGTAATCGCCGGAGGAGGTGTGAATAAACCATGTTGTGATCGCAACCACGGCAGGTGTTAATTGACACTTGCCATGAAATTGGATAATTACAGTAGGTTCTAAGGTAGGTATTGTTTGAATTTTATTGTTAATTTATAAACATGTTAATCTATATTACTGATTGAACCAATTCAATATTGCAAACTAATTTGTTTGCAAATTGTTGCTGCTGGGTCAATATCGGGGGTTTTTGATATGATTTTAAAATTGTTTTGCCGAGAAAATACCTTTGAAATATTACTGAAAGTTTGCAGCAACAGTCACGCCCATATGTATTTAAATTTTTTAATTAACTGCTCAATATTACCCAAAAGTACTATTTAAAGTATGATTTTTTTGATGGTGTCTTCATTAAATGTTAATGCTTAATTTATGATATATTGTCAAAAACTAAATGTTCAAAATACGTCAGTCCCATCTGAACACATCTTCTCCGCAACTGGTCTACTTATCAACAAGCTAAGGAACAGATTATCCACTTCTCTTGTTGATAACATTATTTTTTTGAACAAGAACAACGTTCAAAAAGGTTGTGACATTGAGTTTTAATGTACACGCATGGTGAGATCGTACGGTACTACCCGTTGACATTTATGGACATATATATTGTATGTGTGAAATTTAGTACACATTGAAATGTTTCCAAGTAAATGAATTTGAATAAAGTTTAGCATGTTCTTATATAGAATTCTTCATTTATTATATATAGTAGCATAGGTATTAATTTGGTGTACTAACTTAAGTCTCATCGGGAATGGTAGCATGTATAGTAGACGATAACAATAACTGATTGAGTCGTCGCCAAATTTACAGGAAGAAGAAATGACGTAGGGCATAAAACAGAAAGTAGATTAATTGTGAAAAATTGTGTTTGAGATATTTTGAGTTTTTCACAGAATATTCGAATATCTTCCTGACCGAATATTCGAATACCGAAATCGCTATTCATTGCCATCCCTAGTTAAAAGCATGTGATATAAGTATGGAAAAAATAATATAATTTTGTATACATATTAGTTGGCTCCTAATATTATAAAACATGAGGTGACCGATTGGGAATTTTGTTGAGTGTAGTTTATAAACCAATGGTGGTCCGAAAAGATTGAAACTTTATACCTTTGTGTCACCTCACATAAACCACAGTTTGGCGATTGAAACCTGGCCATGAGGTCAGATATGAAACTAAAGTGATCTGATTGGTTGAGCCCAAAATCGGCACTACGCTCAACCAACTACAATGCTAATCTCTTTTTCTTCAAGTGCTCCGATGTGATAGTTCATGTTCTTGAACTTTCTTCATATAATATTATTCCTTTAAATATTAACCATTTTCTTTTTTACATCCAAAACTATTGACTCACTAATACATTAAGTTCTGAAATTCTTTAGCAAATACCTAGAATAGATTTCACGTATTTTCATTGTTATATTATATATTATTTTCCTGCCTATTGTATATCAATCAATTGATAGGGAGAAGAACTATATAAGTTTTCTTTCGTTCTAATCCCTTTCAGTCAAGTCTACTACTGTTAAATTATATGCAAAATGTTCATTTCTTGATTACATGTACAAATACTGAAATAAATAATGTTTAAACCAACTACAATGCTTGAGAATGAGCTGGAGAATGGAGAAATGTCTTGTCATAGTCGGGTTGTATTGGTTGAAATTTAGCAAAATACATATATTTCGCAAATGTATATAGAAACTAAAATTAGTATAAGCAGAGAGTATATTAACATCTTGCTCTTTTGTAAATCCATGTCGTTACCTACATGTACAGTCAAACCTGTGTTAGTGTTCACCTCTATTAAGCAGCCATCTGTGCTAAGCAGCAACTTTCTGTGATTCCCATGACTGGCTGCTTAAGACAGGTTTGACTGTATACATGTACTTGCTATAGACATTGTATGAATGTTTAATGCAATAAAGGTAGTGTTGTTGTATTGGAGAAATGCATTTACATGTAACTTATATTTCCGTAATCTTCTTTTTATTTTGAGGCCCCATAAGTAGGTAACCCCGTTTATTTTTTCTATGTAACATATACATATTCACAGAAATCACATCCAATACATAACAAGTATGGACAACCATAATTTGAACTTAATATAGCTGTAGTTGTCTCCCTTTATCATCAAAGAAAAAACCAACGTAATATTTTGACATATATGGCTCTTTGGGTGATTTTTAAGAGACTTTAATAAAATTAAATAGCCTAATTTTTAAGAGACTTTAAAGCGCCATTACATCGCAAAAAGCCCAAAAAAATGCATTGTTCACATATAAATACATTGCTACTACAAATTCTTCCGAATACACTCAAACACAAATATTGAATCAAGAAACAGTGTGTTTGTGGTCTACAAACTTTAAAAAGTGAATGTAGGATTTCATATACCGGTCATCCACATTCTTTGTCATTGTAGTGTCATTAATCGCTTGATACTGTCGCTTAGACATAATAAATTTAACTAAGTTTAGTCTACAAATAAATATGCATATGCACAAATATGAGATAGAACGGTAAATCTGTACCATAAATCTCGTTATTCGGGATGCACAGGTTGTATTACGCATTTATGTAGACCATGTTTACATTATTTTGCTATGTCAACAAACCGTTTATTATATAAATAACTTGTTTATTAGTTGGAATACTCAATTTTTGAGGCAAATATTTGGAAATAAATTATACCATATAATAGGAAATTACATTCTGTATAAATTTGCGTTTTCACAATTAAAATTAAATAAAGATATCTAATGATGAACATTTTTCCCCCCAAAGGATGTATCTGAATAATCTTTAGTTCTTTTTTGTCAAAAAAGATATATTTATGAGAATTATCACTGTTTTCAACACTTTTCAAGACTATATTTCCGTAATCTTACTTGTCCAACTTGGTTTGTAATGCTATTAATTCTTCCTTCAGTTTCTTTGCCCTCTCCCTCCGATCCCTCGTTTCAGTTCTATTACAATCCATATACCTACAAACACAAATGTGTCGTCTGTCACCTACTCTTTGTACAAACACAAATGTGTCGTCTGTCACCTACTCTTTGTACATACAACAAATGTGTCTGTCACATACTCTTTGTACATACAACAAATGTGTCATCTGTCACATACTCTTTGTACATACAACAAATGTGTCATCTGTCACATACTCTTTGTACATACAACAAATGTGTCTGTCACATACTCTTTGTACATACAACAAATGTGTCATCTGTCACATACTCTTTGTACATACAACAAATGTGTCGTCTGTCACATACTCTTTGTACATACAACAAATGTGTCGTCTGTCACATACTCTTTGTACATACAACAAATGTGTCGTCTGTCACATACTCTTTGTACATACAACAAATGTGACATCTGTCACATACTCTTTGTACATACAACAAATGTGACGTCTGTCACATACTCTTTGTACATACAACAAATGTGTCATCTGTCACATACTCTGTGTACGTACAACAAATGTGTCGTCTGTCACATACTCTTTGTACATACAACAAATGTGTCGTCTGTCACATACTCTTTGTACAAACAACAAATGTGTCATCTGTCACATACTCTTTGTACATACAACAAATGTGACGTCTGTCACATACTCTTTGTACATACAACAAATGTGTCATCTGTCACATACTCTTTGTACATACAACAAATGTGTCGTCTGTCACATACTCTTTGTACATACAACAAATGTGTCGTCTGTCACACACTCTTTGTACATACAACAAATGTGTCGTCTGTCACATACTCTTTGTACATACAACAAATGTGTCGTCTGTCACATACTCTTTGTACATACAACAAATGTGTCGTCTGTCACATACTCTTTGTACATACACAAATGTGTCGTCTGTCACATACTCTTTGTACATACAACAAATGTGTCATCTGTCACATACTCTTTGTACATACAACAAATGTGTCGTCTGTCACATACTCTTTGTACATACAACAAATGTGTCGTCTGTCACATACTCTTTGTACATACAACAAATGTGTCATCTGTCACATACTCTTTGTACATACAACAAATGTGTCGTCTGTCACATACTCTTTGTACATACAACAAATGTGTCGTCTGTCACATACTCTTTGTACATACAACAAATGTGTCGTCTGTCACATACTCTTTGTACATACAACAAATGTGTCGTCTGTCACATACTCTTTGTACATACAACAAATGTGTCGTCTGTCACATACTCTTTGTACATACAACAAATGTGTCGTCTGTCACATACTCTTTGTACATACAACAAATGTGTCGTCTGTCACATACTCTTTGTACGTACAACAAATGTGTCGTCTGTCACATACTCTTTGTACATACAACAAATGTGTCGTCTGTCACATACTCTTTGTACGTACAACAAATGTGTCGTCTGTCACATACTCTTTGTACATACAACAAATGTGACGTCTGTCACATACTCTTTGTACATACAACAAATGTGTCGTCTGTCACATACTCTTTGTACGTACAACAAATGTGTCATCTGTCACATACTCTTTGTACGTACAACAAATGTGTCGTCTGTCACATACTCTTTGTACATACAACAAATGTGTCGTCTGTCACATACTCTTTGTACGTACAACAAATGTGTCATCTGTCACATACTCTTTGTACATACAACAAATGTGTCGTCTGTCACATACTCTTTGTACATACAACAAATGTGTCGTCTGTCACATACTCTTTGTACATACAACAAATGTGACGTCTGTCACATACTCTTTGTACGTACAACAAATGTGTCGTCTGTCACATACTCTTTGTACGTACAACAAATGTGTCGTCTGTCACATACTCTTTGTACATACAACAAATGTGTCGTCTGTCACATACTCTTTGTACATACAACAAATGTGTCATCTGTCACATACTCTTTGTACATACAACAAATGTGTCGTCTGTCACATACTCTTTGTACATACAACAAATGTGTCATCTGTCACATACTCTTTGTACATACAACAAATGTGTCGTCTGTCACATACTCTTTGTACATACAACAAATGTGTCGTCTGTCACATACTCTTTGTACATACAACAAATGTGTCGTCTGTCACATACTCTTTGTACATACAACAAATGTGTCATCTGTCACATACTCTTTGTACATACAACAAATGTGTCGTCTGTCACATACTCTTTGTACGTACAACAAATGTGTCGTCTGTCACATACTCTTTGTACATACAACAAATGTGTCGTCTGTCACATACTCTTTGTACGTACAACAAATGTGTCATCTGTCACATACTCTTTGTACATACAACAAATGTGTCGTCTGTCACATACTCTTTGTACATACAACAAATGTGTCGTCTGTCACATACTCTTTGTACATACAACAAATGTGTCGTCTGTCACATACTCTTTGTACATACAACAAATGTGTCGTCTGTCACATACTCTTTGTACATACAACAAATGTGTCGTCTGTCACATACTCTTTGTACATACAACAAATGTGTCGTCTGTCACATACTCTTTGTACATACAACAAAT
Source organism: Archivesica marissinica (assembly GCA_014843695.1). Classification (NCBI taxonomy): domain Eukaryota; kingdom Metazoa; phylum Mollusca; class Bivalvia; order Venerida; family Vesicomyidae; genus Archivesica; species Archivesica marissinica. The sequence continues at coordinate 75,682,594 of CM026386.1, read as the reverse complement.
GTGTCGTCTGTCACATACTCTTTGTACATACAACAAATGTGTCGTCTGTCACATACTCTTTGTACGTACAACAAATGTGTCGTCTGTCACATACTCTTTGTACGTACAACAAATGTGTCGTCTGTCACATACTCTTTGTACATACAACAAATGTGTCGTCTGTCACATACTCTTTGTACGTACAACAAATGTGTCATCTGTCACATACTCTTTGTACATACAACAAATGTGTCGTCTGTCACATACTCTTTGTACGTACAACAAATGTGTCATCTGTCACATACTCTTTGTACGTACAACAAATGTGTCATCTGTCACATACTCTTTGTACGTACAATAAATGTGTCGTCTGTCACATACTCTTTGTACATACAACAAATGTGTCGTCTGTCACATACGCTTTGTACAAACAACAAATGTGTCATCTGTCACATACTCTTTGTACGTACAACAAATGTGTCGTCTGTCACATACGCTTTGTACAAACAACAAATGTGTCATCTGTCACATACTCTTTGTACGTACAACAAATGTGTCGTCTGTCACATACTCTTTGTACAAACACAAATGTGTCGTCTGTCACATACTCTTTGTACGTACAACAAATGTGTCATCTGTCACCTACTCTTTGTACATACAACAAATGTGTCTGTCACATACTCTTTGTACATACAACAAATGTGTCGTCTGTCACATACTCTTTGTACAAACAACAAATGTGTCATCTGTCACATACTCTTTGTACGTACAACAAATGTGTCGTATGTCACATACTCTTTGTACAAACAACAAATGTGTCGCCTGTCACATACTCTTTGTACAAACAACAAATGTGTTGTCTGTCACATACTCTTTGTACAAACACAAATGTGTCGTCTGTCACATACTCTTTGTACAAACAACACATGTGTCATCTGTCACATACTCTTTGTACAAACACAAATGTGTCGTCTGTCACATACTCTTTGTACAAACAACAAATGTGTCATCTGTCACATACTCTTTGTACAAACACAAATGTGTCGTCTGTCACATACTCTTTGTACAAACAACAAATGTGTCATCTGTCACATACTCTTTGTACATACAACAAATGTGTCGTCTGTCACATACTCTTTGTACAAACAACAAATGTGTCGTCTGTCACATACTCTTTGTACAAACAACAAATGTGTCATCTGTCACATACTCTTTGTACAAACAACAAATGAGATGCTACGCAGATATGGAACACAAAAAGATTAAATTTGATTTATTTCAAAACTAGTACATTCCATGAGAGAATGCCATCCTCTCTTTCTATGTGTACAGTTTTGTGGAGTCCTTCTTGGCGTAGTGGATTTGTGTGTTTTACGTTTATTTATCGTCGCTACCGGTTGCCCATATGAGCGACGCCTCCTGAAGAGATTAGTCATTTTAGATTTTTGGAGGATAGTGCAATGATACAGGGAGAGACCCATTCCAGAGTCTCCTCTGGGTCTTTTACGTGCATGGCATATAGCACAGACACGAGACCTCGGTTTAAATTTATTAGGGTCAGACAGGGGATCGAACCTGCAATCCCTGGATTACCAGTCCAGCGTGTTACCACTGGACTACAGATCCGTCTGTCTCACTTTCTATGTGTACATTTGTGTGGAGTCCTTCTTGACGTAGTGGATAGTGTATCCGCCAAGTAACCGTATTGTTGTGAGCTTGAATACCACCAGAGCCACGGCTGTGATACCCCTTAAATCCATATTGGCTCCTCTCTTTTCCTCTTGGTGATTGATTCCACCAGGTATGGGGTCTCGAGAGCGATTAAATTAGTTTAAACTTTATTTATTTTACAACGATTGCGAAGCAAGTTTTAACAACTTATATTAATCACTCTCGTTGGCGCCGATGAAAGCGGTAAATGTGGTCATTCGTGTGGGAGGAAACCGGAGTACCCGGAGAAAACCCACTTGTCCGATCTGGCGAGCACCGTACCATCTGACATACTTCTCGGTCCGAGGTTGCATTGGTGAGAAGCGAGCATGCTAACCACTGCGCTAATCGGATAGCCTAACAATGGGATAACTTTGGAAAAATCTCCTTTTTGCATTTCGTGTGATACTACACAGTACAAGTAAATGGTGTGTACCTGTCCCTATAGATGACGTGTGATGCTACACAGTACAAGTACCTACCTGTCCATATAGATGACGTGTGATGCTATACAGTACAAGTACCTACCTGTCCATATAGATGACGTGTGATGCTACACAGTACAAGTACCTACCTGTCCCTATAGATGACGTGTGATGCTACACAGTACAAGTACCTACCTGTCCCTATAGATGACGTGTGATGCTACACAGTACAAGTACCTACCTGTCCAATTAGATGACGTGTGATGCTACACAGTACAAGTAAATGATGTGTACCTGTCCCTATAGATGACATGTGATGCTACACAGTACAAGTACCTACCTGTCCATATAGATGACGTGTGATGCTACACAGTACAAGTACCTACCTGTCCCTATAGATGACGTGTGATGCTACACAGTACAAGTACCTACCTGTCCCTATAGATGACGTGTGATGCTACACAGTACAAGTACCTACCTGTCCAATTAGATGACGTGTGATGCTACACAGTACAAGTAAATGATGTGTACCTGTCCCTATAGATGACATGTGATGCTACACAGTACAAGTACCTACCTGTCCATATAGATGACGTGTGATGCTACACAGTACAAGTACCTACCTGTCCCTATAGATGACGTGTGATGCTACACAGTACAAGTACCTACCTGTCCATATAGATGACGTATGATGCTACACAGTACAAGTACCTGTCCATATAGATGACGTGTGATGCTACACAGTACAAGTCCATATAGATGACGTGTGATGCTACACAGTACAAGTACCTGTCCATATAGATGACGTGTGATGCTACACAGTACAAGTACCTGTCCATATAGATGACGTATGATGCTACACAGTACAAGTACCTGTCCATATAGATGACGTGTGATGCTACACAGTACAAGTACCTGTCCATATAGATGACGTGTGATGCTACACAGTACAAGTAAATGATGTGTACCTGTCCATATAGATGACGTGTGATGCTACACAGTACAAGTCCATATAGATGACGTATGATGCTACACAGTACAAGTCCATATAGATGACGTGTGATGCTACACAGTACAAGTACCTACCTGTCCCTATAGATGACGTGTGATGCTACACAGTACAAGTACCTACCTGTCCATATAGATGACGTGTGATGCTACACAGTACAAGTACCTACCTGTCCATATAGATGACGTGTGATGCTACACAGTACAAGTACCTACCTGTCCCTATAGATGACATGTGATGCTACACAATACAAGTACCTACCTGTCCATATAGATGACGTGTGATGCTACACAGTACAAGTACCTACCTGTCCCTATAGATGACGTGTGATGCTACACAGTACAAGTACCTACCTGTCCCTATAGATGACGTGTGATGCTACACAGTACAAGTACCTACCTGTCCAATTAGATGACGTGTGATGCTACACAGTACAAGTAAATGATGTGTACCTGTCCATATAGATGACTTGTGGAAATTCTATTTTATTGTGAATCTTTTCGGGTCGGCATATCTGTTGGTTAAACTGGAACCGTGAGAGTTCAAAGGTCAACACAGGAGGCAATCGGGTGAACCACAACTGTAAGGAAACAATTTGAAATGACAATTAAAATATGAGTAACTCACTAAGTATAGATTCTATATAAACAGAAATATAGATAGATTGTTACCTATGTAATCATACGTAATATAAAAACTATTTATTTTATGGTTTCTTTCCAATGAAATATAGAACCGTCTCCGTGGCCTAGTGGATAAGGCGTCCACATACGGAGCGGGAGGTTGAAGGTTCGAATCTCATCAGGGGTTCGTTCTGAAATGAACGGTTGATGATCCGCCAGCTAGTTATATAATGGTTACCGACTGCCTACCAGCCTGTCATACAAGTATAGGATTCGGGAAGTACTGATGTTCATAAAAAAGAGATGTCTCATAAGTCAGAAATGGCTGACCTTTTAAATAGAGGCGACGCTATAATAAACAAACACGTTACGTTACTTTTTATAGAAATTGATCAGTGAAATAAAACTGTTCCACTGGTTGAAAGCAGTAGAATAACACATAGCGACTGAAAGCAGTAGAATAACACATAGCGACTGAAAGCAGTAGAATAACACATAGCGACTGAAAGCAGTAGAATAACACATAGCGACTGAAAGCAGTAGAATAACACATAGCGACTGAAAGCAGTAGAATAACACATAGCGACTGAAAGCAGTAGAATAACACATAGCGGCTGAAAGCAGTAGAATAACACATCATAGCGACTGAAAGCAGTAGAATAACACATATATCCACTGCCCTGCACAGTGGTGCATAGCGTCTGAAAGCAGTAGAATAACACATTTTATATCTCACTGCCCTGCACATGTGGTGCATAGCGTCTGAAAGCAGTAGAATAACACATTTTATATCTCACTGCCCTGCACATGTGGTGCATAGCGTCTGAAAGCAGTAGAATAACACATTTTATATCTCACTGCCCTGCACATGTGGTGCATAGCGTCTGAAAGCAGTAGAATAACACATTTTATATCTCACTGCCTTGCACATGTGTACATAGCGGCTGCATGTTGAAATGTTGTCAACACGAATGATTTCTGACTCGAGCTGTCGGTGACGTCATTTAAGGTCGTCTAAACACAACGCTCTAGCGCCAATTAGCGCACAGTTGCATCGTTTTCTATCATGAAAACAATCTTCGGCCAAAACTAAAAAGAATATTTATTTGTTTAAGTGAATGATTAAATAATATTTCAGACATGAACATAGAAATAAAGCTAATATTATGACGAATGGCGCTAGCTAGTAGTGATAATAATGCTTTCAATGTTCATTTGGTGAAATATCATTCGATCATTCACTGAAACAAACTACTATCCTCTTAAGATTGTTTGTTATATCTCATTTGTTCACTAAGATAATTGAACATGTATCGACATATGTCAACATAAACATAATTTTTCACTAAGAAAAAGAATTTTGGGGAATCGTCCAAACAGAACGGCAACAGGTGCATCTCCCAGCCAGGGCCTGCTCTGGCTCTTATTTTTTTGTAGCCAAATATTTTTAGCCAAATCTGTGCTTCCTTTAGACAATTCCGGTGCGCGCCATTTTCCCCAAATAGAGTTTTTATAGTATATTTATTATAATGTATTTTAATGTGTCATGCAATTGTATCACTTAAATGATGTATGCCCATAAACTACAACTGAGGTAAGAGTTACATTTGCAATGATACATTACTTGACAAGTTGTGTCAACTTTCATTTTCAGTATCATTTTACAATGCATTCCTAGGGTTAGACAGTTAGACTAGTGCTGCATGTCAACTGTGCAAATTGTATTACATCACACGATGATTCAGTTTATTTACCCTCGCTGCCGGTAAACCATATGGGCGAGCAATCATGCTTTCGCACCGTCGATTATTCGATGAAGTGTTGAGTCGTCGGTGTCTTGTAGAGTGGTGTAGATTGAGGATTGTAGTTGTAGATTCCCGTGAAGATTTCGGTCCAAGATGATTAGTTTACTCGATAGTTATTCCTTGTTGGTTGAGTCTATGTTGCTTAAGTCCAAGATGATTATGTTCTAGAAGATTGTGGTACTGGTAGTTGAAGTCAAGTCTGGTCGCTGATTGGATGAAGAAATGAGGTCATCCAATCGCTGTGAAGGCACTTCTCCATCGTTGACTCAGTTATGGAGTGATATCAAACGACAGGGTGACAAGCCCTGTGCCGGATTCCTGGGTCGCTGATGTGCTGTAGCGTCTCCCTCCGCCATCATGTCCAAGGTGGTTGAAGGTCTGGTTGCTGATGTGCTGTAACGTCTCCCTCCGCCATCATGTCCAAGGTGGTTATTTTCTCGGTGGTATCTTAAACTTTCTCGGTGCTTTTTAGGGCCACATCCTCCACGATTAGTCGGCTCACAGCAGCAAAATGGTTCGGTTGTTCCGTCGTTGTCCACCACGTTGACGCATCCAGGGTCGTGGTCGCATCCCTCCGTCTTCAACCGCTCGCCCGTCATTGGAGACAGATAAAAGAGTTCGAGGCGACGGGTGCGCCATCCACGCGAAACGACTGCCGTCTTCTCCTGCCCAGTCACTCGTCGCCTCTTCAGCGCCCCAGCACTAGCTGTCGCTGATCTAGGTAAGTGTTGACACTCCGAAGAATCGATGCGGGTCCTCGTCTGTATGCGTCAGCGGCGTGGATTGGTCACTTCAGAACGGTGACCAAATTTCCTGCTGTTAAGTTACATCACATAAGACCTTTGATCTTTTTAGTAAACAGATTTCTTTGATTGACAGGTTATTGCTGTAAAGCTTTGATGAGTTGGCGGCATGCCAACAATGACTTGTAATCCTGATCAATTAACACCTGCCACTTATATTGCCAATACCATTGCTCAAATATGCCCAAATAAAATAAATATCCTGTTTTGATGGGATTACTCCGATTAGTTGTCTGGTTTAAAATTGGAATATTAAATATAATAAATGCCATGGCATAGGGTAAATATCTATTATTTCTTTGATCACAATCTTGGCTTCGGATATCTTCCAGTTTAAATACATGTACCATCGGTAGTTACCTTGACCCGAGTAATTTTCCGTAAATAGCTTTAGGATTTTTTCATTGGAATAGTTAATTTTTTTCTGGAAAAATCAACAGTGTCACGGTGTGGCGTCCGTGGTCCAATGGTAGAGCGTCGGATTTGGAATCTGGGTTCGATACTCAGTCAGGCCATGTATGTAGTGTCATTGAGCCTCACACACATTGCTCAGTACTGGTTATCCGCTATGGTCGGATAAGCATGCCCAGGAAAACATGTCTAGGTCCCCGCAAGGAGATTAATGGTACATATATACATACAGTCACGACAGAACACCTGACTTTGAAGCTTAAAAATCCCTCCCCGGGATCTTGTTAGTGTCGAACCCTGCATTCCTGATTAAAATGCTCATAAATAACACAAAGATATATAATAAGCATTCATAGTGTGTCCCATGTTTGCACACTGATCAAACATGCCCCATTAAATAAACAAACAACAACCTTAGCATGTACGATTCTCCAGCTAGTTATTGATGTTTTAAATGTACTCCATAGGCTAGCGAGATCATTGCTATTTATAGATACATGATAAGCATGAACATGTTTGTAAAGAAGTCCGAGATATTAGTCATGCGCGACACGATTTTACCTTGACCCGAGTAATTTTCCACAAATAGACTCGGGGAATTTCCAATTTTCGAATATTTTACAGATTTTTGCCGTTTTTATCATTTTAGCCAACATGAGTTTTTATTAGCCAATTTTAGCCAATGGCTACTCTGGCGATTGGCAGAGCGGGCCCTGCCAGCATTAAGTCATAGACAGGTACCCATGTAGAACAACCAACCTTCCACAAGCTTCCTCCATAGAATGCTGGCTGGGCACTCGTGCAATTTTATCGGAACAACTCGTGTAAGATTCGAAATCACAGCAGTGATGCACAATGAACACCTGGCAACCCATGGAATTAATTAGGAACAACATGTGCATGACACACTTGTTTATAAAATTTATTTTAACTTGATTGCGAAACAAGTTATTACAACTTATATTAATCACTCTCGAAACGGCTCCAGCGGTGCTCGAACTCCGGACCTTTCGCACCTGAAGCGAACACGCATCCACTGCGCTATCACGACTTCCACAACACGTGAATGACACATATCCACCATAGCGAGAAACAAGCCATCGCCCGCAGAGATATCCGCACGGCTTGGAATTCCCAAGGAATGGCTGTGTATAGCTGTATACTACAGATTGAACACTTTATTAACGCTCACCTCTTGTCCTGATTTCTGTGTAGTTTCACTGTTAACCGTTTCTATTTCTCTATGGGCCGTCGCCGCCTCCAAGCTCTCGTGAATATCCCGGAAACCGTTCACCTGCAACGGGAACTGGCCAAACGTCTCCTCATTACTGAATCCTTTACCTGAAACACATGAAATGCAATAGTTCTCGGTAATGTAGTCCAGTGGTAACACGCTGGACTGGTAATCCAGGGATCGCAGATTCGATCCCGCGTCTGACCCTAATAAAATTAACAGTCTTTCAGATGGGACGTTAAACCGAGGTCTCATGTCGGTGCTTTACACTGTGCACGTAAAAGAACCAGTGGAGACTCTGGAATGGGTCTCTTGTCTGTATCATTGCACTATCCTCCTAAAATCTAACATTACTAATATCTTCAGGAGGAGTCGCTCATATGGGTAACCGGTAGCGACGATAAATAAACGTAAAACAAACACAATAGTTCTCGGTGATGAAATGCCAATTAATAAGTTAGCGAATGGGTTATCTGCATTGCGGTATGCTGTGTTTTGGGATAGTAAATGAACCTAGGCTAATACTAGAGGGCAATTTGGGTTTCTGCCTGCAGGGAAGGAGCTAGAAGGTGATTTGGGAGAAATAGTCTCTCCGAACTGTCAGGTTTCTGCTTGCAGGGATGGAGCTAGTGGGTGACTTTGGAGAAATAGTCTCCCTGAGCTGCCAGGTTTCTGCTTGCAGGGAAGGAGCTAGAAGGTGATTTGGGAGAAATAGTCTCTCCGAACTGCCAGGTTTCTGCTTGCAGGGGTGGAGCTAGTGGGTGATTTGGGAGAAATAGTCTCCCTGAGCTGCCAGGTTTCTGCTTGCAGGGATGGAGCTAGTGTGTGATTTGGGAGAAATAGTCTCCCTGAGCTGTCGGGTTTCTGCTTGCAGGGATGTAGCTAGTGGGTGATTTGGGAGAAATAGTCTCCCTGAGCTGCCAGGTTTCTGCTTGCAGGGATGGAGCTAGTGTGTGATTTGGGAGAAATAGTCTCCCTGAGCTGTCGGGTTTCTGCTTGCAGGGATGTAGCTAGTGGGTGATTTGGGAGAAATAGTCTCCCTGAGCTGCCAGGTTTCTGCTTGCAGGGATGTAGCTAGTGGGTGATTTGGGAGAAATAGACTTCCTGAGCTGCCGGGTTTCTGCTTGCAGGGATGTAGCTAGTGGGTGATTTGGGAGAAATAGACTCCCTGAGCTGCCGGGTTTCTGCCTGCAGGGGTGTAGCTAGTGGGTGAACAATGATAAAAACACATACACCTCAGTTGTCAGTTGTTTCAGGGTTCCTTCTGTCTGAATGTTTGCCTGCGCCACTTCTGTCGCCAATTGAAAAACACTGGAGCCAACTAAGAGCCATATAGTTCACAAATAAATATTTGAAGCCATGTATTTGACAAAACATTTTTAAAAAAAGGTTGCGTCAAATATTTTCGCCAATTCACAAAATTTAGCGCCATTGGCGACCGACAGCGGGAACCCTGGGTTTATATTTGGCATCACGTTCATCAGAGGAATGTCTCCTGTAAAGTGTATCAAAATCGATTTATAGGTACATCAAGAGCTGCAGTCAATCTTAGTCTGTGCCAAATTTTATGAAATTCCTCAAATGACAAATGAGCAGATATACCCCACCCCCATATAGGTCTCCATGGCCTAGTGGTTAAGGCGTCCGCCTACGGAGCGGGAGGTCGAAGGTACGAACCTCGTCAGGCGTTCGCTTTGATATGGCCGGTTGGTGAGCCGCCAGCTAGTTAAATAATGGTTACCGATTGCCTACCAGCCTGGGATTCGGGAAGTACTGATGTTCATAAAATAAGGTGCTCATAAATCAGTAATGGCTGGCCTTTTCAATAGGGGTGACTTTGCTATAGGTGGTGCGTTTTTAAATTGTGCATGTTTACAAACAATCCAGAGAACAGCTGCATCTAGAATAGAACAAATATTGATGGTGATTATTCCCACCACAAGACTGCTGTTACTTAACCCTTAGCATGCTAGCGGCAGATAGAATAAAATCACATTTGCAAACAGCATAGAGCCAGATCAGATGGCACCAACCAGCCAAAGTCATGACTCAGAAATGTCTGTCTGAAAATTCAGGACTTGTGGGAAGTGGCATAACAATCTCATGTTAGCCGTGAATGGCCCACTTACTTACCTTCATTCACTCCATCTGCTCTGAACTGCCCATAGAAGAGGTCCACCATAGGGTTACTGCAACTCTTCTCATTCACGTTACTCGTCGAATTATCTGACCTGTCAATAAAAACATTGTCGTCACTCATTGAATTATCTGACCTGTCATTAAATACATTGTCGTTACTCATTGAATTATCTGACCTGTCAATAAAAACATTGTCGTCACTCATTGAATTATCTGACCTGTCATTAAATACATTGTCGTTACTCATTGAATACACCCAAAAAACATATCTGACCTGTCATTAAAAACATAGTTGTTACTCATTGAATTATCTGACCTGTCATTAAAAACATTGTCGTTACTCATTGAATTATCTGACCTCCTCAATAAAAACATTGTCGTTACTCATTGAATTATCTGACCTGTCAATAAAAACATTGTCGTCACTCATTGAATTATCTGACCTGTCATTAAATACATTGTCGTTACTCATTGAATTATCTGACCTGTCATTAAAAACATAGTCATCACTCATTGAATTATCTGACCTGTCATTAAATACATTGTCGTTACTCATTGAATTATCTGACCTGTCATTAAAAACATTGTCGTTACTCATTGAATTATCTGACCTGTCAATAAAAACATTGTCGTCACTCATTGAATTATCTGACCTGTCAATAAAAACATTGTCGTCACTCATTGAATTATCTGACCTGTCAATAAAAACATTGTCGTTACTCATTGAATTATCTGACCTGTCAATAAAAACATTGTCGTTACTCATAGAATTATCTGACCTGTCAATAAAAACATTGTCGTCACTCATTGAATTATCTGACC
>CM026386.1:75578825-75670634 GCA_014843695.1 Archivesica marissinica | reverse complement strand
TAGTCTCCCTGAGCTGCCAGGTTTCTGCTTGCAGGGATGGAGCTAGTGTGTGATTTGGGAGAAATAGTCTCCCTGAGCTGTCGGGTTTCTGCTTGCAGGGATGTAGCTAGTGGGTGATTTGGGAGAAATAGTCTCCCTGAGCTGCCAGGTTTCTGCTTGCAGGGATGTAGCTAGTGGGTGATTTGGGAGAAATAGACTTCCTGAGCTGCCGGGTTTCTGCTTGCAGGGATGTAGCTAGTGGGTGATTTGGGAGAAATAGACTCCCTGAGCTGCCGGGTTTCTGCCTGCAGGGGTGTAGCTAGTGGGTGAACAATGATAAAAACACATACACCTCAGTTGTCAGTTGTTTCAGGGTTCCTTCTGTCTGAATGTTTGCCTGCGCCACTTCTGTCGCCAATTGAAAAACACTGGAGCCAACTAAGAGCCATATAGTTCACAAATAAATATTTGAAGCCATGTATTTGACAAAACATTTTTAAAAAAAGGTTGCGTCAAATATTTTCGCCAATTCACAAAATTTAGCGCCATTGGCGACCGACAGCGGGAACCCTGGGTTTATATTTGGCATCACGTTCATCAGAGGAATGTCTCCTGTAAAGTGTATCAAAATCGATTTATAGGTACATCAAGAGCTGCAGTCAATCTTAGTCTGTGCCAAATTTTATGAAATTCCTCAAATGACAAATGAGCAGATATACCCCACCCCCATATAGGTCTCCATGGCCTAGTGGTTAAGGCGTCCGCCTACGGAGCGGGAGGTCGAAGGTACGAACCTCGTCAGGCGTTCGCTTTGATATGGCCGGTTGGTGAGCCGCCAGCTAGTTAAATAATGGTTACCGATTGCCTACCAGCCTGGGATTCGGGAAGTACTGATGTTCATAAAATAAGGTGCTCATAAATCAGTAATGGCTGGCCTTTTCAATAGGGGTGACTTTGCTATAGGTGGTGCGTTTTTAAATTGTGCATGTTTACAAACAATCCAGAGAACAGCTGCATCTAGAATAGAACAAATATTGATGGTGATTATTCCCACCACAAGACTGCTGTTACTTAACCCTTAGCATGCTAGCGGCAGATAGAATAAAATCACATTTGCAAACAGCATAGAGCCAGATCAGATGGCACCAACCAGCCAAAGTCATGACTCAGAAATGTCTGTCTGAAAATTCAGGACTTGTGGGAAGTGGCATAACAATCTCATGTTAGCCGTGAATGGCCCACTTACTTACCTTCATTCACTCCATCTGCTCTGAACTGCCCATAGAAGAGGTCCACCATAGGGTTACTGCAACTCTTCTCATTCACGTTACTCGTCGAATTATCTGACCTGTCATTAAAAACATAGTTGTTACTCATTGAATTATCTGACCTGTCATTAAATACATTGTCGTTACTCATTGAATTATCTGACCTGTCATTAAAAACATTGTCGTTACTCATTGAATTATCTGACCTGTCAATAAAAACATTGTCGTCACTCATTGAATTATCTGACCTGTCATTAAATACATTGTCGTTACTCATTGAATTATCTGACCTGTCATTAAAAACATAGTTGTTACTCATTGAATTATCTGACCTGTCATTAAAAACATTGTCGTTACTCATTGAATTATCTGACCTCCTCAATAAAAACATTGTCGTTACTCATTGAATTATCTGACCTGTCAATAAAAACATTGTCGTCACTCATTGAATTATCTGACCTGTCATTAAATACATTGTCGTTACTCATTGAATTATCTGACCTGTCATTAAAAACATAGTTGTTACTCATTGAATTATCTGACCTGTCATTAAAAACATTGTCGTTACTCATTGAATTATCTGACCTCCTCAATAAAAACATTGTCGTTACTCATTGAATTATCTGACCTGTCAATAAAAACATTGTCGTCACTCATTGAATTATCTGACCTGTCATTAAATACATTGTCGTTACTCATTGAATTATCTGACCTGTCAATAAAAACATTGTCATCACTCATTGAATTATCTGACCTGTCATTAAATACATTGTCGTTACTCATTGAATTATCTGACCTGTCATTAAAAACATTGTCGTTACTCATTGAATTATCTGACCTGTCATTAAAAACATTGTCGTCACTCATTGAATTATCTGACCTGTCAATAAAAACATTGTCGTCACTCATTGAATTATCTGACCTGTCATTAAATACATTGTCGTTACTCATTGAATTATCTGACCTGTCATTAAAAACATTGTCGTTACTCATTGAATTATCTGACCTGTCAATAAAAACATTGTCGTCACTCATTGAATTATCTGACCTGTCATTAAATACATTGTCGTTACTCATTGAATTATCTGACCTGTCATTAAAAACATAGTTGTACTCATTGAATTATCTGACTGTCATTAAAAACATTGTCGTTACTCATTGAATTATCTGACCTCCTCAATAAAAACATTGTCGTTACTCATTGAATTATCTGACCTGTCAATAAAAACATTGTCGTCACTCATTGAATTATCTGACCTGTCATTAAATACATTGTCGTTACTCATTGAATTATCTGACCTGTCATTAAAACATAGTTGTTACTCATTGAATTATCTGACCTGTCATTAAAAACATTGTCGTTACTCATTGAATTATCTGACCTCCTCAATAAAAACATTGTCGTTACTCATTGAATTATCTGACCTGTCAATAAAAACATTGTCGTCACTCATTGAATTATCTGACCTGTCAATAAAAACATTGTCGTTACTCATTGAATGATCTGACCTGTCAATAAAAACATTGTCGTCACTCATTGAATTATCTGACCTGTCATTAAATACATTGTCGTTACTCATTGAATTATCTGACCTGTCATTAAAAACATAGTTGTTACTCATTGAATTATCTGACCTGTCATTAAAAACATTGTCGTTACTCATTGAATTATCTGACCTCCTCAATAAAAACATTGTCGTTACTCATTGAATTATCTGACCTGTCAATAAAAACATTGTCGTCACTCATTGAATTATCTGACCTGTCATTAAATACATTGTCGTTACTCATTGAATTATCTGACCTGTCAATAAAAACATTGTCATCACTCATTGAATTATCTGACCTGTCATTAAATACATTGTCGTTACCCATTGAATTATCTGACCTGTCATTAAAAACATTGTCGTTACTCATTGAATTATCTGACCTGTCATTAAAAACATTGTCGTTACTCATTCAATTATCTGACCTGTCATTAAAAAAATTGTTGTCACTCGTCGAATTATCTGACCTGTCTAGAAAAACATTGTCGTTACTTATTGAATTATCTGACCTGTCTATAAAAACATTGTCGTTATTCGTAGATTGTTTGATGTGTCATTGAAAACAATATCAACACTTGAATGAACTTCAGTCCAAATTAGTTTGTTTTTTTTAACGTTTATTTATCGTCGCTACCGGTTACCCATATGAGCGACGCCTCCTGAAGAGATTAGTTATTTTAGATTTTGGAGGATAGTGCATGATACAGACAGAGACCCATTCCAGAGTCTCCTCTGGTTCTTTTACGTGCACAGTGTAAAGCACCGACACGAGACCTCGGTTTAACGTCCCATCTGAAAGACTGTTAATTTTATTAGGGTCAGACGGGGGATCGAACCTGCGATCCCTGGATTACCAGTCCAGCGTGTTACCACTGACTACATATCCGTCTGTTCCAAATTAGTTTAGGTTTATTCTGGTATTTATTGAATGTTCTTGAAAATGTTCAACCGTGGTTACTACTTTAAATGAACACGTTACCCTTCAGCCGGAGTGCACGGTCTAGATGATGATTTGAAGGCATCCTCTAACCAGTCTAACAACTTGTGCTGGAACTCACTTACATCCTGAAATAAAAATAGACTGGTATTCGTAGTCAATTTACACTAAATGCAAACTGGTACTCAATTTACTCTAAATGTCAATTTATACTTAATGAGCTCATGTAGTCAATTTACAATAAATGCAGACTGGTAGTCAATCTACACTAAATTCACACTGGTAGTCAATCTACACTAAATTCAGACTGGTAGTCAATCTACACTAAATTCAGACTGGTAGTCAATCTACACTAAATTCAGACTGGTAGTCAATCTACACTAAATTCAGACCGGTAGTCAATTTACAATATATTCAGACTGGTAGTCAATTTACAATAAATTCAGACTGGCTGAAGGATATTACTACCATATATGCAGACTGGTAGTCAGTTTATTATAAATGTGAACAGGTAGAAACTGGTAGTCATTCTACACAATAAAATGTAGTTTACACACATAATTATGAATGTTGATGGCATCAGTAGCAGTATTTGTGCAACCTGTCTAGTTGTAGCAGTATTGAACACCGTTATAGCGCAGTGGATGCGCATTTGCTTCAGGTGCAAAAGGCTCGGAGTTCGAGCTCTGCTGGAGCCGTTACGATTGTGCCCTGAGGCAAGGCATTTAAATTCCACATGCCTCTTCTCTCTCCTTCATGGCGATGGATTCCATCAGGAATGATGTCTCGAGAGTGATTAATATAAGTTGAAAGGAAATAACTTGTTTCGCAATCGAGCTAAAATAATATTTGTATAAACTAATTTTAGCCCAATTCCTGTTAACCTGCCAATCATGACTAAAGTTGCTTTTGCACACAGCATAGAGCCAGATCATATGACAGAGAATGTGCCATCTGATCTGGCTCTATGCTGTTTGCTATTCGCATAGCGGAGCTAAAACACTTGTCTGAATAGCAAACAACATAGATCCTGATCAGACGCGGCGATCTGGATCTATGTTGTTTGTACATTGCATCCAATTTATTCGGCAGGTTATTCGGCAGATTATGGGTTAATGAAAGCACTAATACATCAATTTCATGTACTATGCATCTTCAAATATTTGTGGTTAGAGCACTCACTTCTCACCAATGCAAACCGGGTTCGATCCTCGGACCAGGAAGTATGTGAGATGGTACAGTGGTCGCCAGATCGGACAGGTGGGTTTTCTGAGGGTACTCCGGTTTCCTCCCATGCGAATGACCACATATACGCTTTCATCCGCGCCAACGAGAGTGATTAATATAAGTTGCTAAAACTTGCTTCGCAATCATTGTAAAATAAATAAAGTTTACAAACAAACATAGAAATGTTGAAGACAAACAAACGGCATTTATGTGACCTTCACCTTAAATGAAAGGTTTGGGATACTAGTATCAAATATATTAGGCATAGCAAATCTGTAAGATTCTAGTAAAAAGAAACGAACATAATCCCCCCTATGTTTTTTGACACAGACGGACATAATCTCCATATATGTATGTATGTATGTATGTTCCATTAATGTCAAACCCCTTACAGGGACCTAGACATGTTTTCCTGGGCAGGCTTAGCCGACCTAAGTGGTTAACCAGTATTAAGCAATGTGTGTGAGGTGCCTTGCTCAATGACACTACATACGTGGCCTGACCGAGTATCGAACCCGGGACCGTTCGATTCCAAATCCGACGCTCTACCACTGGACCACGGATGCCACACATATAAAAACCCAGGTATGACATAATCCTCCCTTTACAGATTCAAGGTATGACCTCTAGCTGAGGGGATAGTGTCTGGGATTTGTGTTTTACGTTTATTTATAGTCGCTACTGGTTGCCCATATGAACGACGCCTCCTGAAGAGATTAGTCATTTTTGATTTTTGGAGGATAGTGCAATGATACAGACACAGACCCATTCCCGAGTCTCATCTGGTTCTCTTACGTGCACGGTGTAAAGCACCGACACGAGACCTTGGTTTAACGTCCCATCTGAAAGACTGTTAATTTTATTAGGGTCAGACGGGGGATCGAACCTGCGATCCCTGGATTACCAGTCCCGCGTGTTACCACTGGACTACAGATCCGTCTGTAATGTCCGGGAGAGGGATTATGTCTGTATACCCACACAAATATCTGCTTCTGACATATGACCGTGAAGTTGATGTTCTGACACAGGACTGTGAAGTTGATGTTCTGACAAGGGCCGTGACAGGGGGTACAACCAGCCAATAACGATAACTGACACAAACCTGCTGACTGTCTGTCACGCTTGTGTTACTGACAACGGTTGTTGAAAATGCTTCCTTCAGAATGTCCACCGCCTTGGATGGGTCGACGTATTTCCGCTTTGAGCCTACCATCAGTGCAAAAATATGACGCAATTCCTGCATGAACCGCAGGTTTCTTTTCACCTATAATTTAAATATTAACTCTCTGAAATGAATATTGTCATACTATGATTGAATAGTGAACACTGCCATACTATGATTGAATAGTGAACACTGCCATACTATGATTGAATAGTGAACACTGCCATACTATGATTGAATAGTGAACACTGCCATACTAGATTAAGTAATGTCTACTGTAATCTCATGTTTATAGAACATTTATAATGTTAAACTGTTATACTAGATTAAGTAATGCATACTGTAATCTCATGTTTATAGAACATTTATAATGTTAAACTGTTATACTAGATTAAGTAATGCATACTGTAATCTCATGTTTATAGAACATTTATAATGTTAAACTGTTATACTAGATTAAGTAATGCATACTGTAATCTCATGTACATAGACCATTTATAATGTTAAACTGTTATACTAGATTAAGTAATGCATACTGTAATCTCATGTACATAGAACATTTATAATGTTAAACTGTTATACTAGATTAAGTAATGCATACTGTAATATCATGTTTATAGAACATTTATAATGTTAAACTGTTATACTAGATTAAGTAATGCATACTGTAATCTCATGTACATAGAACATTTATAATGTTAAACTGTTATACTAGATTAAGTAATGCATACTGTAATCTCATGTTTATAGAACATTTATAATGTTAAACTGTTATACTAGATTAAGTAATGCATACTGTAATCTCATGTTTATAGAACATTTATAATGTTAAACTGTTATACTAGATTAAGTAATGCATACTGTAATCTCATGTACATAGAACATTTATAATGTTAAACTGTTATACTAGATTAAGTAATGCATACTGTAATCTCATGTATATAGATACATTTATAATGTTAAACTGTTATACTAGATTAAGTAATGCATACTGTAATCTCATGTTTATAGAACATTTATAATGTTAAACTGTTATACTAGATTAAGTAATGCATACTGTAATCTCATGTATATAGATACATTTATAATGTTAAACTGTTATACTAGATTAAGTAATGCATACTGTAATCTCATGTACATAGATACATTTATAATGTTAAACTGTTATACTAGATTAAGTAATGCATACTGTAATCTCATGTACATAGATACATTTATAATGTTAAACTGTTATACTAGATTAAGTAATGCATACTGTAATCTCATGTATATAGATACATTTATAATGTTAAATTGCATATACCGGTAGTACTTATCTCATGTATATAGATACATTTATAATGTTAAACTGCATATACCGGTAGTACTTATCTCATGTATATAGATACATTTATAATGTTAAACTGCATATACCGGTAGTACTTATCTCATGTATATAGATACATTTATAATGTTAAACTGCATATACCGGTAGTACTTATCTCATGTATATAGATACATTTATAATGTTAAACTGCATATACCGGTAGTACTTATCTCATGTATATAGATACATTTATAATGTTAAACTGCATATACCGGTAGTACTTATCACATGTATATTATTGATAGTGTTATCAAGTGATTGTGAATTTTTTTTTTTTAAAACTCTGAAATGAGTCAGAACAAAGTATCAACTGACATCAATAAACAAACCAAGAGATGAGACAAAAGCAATTTTTAAAACACACCCAATTGTTCCCTAGCAACACAATTGTGAACAGCAAACATGTCCTCTTAATAGAGTATCGTTGATTGTACATAACGGTATATGACAAACCAATAGAAATGTCGATTATACAAAATACAATTTTTAGCTCATCTGCATTTAATTTTATTTTTCATAAATTGGTAGGAAACGGATCGAGTACAGTTCCAAGACATTGTAAAACATGAATTTCTTATATAAAGGGGACATATTCATTTCAATATCTATGAATTTTTTTATTTAAGCACATTGTTATGTAATATGTATAATTAGTATCATTTGCGGAATCAACTAAAATTCCGAGTTATTATGGCGAGTGAAAGATTTTTAATCAGATGTTCCCAAACTGACGAATCTGAAAATGTCCATTCATAATGTAATATAACGACATGAATACTCGGAATTACTATGAAAAGAAGTGATTTTCATAAAATATATTTAGTTACGATTTGCATTAAATCATAAAAACTCGTAAATGAAGTTGTTTATTGGCTACAAAGAAATTTTACCAATCACTGGCGTGTAGAATTTGCGATAGCCCCGTCATCAGTATATTCAAAATGGACGAGCTTAGATTTACAACTGGAGTGACCGATTTCAAAACAAAATGCGGGTAGCTTATAGTTTGTTCCAGAAAATGATTTTGGTATCGACAATAAGATAAAAGCATGACCTTTTAATAAATATTCATTAAATCAGCAGAAAAGTCGTATTTTCATGTAAATTTGGCTCCAACTTTACTGGAATATATCTAGGCTTATGGTTGTTGGCAAATTTTACAGACATCTTCGTTCATTGGCCGAAGCCGGAGTTACGGTGCTTATTTTTAGACGGATTCCACCCTCTCCGATCGCATTTCACAGGCAGATTAGGATAATTATACTGTTGAGAAAATGTTCGATGACGCTTGAGCACTCATCGTCACGGGTCAAAGTTGACCCACTATGCATTTTCACCAAGAGTCAAACAAGCGTCTTAAATACTGATTTTCATGCGTCAAAACCCCGGAGCGCAGGTCAAATGAACGCCCTGATTAAAGCAGCCATTGCCCATTGGTATTATTTACTAAACGTTAATTTTTGGTTGCGGAGGTAGATAGTTCAGTTGTGTTATTGCCAGGCAGTAGTGGTACAGGGTTTAAACCTTGCGGAGGTAGATAGTTCAGTTGTGTCAGGCAGTAGTGGTATAGGGTTTAGACCTTGCGGAGGTAGATAGTTCAGTTGTGTCAGGCAGTAGTGGTATAGGGTTTAGACCTTGCGGAGGTAGATAGTTCAGTTGTGTCAGGCAGTAGTGGTATAGGGTTTGACCTTGCGGAGGTAGATAGTTCAGTTGTGTCAGGCAGTAGTGGTATAGGGTTTAGACCTTGCGGAGGTAGATAGTTCAGTGTGTCAGGCAGTAGTGGTATAGGGTTTAGACCTTGCGGAGGTAGATAGTTCAGTTGTGTCAGGCAGTAGTGGTATAGGGTTTAGACCTTGCGGAGGTAGATAGTTCAGTTGTGTCAGGCAGTAGTGGTATAGGGTTTAGACCTTGCGGAGGTAGATAGTTCAGTTGTGTCAGGTAGTAGTGGTATAGGGTTTAGACCTTGCGGAGGTAGATAGTTCAGTTGTGTCAGGCAGTAGTGGTATAGGGTTTAGACCTTGCGGAGGTAGATAGTTCAGTTGTGTCAGGCAGTAGTGGTATAGGGTTTAGACTTATTATTACCTCTATATTTCCAGCTACGACTTGCGACACTTCCTTGTTCGGTTGATAGGTTAGCACTAGATGACGGAACCTCCGCAGATGGAATAAGGACTGTAACAGATATAAGCATAACATATAATATGTGTATCTACCACAAAACCCTTAAGTT
The DNA here is from genome assembly GCA_014843695.1 of Archivesica marissinica. Taxonomy (NCBI): domain Eukaryota; kingdom Metazoa; phylum Mollusca; class Bivalvia; order Venerida; family Vesicomyidae; genus Archivesica; species Archivesica marissinica. Next base: position 75,660,918 of record CM026386.1, on the reverse strand, counting down.
TTACTTTAATACAACAATTAACTGTTTCATATCTCCATTATGCTACATCAGACCGCAGGGTTATAAAACTGTTCTCAGATCTCAAACTCTAACTCAAGGAATTTGATTGGTTGATTCTGTGTTTTCCACCCAGCAGAACCAATCAGAAGCTTGAGTCCGAGTTTGAGATTGGAGAAAAGTTTTATAACCTCGGGGCCTGGGCTGTGATTTGAAATTTGTGAAGAGATGAAATTTGCCCTTAGCCTGCCGAATAAATTTGACCAAATGTGCAAACAACATAGATCCAGATCAGCCGCATCCTAACGCCATGTCTGATCAGGATCTATGTTGTTTGCTATTCAGACGAGTCATTTAGCTCCACTATCCGAATAGCAAACCACAAAGAACCTGATCATACCCCCGGTCATATCCTACACATGTTTGAAAACAAAGGAGGACAAATAACACGACCTGTATAGTGTTAGTTTTAGGGTTCTACCTTGCATCTGAATTAGGGGGGGATTATGTCATACCTGTGTTTTTATATGGGGGGATTATGTCATACCTGTGTTTTTATATGGGAGATTATGTCATACCTGTGTTTTTATATGGGGGGATTATGTCATACCTGTGTTTTTATATGGGGGATTATGTCATACCTGTGTTTTTATATGGCAGGATTATGTCATACTGGTTTTTATATGGGGATTATGTCATACCTGTGTTTTTATATGGCAGGATTATGTCATACCTGTTTTTTTATGGGGGGATTATGTCATACCTGTGTTTTTATATGGGGTGATTATGTCATACCTGTGTTTTATATGGGGGGATTATGTCATACCTGGTTTTATATGGGGGGATTATGTCATACCTGTGTTTTTATATGGGGGGTATGTCATACCTGTGTTTTTATATGGGGGGATTATGTCATACCTGTGTTTTTATATGGGGGGATTATGTCATACCGTGTTTTTATATGGGGGGATTATGTCATACCTGTGTTTTTATATGGGGGGATTATGTCATACCTTGGTTTTTATTGGGGGGATTATGTCATACCTGTGTTTTTATATGGGGGGGATATGTCATACCTGTTTTTATGTGGGGTGATTTGTCATACTGTGTTTTTATATGGGGGGATATGTCATACCTGTGTTTATGTGGGGGGGATTATGTCATACCTGTTTTTTTATGTGGCGGGATTATGTCATACCTGTTTTTTTATGTGGGGTGATTATGTGCACCGGTGTCAAAATAACATGGGTGAGGGATTATGTGCGAGGGTGATGATGTCCGAGGGTGATTATGTGCGAGGGTGATGATGTCCGAGGGGGATTATGTGCGAGGGTGATGATGTCCGAGGGGGATTATGTGCGAGGGTGATGATGTCCGAGGGGGATTATGTGCGAGGGTGATGATGTCCGAGGGGGATTATGTGCGAGGGTGATGATGTCCGAGGGGGATTATGTGCGAGGGTGATGATGTCCTACACTTATATACTACTAGTGCTGTGCTGTAGTGGCACAACGAAACATCAGCTTAGCAATAGAGAACCTAAATTGAACACAAATGTACTGGTAGTTACTTTCATACAGCCCCTATTTTTGTGGTTAAAGATAGACAATCAATCAGAAAGTACCCGGTACCTGGCTCGTTCAATTACCTGAATAACAGCACTGAACCAGCATGTATTGCCAACATTCTTAAGACCAATCGGCCAGTCGTCGCTACGTTTGCGTTCATGTGGATTTAGTGGGTCAACAAACCAGAGGTCACCACGTTTACGTTTGGTGCCAGCCTTGCTTTCTATCAGACTTTGTTCTAAGACTCTGAAAATAAGAATATTCTGTTAATAGCAGTACTTTTAAACAGACACCAGGACACCAGGAGGTTATAAAACTGTTGTCCAGTCTTAAAAATGGAGGTCATAAAACTTTTGTGAAGATTATGTGATACTCATAGTCTACCTGCCAGATTATGTGATACTCGTAGTCTACCTGCCAGATTATGTCATACTCGTAGTCTACCTGCCAGATTATGTCATACTCGTAGTCTACCTGCCAGATTATGTCATACTCGTAGTCTACCTGCCAGATTATGTCATACTCATAGTCTACCTGCCAGATTATGTCATACTCGTAGTCTACCTGCCAGATTATGTCATACTCGTAGTCTACCTGCCAGATTATGTCATACTCGTAGTCTACCTGTCAGATTATGTCATACTCGTAGTCTACCTGTCAGATTATGTCATACTCATAGTCTACCTGTCAGATTATGTCATACTCGTAGTCTACCTGTCAGATTATGTCATACTTGTAGTCTACCTGCCACATTATGTCATACTCGTAGCTTACCTGCTAATATCCTGCTCTTCCCGAGACACCTGACCCCCAAGTATGCCCGGAGAGGTCTCCTGTTGGTATGGACCTGCACTGTCAGCTAGACTCGCAGCTATTGCTTTCTGTATGTCCTCGGTCTCATTGGGGTCACCAACTTGGGTTAGATCCACTACTCCTGTAAGACAACAGTAAATATGGTAATATTATGGCATTACTGGCAACATCATGGCATTACTGCTACTGGCAACATTATGGCATTTGTTGGTTTGGTTTTTTTACTGGCAACATTATGGCACTATTGCTACTGGCAACATTATGGCATTATTGCTATTGGCACCATTATGGCATTACTGGCAACACTATGGCATTATTGCTACTGGCAGCATTATGGCATTATTGCTATTGGCAACATTATTGCTACTGGCAATATTATGGCATTATTGCTACTGGCAGCATTATGGCATTATTGTTATTGGCAACATTATTGATACTGGCAACATTATGGTATTATTGCTATTGGCAACATTATGGCATTATTGCTACTGACAACATTATTACTACTGGCAACATTATGGTATTATTGCTATTGGCAACATTATGGTATTATTGCTATTGGCAACATTATGGTATTATTGCTATTGGCAACATTATGGTATTATTGCTATTGGCAACATTATGGCATTAAATGCCTTGCCTAAGGGCACAATCGTAACGGCTACAGCTATGGCATTGATGCTACTTGTCATGGTATAATGACGTGTACATTACTTAATTCCAACAATAGCTTACCTTTTGAATTTTTGTTGAGATTCTGTTGTGACCCAGCAACAGCATCCACCAAGTCATTATCTTTTGGAGAGGGTATGGCCATCTAAAACAATTAACCTTCCAATAGACAAAATTGTACTTAAAAGACTGTAATCAAAGTATTGATCACGTCATATTCCCCGAAGAGAATCTCTGATAGTATTAGGAAATAAGAATAAAATATCATTTTTAGAATCACAGACTTTTTTCAATCACTTCTACGGTTTGTCTGGACAAACTGAAATTATCAAGAAAATAGTTAGTTGGATACAAGCCAGTACAAAGAGGGCATTCACTAGACTTTGAAAGTCAGGAGTCAATGACCCTTGAGGTCAAAATCTCAAGAGTCAGACTGTTATATCACAGTCACTGTCTACTTTACTACGTTTGGGTGTCCCAGGTTCACCAACACAGTCACTCAGTTTACGTTTGCTGGGTGTGCCAAGTCAGGCTGTTCTGATACACAATACACTGGAAAACCAGTAAATATTGAAGTTCTCATCTCAACACTAATATCAGTTATTAGGGATGGTGATGATCGACAAAAACGGTAGTCGAATATTTCATTGACTAGGTGACCTCTTACATTTCGTAGTTTTGGGCCTCATTTTCATCTCATCCGGTCGTGTGCCTGGTGTGTCACTACTGTATGTACACATGTCCACGCTATCCACAATATTCAGATTAATTGATTTTTTCACTTGCTTCAAAAAATAATCATGTAATAATGTTATTATTATTATTTGAAGCGTGAGGAAAATTAATGTCCCGATTGTCGTCCAAAGATCGTGTTTTTAATAGCTTAATAAACCAACAAACAACATGGCATAACACGTAAGTACATTGTACAGTCATATTATCTGTGACAAAATCTGGATCAATTAAACTACGTGTGTCAAAAATATGAGAAAATACATAGTATCAAAATGTCAGCTGTGTATTGGGGATCCCAAATTACCTCATATCACATAGCATGGAGAAATCTAACGGATGAATATAATGTTAACATCAAACTTCCCGACAAGGGGACAGTCATGCTTTTAGTGTGAAGCTGGGAATCTTAAGTCTATTTTCATGGGGTACATGCATAGTATAGTGGGATCATTTATGTGAAAAAAATACACCTCTGTCCGAGCATATTCAAGCTACTGTTAGCATGTGTTCTTGCTATCAATAGTAATAATGTGTTTTATTGTGATGGGAGATACCTAGTGCTATTAATATATTATGCTTCTTTAATGATGGGTACCTTCTTATCAGTACTGTTCTTTGCTTTAGAAGCTGTGTCCGAGATCAGCATGTCAACCACCTCGGTAACCTCGTATCTGCCGTCATTGCTACGACATGCTTCTATTGCTTGGCATATGCGCTTGCGATCAGTAATTCCGGTTATCTCTTTGACTGTGGCATACGTGTGATCGTCGCTGGGTTTAGTCTGAAAGTAATGCAGTCATGATATTTCCAGAGTAGTGCTCAGTACTCATTTCTGCTCGAGTAATCCATCTCGGAAATGATCATTTGATTCATGGCAAGATTAAATATTACATAAATGGTTGAGTTCAGGTGTGAGAGACATGGAGATGAAGCCGTTGATTGCACTCTTACGCAAGGCATATAAATTCCACAGTGACGTTCTCTTTCTGTGTGAGATCGAGTGTGTTCAACTTCACTTCAGCCACAGGAACTTGAATCCATAAGCCACCAACGGTCTCGTACCTCTATCTACCTCTATCCTAAGACAACCCTCTATTAATTATTATTTATTTAACAGAGGGGGGTGTCCTAGGATAGAGGTACGAGACCGTTGGTGGCCTATGGATACAATTTCAAGTTCCTGTGCTTCAACTAATAACTTCAGTTGTCTACATCCCCGCGAGGGGTTCGACATTAGAGGAAGATAGATAGATAGATCTGTGAGAAAGTTGACAAGTCGCTTACGGACGTTGCAGAGCTGAGTGTTACATAGGAAATAAACGTGGTTATTCTCCGCCACAACAGATTGACCTCACAGAATAATCAGAAAATATATTAGTGGATACCAATAAATCAAATAAAGGGTATGTTTTAAAACATTTATATAACTTATAAGACAATAATGAGACATGCGTGTAAAGCGAAATTAGCATACTTGAACAAATCTAGGAAGAGCTGGTGGCTCTACGGTCATCTTGCTGCGGAATTAATTCAAATCCCATCTGATGCTTTGAAGCTTGACAGTTAATTCAGTCAACTTTCCAAAAATAAAAACTTTCAGTTTCACTTCAGAGAATTTTAAACTTTGATTTGCAGCTATTTGGCTAAACAGAGTTATTTCAAATTGTTCGTTGCGAATATTATGCAATGTGTATATATCAAAACTGATGCAGATTGACTGACTGATTCTATCCTATATAGTTTTTGGATACTCCCAAATTTGTTGGCATTATTTTTGCACAGCATCCATGTTGACAACCTCGATGGGATTTCCCAATTACTTTTCTAAAGCAAAATGTGATTGGTCAATGGATTTTAAGATTATTTCATGTTGTAGTGATTATATGATACATTTTAAAAGAAAGATATCAAATTAATTTAAATAATATAAATCCTTTTAAATTTGATACATTTGATGAACCTATAGCATCTAAAATATTTGCTGTATGTAAATCTTTAAACTTTAGAGATTTACTTAAAATATAGAAGTGCCAATCAGAACAGTTGTTACATGTGCAAGACATTGCAATGGTGGTTTCTAGACTTCCTGTTCCATCCTGGCAGATATTTTCTGAACATTTTGGCCTGTTATCTATCCATTAAGTTATTTCCTGAGTATTTGAGAGGAAAACGTATTGGTACACTGAATAAATTACATTGATAAAGATGTCATTTATTGTTGATTCGTGTATCATGTTTTTCTTGCAGGTAAACATTACATCTATTGTTAAAATAGTGGGTGGGGTATGTATGTATGTACATTTCAATAATATTTCTATCACTCTCCGCAAATTACGTTCTGATTATTAGTGGGAGGCCATTGCGCTATCACGACTTCCACATGCAGTTAAGAGCAGAGATGGCTACCCTAATGCCACTCATGTGGCGTCCAGTGGTAAAGCGTCGGATTTGGAATAGAACGGTCCGGGTTCGATACTCAGTCAGGCCACGTATGTAGTGTCATTGAGCAAGGCATCTCACACACATTGCTTAGTACTGGTTAACCGCTATGGTCGGCTAAGCATGCCCAGGAAACATGTCTAGGTCCCCTCAAGGGGTTTGACATTAATGGAACATACATACATACTTTGAAATAAATTGAGGGAGGGCAGTTTATTAATCATTAGTCTAATGTGGCTAGAACTTGTTGCCCAACCCATTTCATCATATATAGTGTATGTTAAGTCTATATGTACTATATATGTAAAATAGCAAATAAAATATGATTAAACATGGAAATAAATATTTGGAAAATGAAATAAAATTTATACTATCTTACAGTACCCAAGTCTATCTATCTTCCTTTTATGTCCAACCCCTCGCGTGGACATAGACATGTTGCGCGTCAAAAAGCACAAATATGAAAGAAGTTAAAAGTATGAGTAGTTAAAAGCATAATTTAAGAAAGTAATAAAAAATAAGTTGTGGTAAAAGTTTAAAAGCAGCTGCACAGAACAACTAGGGACTGGCATGATCAATATGGCAAACTGCCGTATTGAAATGTTTTATGGTAGGGAGATGGACAATGTCAGGAGGGAGATGGTTCCAATGGTAGATTGTTCTTGGAAAAAAGGAAAACTTGTAGTAGTCTGTAGTTGCTGTAATTAACCTATAGCTTAAGGAATGGCAATGGCGAGCAGGACGGGAGAGGCAAACTAGGTAATTTTCAATGGGAATAGCAACAAGATCATTATGAATTTTATACATAAGGGATAACCTATTGTTAATACGCTGTTGATCTAGTCTGCATAGATTTAAGGAATATAGCATGTCTGTAACATTAGAGGTACGATAGAAGTCAGCCTTTATCCAATGGGCTGCTCTTCGCTGGACACCTTAAATTTGGTCTATCAATGTTTGGGTATGGGGTGACCAGATCTCGTAGCCATATTCAAGCTGGGGTCTCACTAATGTCTGGTAAGCCATGGATTTAAGGGGTTCGGATTTGACCTGGAGGTTTCTACGTATTCTACTAAACACAAATATCCTCTATATCATATAAAGAAATATGTTTCAGGGCAATACTTTTGTGTAGAGAGAGTGGCTTGATTGTACATAATTTATGTTATGTTATATTTCGGGTTTTACGCCTGCATCAGCACCATTTTTGGGCTATATCGCCGACGGGCAGTTTACCTAACAAACACCTTTCCTGGGCAGGCTCCAGCGGTTAACCAGTACTTGGGTGCACCAACCTCCGTAAGAAACTGCCAACTTTTTCATATAAATGAGACATGGTCTCAGCGGGGCTCGAACCCGTGACCATCAGTGATGATAGGTTACAGTGTTATACAAGTCAGCGACCGTAACCACTCGACCAGGGAGGCGGACACAAATAATTTTATAATATTTACGGTAACTACTAACCTCCGTAAGAAACTGCCAACTTTTTCATATAAATGAGACACGACGGTACATAGTTTATGTGAAAAATTGAGTATCTCATAATTTCAGGCGCTGTTTTTTGGAGGCGGATGGCTGTTCTTTCTGAAGATATTATACAAGAACTTTGAGGTTTGTACAAGGTACCTCAGATATTACTGTCATAATAGTACAGTGTACATGTTGCCGTAGTCATTGCTACAGTCTCATCCAAGCCCACATGTACTTTTAGATGACATACCCCACTATTATTGAGGAAAACAAATACTAAAGATAATACAGTCAAACCTGTGCTAAAGGCCACCTCCGAATAAAGGCCGCATATGAAAAACCTGTCTCTATAGACCACCATTTTGCTCTCCCGTCGAGCCATTTTCAATGCATTTTAACCCTCTATTGAGAGGCCACCTGCCAACAAAGGCCACTTTTTGACTTTCCCGACGATGGCCTTTATAGACAGGTTTGACTGTATTTGGAAAAAACGCTAGTATTTCAAAAACTAATCAAAAAATAATGTCACTACTTCCCATTATTCAATAAAATTTGAATGATTCTAGAATATTATTTAAAATTAAGTTTATGGTTGAAAAACATTGTCATTGTCTGGCTTACTTTTCATGTGTGCATATCATTAGTGAGGAAGTTCTTGAGAAAATATAAGCAAACAGAGCATATACGTTTACATATGTTCATCGAAGGTCATTGCCAAAAACTACTAACTTTGCTAGCCATGTGTCCTTAAGCTTTCAGGTTCATCACCCCGGGTTACTGCTTGTATTTTCAGGTACATCACTCAGGGGTACTGCTTGTATTTTCAGGTACATCACTCAGGGGTACTGCTTGTATTTTCAGGTACATCACTCAGGGGTACTGCTTGTATTTTCAGGTACATCACTCAGGGGTACTGCTTGTATTTTCAGGTACATCACTCAGGGGTACTGCTTGTATTTTCAGGTACATCACTCAGGGGTACTGCTTGTATTTTCAGGTACATCACTCAGGGGTACTGCTTGTATTTTCAGGTACATCACTCAGGGGTACTGCTTGTATTTTCAGGTACATCACTCAGGGGTACTGCTTGTATTTTCAGGTACATCACTCAGGGGTACTGCTTGTATTTTCAGGTACATCACTCAGGGGTACTGCTTGTATTTTCAGGTACATCACTCAGGGGTACTGCTTGTATTTTCAGGTACATCACTCAGGGGTACTGCTTGTATTTTCAGGTACATCACTCAGGGGTACTGCTTGTATTTTCGACCACATTTTCTCTTTCTTGTACAATGTTTGTACTCATCATATTTGAAATCATCGGCATTTTGGACTCCACGTAAGTACATATATATAAATATTATACCATTTTACTTGTCTAACACACTATATTTAATTTACAACGATTGCGAAACAAGCTTTAACAACTAATATTAATCACTCTAGTTGGCACGGATGAAGGTATAAATGTGGTCATTCGTGTGGAAGGAAACCCAGAGAAGAGAAACCCACCTGTCCGATTTGGCGACCACCATACCACCTCACATACGTCCTGGTCCGAGGATCGAACCCGGGTCTCATTGGCGAAAAGCGAATGCACTAACCACTGCGCTAATCTTACAGCCTAACACACATTGATTTTTAAGCCAGGTGCGCCACTGTATGTACACACTCTCCACGCTATCCACAGGATTCAGATTAATCGATTTTCCACTTGATTAAAATAATAATCATGTACATGTCATAATAATATTATTATTTGAAGCGTGAGGAAAATTAATGTCTGTACTTTCATAAATTATAATTAATGTTGATATTATTAGTTTATACAAATTTATTTTAGCTCGATTGCAAAACAAGCTATTTCAACTTATATAAATCACTCTCGAGACCTCATTCCTGATGGAACCCATCGCCACGAGGGAGAGAGAAGAGGCAACATGGAATTTAAATGCCTTGCCTAAGGGCACAATCGTAACGGCTCCAGTGGGGCTCGAACTCCGGACCTTTTGCACCTGAAGCGAACGCGCATCCACTGCGCTATCACGACTTCCAAGATATTATTGATTTCCAGATGCTCCAATAATAGTAATTACAGTCAAATATTTATACCACAACAATTATACATTACTGTTTGGCGTCCGTGATCCAGTGGTAGAGCGTCGGATTTGGAATCGAACGGTCCCGGGTTCGATACTCGATCAGACCACGTATGTAAGGCAAGGCACCTCACACACATTGCTTAGTACTACTTAACCGCTTAGGTCAGCTAACCCTGCCCAGGAAAACATGGGGTTTGACACAAATGGGACATACATACATACATACATGCATGCATACTAATGTTATTAATGAAACATACAGTAATGTTCTGACTATCTCATATTGTGTATTTTTAGGTCACGTTATTTCCACTGGAAGCTGCAGCTGTTTGTTATATTGTTCCTGTTAATCGTTGTCCTACCAGCATACATAGCCTACTTTGTCTTCAGTAGCCTACAACTAGGTATGTCCTTCCTGTATACATGTATCTACATTGTCCTCCGTGGCCTACAACTAGGTATGTCCTACCTGTATACATAGCCTACTTTGTCTTCAGTAGCCTACAACTAGGTATGCCCTACCTGTATACATGTATCTACATTGTCCTCCATGGCCTACATCTAGGTATGTCCTACCTGTATACATAGCCTACTTTGTCTTCAGTAGCCTACAACTAGGTATGCCCTACCTGTATACATAGCCTACTTTGTCTTCAGTAGCCTACAACTAGGTATGCCCTACCTGTATACATGTATCTACATTGTCCTCCGTGGCCTACAACTAGGTATGTCGTACCTGTATACATAGCCTACTTTGTCTTCAGTAGCCTACAACTAGGTATGTCCTACCTGTATACATAGCCTAGAATGTCTTCAGTAGCCTACAACTAGGTATGTTCTACCAGCATACATAGCCTACTTTGTCTTCAGTAGCCTACAACTAGGTATGTTCTACCAGCATACATAGCCTACTTTGTCTTCAGTAGCCTACAGCTAGGTATGTCCTACCTGTATACATGTATCTACATTGTCCTCCGTAGCCTACAACTAGGTATGTCCTACCTGTATACATAGCCTACTTTGTCTTCAGTAGCCTACAACTAGGTATGTCCTACCAGCAAACATAGCCTACAGTGTTATCAGTAGCCTACAACTAGGTATGTTCTACCAGCATACATAGCCTACTTTGTCTTCAGTAGCCTACAACTAGGTATGTTCTACCAGCATACATAGCCTACATTGTCCTCAGTAACTTTCAACAAGTTAAGTGCTACTGGGTATGTCCTACCAATGTACATAGCCTAGAATGTCATCAGTAACCTACAACTAGGTATATCCTACCAGCAAACATAGCCTTCATTGTGCTTAGTAACCTACAACTGAGTAAATATTTCTCTTACAATGTGATGTTAAGAAAACCACACAAGCTCAAGTCTCCACCAGATTCTGTCATTTTTGTTGGCAAAGAAGTCATTTTGAGCTACATGTATTTGAAAATTGGGCCGATTCGATGGATTTTTGTTTTTTGTCAATTGTTGCAGTTTATTTGCTGAATTTGTCCCTAAGAGAGTTCAAGATAAAACTAAGAGAGAGTCCAGATAGATACTTACAAACTCAACCAGTATATGAATATTTAAGGACTTTTATTAACCCTTTCAACACCACAGACCTCTAAATAGGCTTACAAAAAGTGTAGATCCAGATGAGCCGGCTCGTGACGAGCCGTCTCATCAGGATCTGCACTCTTTGCCAGTGATATGACTATTTTTAGACATAATTACCCATTTTGATAAATGAACTTGTCCAAATGTGATTTTCTGATTCATTTATTGCTTTATGAATATCATGGACCAGTCCATGTGAGTTACTTGGTGTTGAATGGGTTAAAAAGCCTGTGTTGTTCCGTGGCATGCGGGTAATTTAGAACTTGTGTTCGCTGTCCCTTACCCTCACATAATCCTAGGAAGTGACTAATATGGTCTGAATAGTTTGCCTTGGCACATCTCTGTAATGTTTTTGTGTGTTTTACGTTTATTTATCGTCGCTACCAGTTGCCCATATGAGCGACGCCTCCTGAAGAGATTAGTCATTTTAGATTTTTGGAGGATAGTGCAATGATACAGACCCATTCCAGAGTCTCCTCTGGTTCTTTTACGTGCACGGTGTAAAGCACCGACACGAGACCTCGGTTTAACGTCCCATCTGAAAGACTGTTAATATTATTAGGGTCAGACGGGGGATCGAACCTGCGATCCCCGGATTACCAGTCCAGCGTGTTACCACTGGACTATATATCCGTCTGTAATTTCACTATGGTTGGAGGTTATAAATGTTTGCTCAGATCTCAAAACTCAAGCTCAACTGATTTCATTGGGTGGGTCTGAAATTTTGAACTCGGCTCAACCAATCAGAAACCTTGAAACTGAGTTTGAGATGTGAACGTTTGGCTTCCAAATCTCATACATTTGTATTTTTATTTCTTTGTAAAATGGGAACTAACTCTAACACAAAATTTGCATGATTGTATGTATGTTTGCAGTACCACCGAAGGGTCATGTACGAGTTACGCTGACATTTATGTCGTGGTGTGTGTTCCTGTACTTCTTCTGGAAGATCGGAGATCCGTTTCCTATCCTCAGCCCTAAGCATGGTGTGTATACAGTACCGTATATCAGCTGCTTGTGCGGCCTCCGTGGCTGAGTGGTTACGGTCATTGACTTCTTTTTTTATATAAATTAATTTTAGCTCGATTGCGAATCAAGTCATTACAACTTATATTAATCACTCTTGAGACATCATTCCTGATGGAATCCATCGCCACGAGGGAGAGAGAAGAGGCAACGTGGAATTTAAATGCCTTGCCTAAGGGCACAATCGTAACGGCTCCAGCGGGGCTCGAACTCCGGATCTTTCGCACCTGAAGAGAATGCGCATCCACTGCTCTATCACGACTTCCACATTGACTTCTAATTACTTGCACCTCACCACTGTGGGTTTGAATCCCATTGTGAGTGTTGAATTTTTTCATGTCAGGAAGCTATCCAGCTGGCTTGCAGAAGGTTGGTGGTTCTAGCCAGAGTGGACCAGGGGTCTTCCTTCACCAATAGCAGCTGGAGCATCGCCATATATATGACATAAGCTGTCTGAGCGACTTTAAATACAAAACGATTTTCTTATAGCGCTAATTGTAACTTCTTGCATTGCAGTTTTCTAAAATAAATCTGCACAATTGTTTAGCTATGGAATGCATTGTTCGCATATGTGTGGTGAGTTTTATATTGCAACTGGATCTGGTGTTCATGATAGCACATTGGATGTGTGGGTATTGTAGAATTGATATTCCTGTTTTTCAGGTATTTTCTCCATAGAGCAGTGTATTGGATGTGTGGGTATTGTAGAATTGATATTCATGTTTTTCAGGTATTTTCTCCATAGAGCAGTGCATTGGATGTGTGGGTATTGTAGAATTGATATTCATGTTTTTCAGGTATTTTCTCCATAGAGCAGTGCATCGGACGTGTGGGTATTATTGGAGTGACCTTGATGGCTATATTGTCTGGCTTTGGTGCAGTCAACTACCCATACACATCAATGTTCTGTTTTATCAGGTAGGTACTTTGTTTGTATGTTTGTATATATATTTATATATGCTTTCCGAAATTTATCAGTGAATTAAGTTCAAACAACACATTTTATTCTCATACAATGTAACACAAATATAGTGATGCAATAAACACAGGGTTCACTTTGTAGTGATGATGTAATGTGTGATGTAATGACCTATATATACTTACAGACATGATACACAAAACTAGTGATGCAATATACACAGGGTTCACTTTGTAGTAGATGATGTAATGTGTGATGTAATGACCTATACATACTTACAGACATGATACACAAATATAGTGATGCAATAAACACAGGGTTCACTTTGTAGTAGATGATGTAATGTGTGATGTAATGACCTATATATGCATACATACAATCTAATGTGTGATGTAATGACCTATATACCGGCATACTTACAGACATGTAACAGATGCGGAGATACAGAGTATAGAGAAGAGACTCATGCAGACTATGGACATGATCATGATTAAAAAACGCAGGTATGTTTTTGGAATTGTATATGTGTCATTTAAGGGACCTTGTTGCCAGATTTTCACGAAAAATGTAGTATAATTACGAAATAATATCTGTCAGTCGGCAAATAAAACATGGTTGGAATTCTGATGTGTGGGAGTTAACCACGCAGACTGTAGGCCTAAGTGTTTAAATCCGGCGCTCAGAACGAAAACCGTGTTTTATTCGACTATAAATACTACAAATTTATACAAATATTTATTTTGTGTCTAACATGACCAAAAATAGTAGTACTTGATGGTTGTTTGGAGACAACTCTTCCAGCGGTTTGTAAAATGGTAGTACTAGATGGTAGTTTGGAGACAACTCTTCCAGCGGTTTGTAAAATGGTAGTACTTGATGGTTGTTTGGAGACAACTCTTCCAGCAGTTTGTAAAATGGTAGTACTTGATGGTAGTTTGGAGACAACTCTTCCAGTTGTTTGTAAAATGGTAGTTTGGAGATAACTCTTCCAACGGTTTGTAAAATGGTAGTACTTGATGGTAGTTTGGAGACAACTCTTCCAGCAGTTTGTAAAATGGTAGTACTTGATGGTAGTTTGGAGACAACTCTTCCAGTTGTTTGTAAAATGGTAGTTTGGAGACAACTCTTCCAACGGTTTGTAAAATGGTAGTACTTGATGGTAGTTTGGAGTCAACTCTTCCAGCGGTTTGTAAAATGGTAGTACTAGATGGTAGTTTGGCGACAACTCTTCCAGCGGTTTGTAAAATGGTAGTACTTGATGGTAGTTTGGCGACAACTCTTCCAACGGTTTGTAAAATGGTAGTACTTGATGGTAGTTTGGAGACAACTCTTCCAACGGTTTGTAAAATGGTAGTACTTGATGGTAGTTTGGAGACAACTCTTCCAGCGGTTTGTAAAATGGTAGTACTTATGGTAGTTTGGAGACAACTCTTCCAGTTGTTGGTAAAATGGTTGTTTGGAGACAACTCTTCCAGCGGTTTGTAAAATGGTAGTACTTGATGGTCGTTTGGAGACAACTCTTCCAGTTGTTTGTAAAATGGTAGTACTTGATGGTAGTTTGGAGACAACTCTTCCGGCGGTTTGTAAAATGGTAGTACTTGATGGTAGTTTGGCGACAACTCTTCCAGCGGTTTGTAAAATGGTAGTAATTGATGGTAGTTTGGAGACAACTCTTCCAGCGGTTTGTAAAATGGTTGTTTGGAGACAACTCTTCCAGCGGTTTGTAAAATGGTTGTTTGGAGACAACTCTTCCAGCGGTTTGTAAAATTGTAGTTTGGAGACAACTCTTCAGTTGCTTGTAAAATGGTTGTTTGGAGACAACTCTTCAGTTGCTTGTAAAATGGTAGTACATGTTTTCAGGATAGCTTTAGCAAAGAGAGAGAATCTACGTTCAGCCAGTCAGAATATTGGTGGTGGATTATGGGGCATGTTGAAGACGGTGACGACGGGGGGATCGTCTGAAAGTATCCTTCTCATAATCTACCATGTGTAATATCCCTATATATAACCATATATCCCTATATATAACCATATATCCCTATATATAACCATATATCCCTATATATAACCACAGGGATTCGGCACGTTTGGGGGTACTAGTAAATATATTTAAGTACAGGGATTCTACTCTGTGGGATGTCAGATTTCGCATCGATCAGTAAAATGGCCCTATCTGAAACAATTTTGTACAAATCTGTCCAAATACAACGCCTATCCCGAGTCTTTATATTGTTCTTCAAATAAAACACAACTTTAAGCTGCATGCATGTATACTTTGCAAACAATTGCCACATACATTGGCCATAGCAGGTCACATTTCCATACTAGGACACGGGTTCTGTCGGCAACAAAAAAAAATCTTCGACGGGAGAGTTTTAACTGTGAATAACATTATCAATAAAATGTGTTTACACTAACGTGTAGGTTTATTCGGCAATAGTGTACGTCAAAAAGAGATTTCGTAGCATTTTCAATTTGTTTTGAACATTTCTATAGCGGCGCAATTCACGTTGAAACGAGCGTTCTGATTGGATTATTAGAATGTAACAAGATGTTTTTTATATAGGAAGAATAATCATAATCCAATCAGAACGCTCGTTTCAACGCTCGTTTCAATGCGAATTGCGCCGCTTTAGAAATTTTCAAAACAAATTGAAAATGTTACGAAATCTCTTTTTGACGTACATTTTTGCCGAATAAACTTACACGTTAGTGTAAACACATTTTATTGATAATGTTATTCACAGTTAAAACTCTCCCGTCGAAGATTTTTTTTTGTTGCTGACAGAACCCGTGTCCTAGTATGGAAATGTGACCTGCTATGGCCAATGTCTGTGGCAATTGTTTGCAAAGTATACATGCATGCAGCTTAAAGTTGTGTTTTATTTGAAGAACAATATAAAGACTCGGGATAGGCGTTATATTCGGATAGATGTGTACAAAATTGTTTCAGATAGGGCCATTTTACTGATTGATGCGAAATCTGACATCCAACAGAGTAGAATCCCTGTACTTAAATATATATACTAGTACCCCCAAACGTGCCGAATCCCTGTGTATATAACCATATATCCCTATATATAACCATATATCCCTATATATAACCATATATCCCTATATATAACCATATATCCCTATATATAACCATATATCACTATATATAACCATATATCACTATATATAACCATATATCCCTATATATAACCATATATCACTATATATAACCATATATCCCTATATATAACCATATATCCCTATATATAACCATATATCCCTATATATAACCATATATCACTATATATACCATATATCACTATATATAACCATATATCCCTATATATATATAACCATATATCACTATATATAACCATATATCACTATATATAACCATATATCCCTATATATAACCATATATCCCTATATATATATAACCATATATCACTATATATAACCATATATCACTATATATAACCATATATCCCTATATATAACCATATATCACTATTATACCATATATCCTATATATACCATATATCCCTATATATAACCATATATCCTATATATAACCATATATCATCTATATATAACTATATATCACTATATATAACTATATATCACTATATATAACCATATATCCCTATATTATATAACCATATATCACTATATATAACCATATTACTATATATAACCATATATCACTATTATAACCATATATCCTACTATATAACCATATATCCCTATATAAACCATTTATCACTATATATAACCTATATCACTATATATAACCAATATCCTATATATACCGATATCGCTTATATATAACCATATATCACTATATATAACCATATTTCACTATATATAACCATATATCACTATATATAACCATATATCACTATATATAACCATATATCACTATATATAACCATATATCCCTATATATAACCATATATCACTATATATAACCATATATCACTATATATAACCATATATCACTATATATAACCATATATCCCTATATATATATAACCATATATCACTATATATAACCATATATCACTATATATAACCATATATCCCTATATATATATAACCATATATCCCTATATATAACCATATATCACTATATATATATAACCATATATCACTATATATAACCATATATCACTATATATATATAACCATATATCACTATATATAACCATATATCACTATATATAAACATATAGCACTATATATAGACCATATTCAATATATATAACCTATATCCCTATATAACCATATATCACTATATATAACCATATATCACTATATTAACCTATATCACTATATATAACCATATTCCTATATATAACCATATATCCCTATATATAACCATATATCCCTTATATAACCATATATCACTATATATAACCATATATCACTATATATTTTTTTTTTTTTTAATCCATATATCACTATATATAACCATATATCCCTATATTTATAACCATATATCACTATATGTAACCATATATCCCTATATTTTATATATCACTATATATAACCATATATCACTATATATAACCATATATCACTATATATAACCATATATCACTATATATAACCATATATCACTATATATAACCATATATCCCTATATATAACCATATATCCCTATATATAACCATATATCCTATATATATATAACCATATATCCCTATATATAACCATATATCACTATATATAACCATATATCCCTATATATAACCATATATCCCTATATATAACCATATATCACTATATATACCATAATCACTATATATAACCATATCACTATATATAACCATATATCCCTATATATAACCATATATCTATAACCTATATCACTATATATAACCATATATCCCTATATATAACATATATCCTATATATATATAACCATATATCACTATATATAACCATATATCCCTATATATAACCATTATCCCTATATATAACCATATATCCCTATATATAACCATATATCACTATATATAACCATATATCCCTATATATATATAACCATATATCACTATATATAACCATATATCACTATATATAACCATATATCCCTATATATAACCATATATCCCTATATATAACCATATATCACTATATATAACCATATATCACTATATATAACCATATATCCCTATATATAACCATATATCCCTATATATAACCATATATCACTATATATATATAACCATATATCACTATATATAACCATATATCACTATATATAACCATATATCACTATATATAACCATATATCACTATATATATATAACCATATATCACTATATATAACCATATATCACTATATATAACCATATATCCCTATATATAACCATATATCCCTATATATAACCATATATCACTATATATAACCATATATCACTATATATAACCATATATCCCTATATATAACCATATATCTTTTTTTACTATATATAACCATATATCCCTATATATAACCATATATCCCTATATATAACCATATATCCCTATATATAACCATATATCCCTATATATAACCATATATCCCTATATATAACCATATATCACTATATATAACCATATATCACTATATATAACCATATATCACTATATATAACCATATATCCCTATATATAACCATATATCACTATATTTCATTCTATGTCACTATAGAGCACTATATATAATCTTCTGCCACTATATTTCATTCTATGTCACTATAAAGCACTATATCACTATGAGGATCTGCACTTTTTGCCAGTTACATGTATAGTTCACGTGTATAGGAACAATGTATTACCCTTTAACTGTTGTGTAAGATATAAGTCAGCTGAAGCAGGAAACCGGTGCTCTGGAGGAGCTGAGTCGGCAGCTGTTCCTGGAGAATGTGGATCTGCACACCACACAGGTTTGTTTAAACTTTATTTATTTTACAACGATTGCGAAGCAAGTTTTAACAACTTATATTAATCACTCTCGTTGGCGCGGATGAAAGCCTATATGTGGTCATTCGTGTGGGAGGAAACCGGAGTACCCGGAGAAAACCCACCTGTCCGATCTGGCGACCACTGTGCCATCTCACATTCTTCCCGATCCGAGGATCGAACCCGCTAACCACATATCTTGTCTTCTGTCTATTACTGCTCATCAATCCTGTTTAGATTAGGGAGGTCAGTCTCTTGTGATGGAGAGTCGGACACCCGCATTTCCTGTGTAAAAATCGGTATTCAACTCTCTAAGCTCCATACGTCACTGACAACTTTCTCACATATCATTTACCCGTATAACTTTTCGCTGAACAACCCATAACTCCGGCGAGTTCCTGCAACAGCACGCTGGAGCACTCGGCCGTAATATTATGTTTACCATGTTTATTCATTTATCAGATTATTTCTCTAGACAGGTCAGTGGTTAACACGTTCAACTGCGACTTCAGGGATCGCATGTTCGATCCTCAATCTGACCCTAATAATATTAACAGTCATTAGTTTAGTTGGTTTATACAAATTTATTTTAGCTTGATTGCAAAACAAGTTTTTTCAACTGGAGCCATTACAATTGTGCCCTTAGGCAAGGCATTTAAATTCCAACTTTGCCTCTTCTCTCTCCCTCATGGCGATGGATTCCATCAGGAATGAGGTCTCGAGATGATTAATAAAGTTGTAAGAATTTGTTTCGCAATCAAGCTAAAATAAAAAATATAAAAAACTTTCAACTTATATATATAATATTGATCACCCTCGAGCCCTCATTCCTGATGTAATCCATCGCCACGAGGGAGAGGCTTTCAGATGGGAGGTCTCATGTCTGTGCTTTACTGGAATGGGTTTCTATCTGTATCATTGCACTATCCTCAAAAATCTGAAATGATTAATCTCTTCGGGCTCATATGCACAACCCAACCGGTAGCAACGATAAATAGACGTAAATACACGCAATATTTCCTGTACAGGTTTGTACAACTTCTTTCAAGAGAAATGGGGAAACAATGTGAAGCAATTCTAATATACAGCCATATGTTAACAAATTAAAGCAGTTATGATAGTTTTGCTAGAGACCTATAATTTACAGCATTTGTGCATGTTATTTATGTTGCTGGACTAAAAATAACTTACAGATATTATTAATTTGCTTCACCTGTGTTAGTTGTCTCCTTCATTAAGCCTGTATTAAGCAGCCAGTTTCCAAATTGTCAATATGTTGTTTTATTATACATTTGCCCTCTATTAAGCTGCCACCTATGCTAAGCAGTCACTTTCTGTGATTCACTTGGCTGGCTTCTTAAGACACGTTTGACTCACAGGGATTCGGCACGTTTGGGGGTACTAGTATATATATTTAAGTACAGGGATTCTACTCTGTGGGATGTCAGATTTCGCATCGATCAGTAAAATGGCCTTATCTGAAACAATTTTGTACAAATCTGTCGAAATATAACACCTATCCCGAGTCTTTATATTGTTCTTCAAATAAAACACAACTTTAAGCTGCATGCATGTATACTTTGCAAACAATTGCCACATACATTGGCCATAGCAGGTCACCTTCCGAGTACCCCTAAACGTGCCGAATCCCTGTGGTTTGACTGTATACAAATTTATATGAGGTCGATTTATAGTACATGTAGATGGTTTCCATGCAAAATATAAGATATTTGGCTTCCGAGAAATGTACATGTGATTTGACTTCCGAGAAATGTACATGTGATTTGACTTCCGAGAAATGTACATGTGATTTTGACTACCGAGAAATGTACATGTGATTTGACTTCCGAGAAATGTACATGTGATTTGACTTCCAAGAAATGTACATGTGATTTGGCTTCCGAGAAATGTACATGTGATTTGACTTCCGAGAAATGTACATGTGATTTGACTTCCGAGAAATGTACATGTGATTTGACTTCCGAGAAATGTGCATGTGATTTGACTTCCGAGAAATGTACATGTGATTTGACTTCCGAGAAATGTACATGTGATTTGACTTCCGAGAAATGTACATGTGATTTGACTTCCGAGAAATGTGCATGTGATTTGACTTTTATTTTTATATCTTTTCAGGAGAGAATGGAGTTCTCGAAAACATTCAAAGGAAAATATTTTAACTTCCTTGGCTACTTTTTCTCTGGTTATTGTGTGTGGAAAATATTTATTGTAAGTACCAGCACCACTTACCACTGTAGGTTCGAATCCCATTGGGGGTGTTGAATTCTTTCAAATCAGGTAGCTATCCAGCTGGTTTGCAAAAGGTTGATGGTTCTACCTGGGTGCCTGTCCCTGTCTGAAATACTGCTTGGAAGGGCACGTAGGGTCTTCCCCCACCAATAATAGCTGGAGCATGCAGGGTCTTCCTCCACCAATAACAGCTGGAGCACGCAGGGTCTTCCCCCACCATTAATAGCTGGAGCAAGCAAGGTCTTCCTCCACCAATAATAGCTGGAGCATGCAGGGTCTTCCTCCACCAATAATAGCTGGAGCAAGCAAGGTCTTCCTCCACCAATAATAGCTGGAGCACGCAGGGTCTTCCTCCACCAATAATAGCTGGAGCATGCAGGGTTTTCCTCCACCAATAATAGCTGGAGCATGCAGGGTCTTCCTCCACCAATAATAGCTGGAGCACGCAGGGTCTTCCTCCACCAATAATAGCTGGAGCAAGCAGGGTCTTCCTCCACCAATAATAGCTGGAGCACGCAGGGTCTTCCTCCACCAATAATAGCTGGAGCAAGCAGGGTCTTCCTCCACCAATAATAGCTGGAGCACGCAGGGTCTTCCTCCACCAATAATAGCTGGAGCAAGCAGGGTCTTCCTCCACCAATAATAGCTGGAGCACGCAGGGTCTTCCTCCACCAATAATAGCTGGAGCAAGCAGGGTCTTCCTCCACCAATAATAGCTGGAGCACGCAGGGTCTTCCTCCACCAATAATAGCTGGAGCACGCAGGGTCTTCCTCCACCAATAATAGCTGGAGCACGCAGGGTCTTCCTCCACCAATAATAGCTGGAGCAAGCAGGGTCTTCCTCCACCAATAATAGCTGGAGCAAGCAGGGTCTTCCTCCACCAATAATAGCTGGAGCAAGCAGGGTCTTCCTCCACCAATAATAGCTGGAGCACGCAGGGTCTTCCTCCACCAATAATAGCTGGAGCATGCAGGGTCTTCCTCCACCAATAATAGCTGGAGCAAGCAGGGTCTTCTTCCACCAATAATAGCTGGAGCAAGCAGGGTCTTCCTCCACCAATAATAGCTGGAGCACGCAGGGTCTTCCTCCACCAATAATAGCTGGAGCATGCAGGGTCTTCCTCCACCAATAATAGCTGGAGCATGCAGGGTCTTCCCCCACCATTAATAGCTGGAGCAAGCAAGGTCTTCCTCCACCAATAATAGCTGGAGCATGCAGTGTCTTCCTCCACCAATAATAGCTGGAGCATGCAGGGTCTTCCCCCACCATTAATAGCTGGAGCAAGCAAGGTCTTCCTCCACCAATAATAGCTGGAGCATGCAGGGTCTTCCTCCACCAATAATAGCTGGAGCAAGCAAGGTCTTCCTCCACCAATAATAGCTGGAGCACGTAGGGTCTTCCCCCACCAATAATAGCTGGAGCATGCAGGGTCTTCCTCCACCAATAATAGCTGGAGCAAGCACGGTCTTCCTCCACCAATAATAGCTGGAGCACGCAGGGAGCATGCAGGGTCTTCCTCCACCAATAACAGCTGGAACATGCAGGGTCTTCCTCCACTAATAATAGCTGGTGCACCCAGGGTCTTCCTCCACCAATAATAGCTGGAGCAAGCAGGGTCTTCCTCCACCAATAAGGGCTGGAGCACGCAGAGTCCTCCTCCACCAATAATAGGTGGAGCATGCAGTGTCTTCCTCCACCAATAATAGCTGGAGCATGCATGGTCTTCCTCCACCAATAATAGCTGGAGCAAGCAGGGTCTTCCTCCACCAATAATAGCTGGAGCACGCAGGGTCTTCATCCACCAATAATAGCTGGAGCAAGCAGGGTCTTCCTCCACCAATAATAGCTGGAGCAAGCAGGGTCTTCCTCCACCAATAATAGCTGGAGCAAGCAGGGTCTTCCCCTATCAATAATAGCTGGAGCACGCATGGTCTTCCTCCAACAATAATAGCTGGAGCACCCAGGGTCCTCCTCCACCAATAATAGCTGGAGCATGCATGGTCCTCCTCCACCAATAATAGCTGGAAAGTTGCCATATCACCAAAGCTGTTGGTGACCTTAAACCTCAGTACCAGCAAATTCATGTATACATAATATAAAATTAGTTTGTAATAATTCATTGTGAGTCGTGATATCGCAGTGGTAGCGTGTTTGGTTCCGGTATGAAAGGCTTGGAGTTCGCACCCAGCTGTAGCCATTGCGATTGTGCCTTGGGCAAGGCATTTAAATTCCACATTGCCTCTTCTCTCTCCCTAATGGCGATGGATTCCATCAAGAATGATGTCTCGAGAGTGATTAATATAATGTTTTGCAATCGAGGTAAACTAAATTCGTATAAACTAATTCATTTGTAAATTGTGTTGCTTAATCTTAAGTTTTAATTCTGAAGATCTATTCCACCAATCTGGAACCCATTTTTGAGGTATGTGGGCATTTAATAAATTCTGTCACCTGTGCACTTCCATAGAAGGCGGCTAGTTGTTATCGTATTTAGAAGAATTATTAAATATATTCATATCATCACTGATGGTCACGGGTTCGAGCCCCGCTCAGACCGTGTCTCATTTATATGAAAAGGTTGGCAGTTTCTTACGGAGGTTGGTGCACCAAGTACTGGTTAACCGTTGGAGCCTGCCCAGGAAAGGTGTTGTTAGGTAAACTGCCCGCCGGCGATATAGCCCAAAATGGTGCTGATGCAGGCGTAAAACCCGAAATATAGCATAACATCAGGGATCATTCTAGAGGGCGATGTGGGCGAAATAGTCGCCCTAGGGACCCTGACTTCGCCCTCTGGGGGGCCCACTTCTCCCTAAAAAAATAAATTATTTTTTGGTTTTTACGATTTTCAAACAAAATTGTGTCTAGTAAGATACACTGGCCCATTAACTCACTCCTTCTATTCAAATGTTGTATTTAATGGTTGTACTGTGCATTTTAACCCTATTTTGCAGAAGTATATTAAAGAACACCATTTAAGGAAGCGATCACGCGCTTTCATACATCTCCCAAAAATTCTGACCTAGAATGAACCCTGTAACATAAATAAATTCAATAACAAAAAAACCACTCATTTGATATCCTACATGTTATGTGATTCAGTGGAGGAAGCTATTAAAGTGACATTACATTGCAAAAAGCAAATAAAATGCATTTTTTCACGTATAAATGAATAGCTATTACACATTCTTCTGAATACATTCGAACACTAACATTGAATCAATAAACAGTGTTTTTGTGGTACACAAACTTTCAAAAGTGAAAGTAGGATTTCATATAACGGTCATCCGCGCTCCTGAATTGACGTTTGTTTGTCATTGGAGTCAATACTAAACACGCGATACTTTCGGTTAGAGATAATTTAACTAAGATTAGTCTACAAATAAATATGCATAGGCACACATGTGAGATATCACGGTAAATATGTACCATGCCTCTTGTTATTCAGGATAAACGCTTTGTATTACTCATGAATATAGACCCTATTTACATTATTTTGTTATGTCAATAAACCGCGTATACGTTTGTTTATTTGTTGAAATACTCAGTTTTTGAGGCAAATATTTGGAAAAACAATTATACCATATAATAGCAAATTACAGTATGCAGATATTTGCATTTTCACCGATGTAGTGTCGCTTTAATGTACCCCTAAAGCCTCTCTCTAAGACGGGCATCTTTTGTGGATGTATACTGCTGGTTGATCCATTTGTGAAAATGTAGAAATGTATTTAATGGTTGTCATGTTTATGACAAGATTCTGTTATCTGAGGATGCATTACTAATCAAGGAAATTAAGAGTTGAATTGGATACTCAAATTGTTTAAAAAAAAAATTTTTTTAAACTTGATTAATATTACAACGATTGTGAAGCAAGTTTTAGCAACTTATATTAATCACTCTTGTTCACTCAGATGAAAGCGTATATGTGGTCATTTATGTGGGAGGAAACCGGAGTACCCAGAGAAAACCCACCTGTCCGATCTGGCGACCATCCGAGGATCGAACCCATTTAAATATTTGTATGAAGTGTATAATAGTAGGTGTACGGAGACTGGTCCTGCATGACAATTGCTTGCAAACCAGTATTGCCGACGATCACTGATCATCTTGGCAAGTGGTGGTGGCAATTTGCATACAGAACAAAAGTGTGTTTAAATGGCCTCATTTTCAATACCTCTTCAAGGGTAACTTATGTTTCGTGTTGTACATTTCAGTCGACAGTAAACATTATATTTGACAGAGTGGGTAAGGTGGATCCTGTAACCAGAGGTATAGAAATTGCTGTCAACTATCTTGGCATACAGTTTGATGTAAGTTTTAAGTACATATATCCTGTTTCATCATGTAACAAGATCTCAACACACATTTAGTGAAATAATTACTTCCATGTCCTATATGTTACTTCCACGTCCTATATGTTTGAAACCAGTTTTGCCAGACTTGCACAGCAGAAGACTTGCACAGCAGAAGCATGTATTCTACCGTTATCATGTTCCCCTCCTCGGAGAGACAATATTAGCTCTATTATTCTAAGAAAGCAAGACAAGCTAGTTCATTAACCAAACATCCAAATGAACTGATGTATTGTTGGTTTTCTTATTTTCAGGTAAAGTTTTGGTCACAACAGATTTCCTTTATTCTCATAGGAATAATTATTGTTACATCAATACGAGGTCTCCTGATTACACTAACGAGGGTAAGATATTGTCTAATTGCTTCACAAACATGTCGTTATATAGTGCAGAAAAATTACACAGAAAAAAAGCCGCAAATTTTGTTTCCAAGTAGAGGGGCAGCACAATTTGTATCCAAGTAGAGGGGCAGCACAATTTGTATCCAAGTAGAGGGGCAACACAATTTGTATCCAAGTAGAGGGGCAGCACAATTTGTATCCAAGTAGAGGGGCAGCACAATTTGTATCCAAGTAGAGGGGCAACACAATTTGTATCCAAGTAGAGGGGCAGCACAATTTGTATCCAAGTAGAGGGGCAGCACAATTTGTATCCAAGTAGAGGGGCAACACAATTTGTATCCAAGTAGAGGGGCAGCACAATTTGTATCCAAGTAGAGGGGCAGCACAATTTGTATCCAAGTAGAGGGGCAACACAATTTGTATCCAAGTAGAGGGGCAGCACAATTTGTATCCAAGTAGAGGGGCAGCACAATTTGTATCCAAGTAGAGGGGCAACACAATTTGTATCCAAGTAGAGGGGCAGCACAATTTGTATCCAAGTAGAGGGGCAGCACAATTTGTATCCAAGTAGAGGGGCAACACAATTTGTATCCAAGTAGAGGGGCAGCACAATTTGTATCCAAGTAGAGGGGCAGCACAATTTGTATCCAAATAGAGGGGCAGCACAATTTGTATCCAAGTAGAGGGGCAGCACAATTTGTATCCAAGTAGAGGGGCAGCACAATTTGTATCCAAGTAGAGGGGCAGCACAATTTGTATCCAAGTAGAGGGACAGCACAATTTGTTTCCAAGTAGAGGGGCAGCACAATTTGTTTCCAAGTAGAGGGGCAACACAATTTGTATCCAAGTAGAGGGGCAACACAGTTTGTATCCAAGTAGAGGGGCAGCACAATTTGTATCCAAGTAGAGGGGCAGCACAATTTGTATCCTAGTAGAGGGACAGCACAATTTGTATCCAAGTAGAGGGGCAGCACAATTTATATCCAAATTATTCTGATGTCAAAATTGACATAGTGACTTCAAACATCACCGATTTTCTTCTGTCTTTGCAGCATTAAACCGTTTGAAGATACATGCATGAAATGTCCACAGTGTAATCCTTGTAGTGTAGATATTTCGAAAATATTAACTTTTCGAGTTTTTTGAAATTTGCCCCATTTTGCCAGTCACTATTACATTACAAGAAATGACATCATAAACGTATGTCGTCTAAATTTTGACGATGTAAAATGTGTAGCAACCTGTATAAATAATCCGTAGTTACGAATAAAACTATACTGGTGCACAAAGCAATCTTATTGATAGGTTAGTGGTCCAGTGGTTAACACGTTGGACTGCGAATCTTTCAGATGGGATTATAAATGGAGGTCTCGTGTGTCTGTGGCTCTGTGCTATGCACCGGGCATGTAGAATGATATTTCTGAAGTTGGCGCGTCTTCTGTATCTTGCACTATCTTATATAAAATGACTAAAATACTTGTAGAGACATCGTCCAATTAACCAAGGGGTGATGATAAATAATATACGCAAAAACTGCATAATCAGAAACAGGCAGGTTTCACTACACTTGCTTCTATAAGAGGTTATTTATATTTAAGAAATAATAAATATCAACCGTGGTATATCGCAGAATAACCCGAGTTTGAAGTTCTTATGCGTAGAAATATATTTCTACGCATAAGAACGTCAAACTCGGGTTATTCTGCGATATACCACGGTTGATACTTATTATTTCGATTCTAACACGACTTACTTCTAATAATTTTAAAGGAGTATTTTCTTCAAACGCCGCTGCATTTGGCTTTCGAAATTTCCTCCCGCGTAAAGGGGTGATGACGTTATTTTTTATAGAAAATATCAATCTAGTGCATAAATGAACAAAAGTTGTAACTGATGAATAATTTTATTTATTTTGTCAAATAAAACTGTACAGAATAGTAACTGAAACGTTACTTAACAGAAAAACAAGAAGGACAAGAGATTATCTGATTCTAAAAATAGCTCACTTCCATGAATTCCAACGGTATTTTTTACAAACATCGCGTGACTTTCATTCATAAAACTTTACATGCATTGTATAAATGACGTAGCCAAAACACGGTGCGCGTGCAGCATAGTTCAAGGTAGGTATATTGCAGAATAACCCGAGATTGGTTTTACTCTAGACGTATGTATGTTATTAGCTGGGTCGTGTTAGAATAAAAAATATTTCATTTGCACTTGAGAAACTTAAGATAATAATATACCGTATTGTTCCTATTTAAAGCACCACCTCTAATATAGGCGCCCCCACGTAAAATTGCAACATGAAATGGCCATTAAAAGGAAATAATTGGTTTACCTGTCAGTAGTACTGTTGTTTAACGTAATCCATATATATATATATAAACTCCAAGCTCATGAATCACTAAGTATGCATGAATAATATGCGCATCACTTGTTGAACGTGTATCGCTATAAAAAAAAGTATTTATTTTCACAGAAGAATTCACACAATATCAACAATGCCTCGAGCTATTCAAACTGAAAGTACAAGGATAGTTATACAAGGACACCGTATAAAAGTTTATAACGCGGAACAATCCACAGAAACACAGGTTAACTTTAAATGTTTACGATTTACGTGGCATAATATTATGTACCGCATGTACAGAACATGATTATCGATCGTTTTAGGTAACACACGATGACGTAGTAGGCATCGCATTATGACAAAGCAAGGTCACTGAGCAGTTTCTTCCAATTAGTTGGCAATTACCGATATTGAAACGGAGATTTTCCACACCTATACTACAGAAATTAATTACTCTAATTAGCGCGCCCCTTTTGTGTTTTGCATCGCGCCCGGGCACTATAAATAAGAACAATACGGTATACAAAAAGAAAGAAAAATGCATTCACAGGCAGGTTTCACTACATTTGCTTCTATAAGAGGTTATTTAAATTAAAATATTTCATTTGCACTTGAGAATCTTAAGATAAATTTTCTGTTTCTTTTCAGTTTTTCTATGCAATAGCCAGCAGTAAATCCTCCAATATTATAGTTCTGTGTTTAGCCCAAATAATGGTAAGTATGACCCAGTTTCATTCTTTTTACTTCAACATTCTGGTGTACGTGCAGATTCAGCATGTGGAGATGCACTGAATGGTCTCCCTTGAGCACTCTTTCCCACCTTCCTTCAAAAAATGAAATTCTAACTAATAAGTTTTTCTGTGGACTGGAAGTATGCACCATGGATTCCATCAATACAATCCTGTATTATAGTTTTCCATATAGTGTCGTATTTATTAATTTTCCTTGAAAATCACACACTTAAAAAAAGATTCTTTGCAAAATGTCTCGGACAAAACAATTTAAGATGTCACCCAAAACAAATTTTGTTTTATTTGGTAAAAATTTGACATTACGGTAGGTTAAAATGAGAAATTTTAAAATTGACATCAAGTTACTATTAGGTATAAAATAAATCTCGCACTAAGAGTTGCAGATGGATCTGTAGTCCAATGGTAACAATCTGGACTGGTAATCCAGGGATCGCAGGTTCGATTCCCCGTCTGACCCTAATATAATTAACAGTCTTTCAGATGGGACGTTAAACCGAGGTCTCGTGTCGGCGCTGTACACCATGCACATAAAGAACTAGACGAGACTGTGGAATGGGTCTCTGTCTGTATCATGCACTATCCTCCAAAATCTAAAATGACTAATCTCTTCAGGAGGCGTCGCTCATATGGGCAACCGGTAGCGACGAAAAATAAACGTAAAACACACACACAGAGTTGCAGATAATGAAATCCCGCCCATTTGGGATGCGTGTAAAGAACGAGACTCTCTATGGACGTACTAGACTTATTTTCTCACTTTTCTTATGCTTTTGATGTACTTTACAAATTATGGACATTATATAAATTTGGACTTGGGAAATAAAGGGAAACTACCGGACTTGTTTGTGATATCTAATTAGCATAAAGTGCCGGTTAGACAGATTTATCTCTCACACCCAAAACGGCACCAAAAGCCTGTCTATATGTGAGATATATATACGAGTGACTACTTGTATTGGAGTTTCAGTACATAGCAATTTGATAAGTATATAAGATAATACATCATTTCCAACAATTTAATAGTACATTTGAATTTGCCCTAGCTTGCTTGTTTGTAAAAAAAATCAGGTGTGGTTTAAATGTTGCATAATGGATGGAAAACCCCAGCAGACCAGAGTTCGAAATCTCTTGTTTCAATTTTCGTATATTGTTTTTTATTTCAGGGAATGTATTTTGTGTCATCCGTTTTGTTAATAAGAATGAATATGCCTCTAGAATACAGGTAAGCTGTGCTGTTGTATTAAATCAGGTTTTAAATAACCCATTCAACACCAAGTAACTGACATGGACTGGTCCATGATATTCTTAAACCAATAAATGAATCAGAAAATCACATTTGGACAAATTCATTTATCAAAATGGGTAATTATGTCTAAAAATAGTAATATTACTGGCAAAAAGTGCAGATCCTGATGAGATGGCTCGTCACGAGCCGGCTCATCTGGATCTACACTTTTTGTAAGCCTATTTAGAGGTCTGTGGTGTTGAAAGGGTTAAAGATTTAAACTTTATTTATTTTACAACGATTGCGAAGCAAGTTCTAACAACTTATATTAATCACTTTCGTTGGCGCGGATGAAAGCATATATGTGGGAGGAAACTGGAGTACCCGAAGAGAAAACCCGCCTGTCCGATCTGGCGACCATCGTACCATCTCGCATACTTCACATACAGGCTTTAATTAATGGTACGATACTTATTTCACTGTTAGTCAATTGTGTCTATGGTTCATATTGCCACTTATATACTGTAATGGTGTAGATATTATGGTATAATATGTTCCTATCCAATTACTAGAATCCTAGTTATATCTATATACATTTTTATTTATATTTCCATATATTATTGTCATGTGTAAATGTTTAAAATTGCATCTATTATAATTGTGAAGCGCAATAGAATAATTTTTAATTTTTTTCAATAGAATAATGTTTAATTTTTGCGCAATAGAATAATTTTTAATTTTTGCGCTATATAAATGCTATGTATTTGCATTTGTCCATCAATACTGTAAACCACTATAATTTCGTGAACACTTTATTTTGCGATTTTCATGATTTTGAACATTTTCACTTAATTTGTGGAGTTTGGATTTCACACATTCTTGATGTATCGCGAAAAATAAAATCCAGCAGTAGATCTGGTTTAAATCTGTTATCTGCGTATATCCAGCAGTAGATCTGGTTTAAATCTGTTATCTGCATATATCCAGCAGTAGATCTGGTTTAAATCTGTTATCTGCGTATATCCTCGCAGTAGATCTGGTTTAAATCTGTTATCTGCGTATATCCAGCAGTAGATCTGGTTTAAATCTGTTATCTGCGTATATCCAGCAGTAGATCTGATTTAAATCTGTTATCTGCGTATATCCTCGCAGTAGATCTGGTTTAAATCTGTTATCTGCGTATATCCTCGCAGTAGATCTGATTTAAATCTGTTATCTGCGTATATCCAGCAGTAGATCTGGTTTAAATCTGTTATCTGCGTATATCCAGCAGTAGATCTGGTTTAAATCTGTTATCTGCGTATATCCAGCAGTAGATCTGGTTTAAATCTGTTATCTGCGTATATCCAGCAGTAGATCTGGTTTAAATCTGTTATCTGCGTATATCCAGCAGTAGATCTGGTTTAAATCTGTTATCTGCGTATATCCAGCAGTAGATCTGGTTTAAATCTGTTATCTGCGTATATCCAGCAGTAGATCTGGTTTAAATCTGTTATCTGCGTATATCCAGCAGTAGATCTGGTTTAAATCTGTTATCTGCGTATATCCAGCAGTAGATCTGGTTTAAATCTGTTATCTGCGTATATCCAGCAGTAGATCTGGTTTAAATCTGTTATCTGCGTATATCCAGCAGTAGATCTGGTTTAAATCTGTTATCTGATATATCCTCGCAGTAGATCTGGTTTAAATCTGTTATCTGCGTATATCCTCGCAGTAGATCTGGTTTAAATCTGTTATCTACGTATATCCTCGCAGTAGATCTAGTTTAAATCTGTTATCTGCGTATATCCTCGCAGTAGATCTAGTTTAAATCTGTTATCTGCGTATATTCTCGCAGTAGATCTGGTTTAAATCTGTTATCTACGTATATCCTCGCAGTAGATCTGGTTTAAATCTGTTATCTACGTATATCCTCGCAGTACTCCAATCATTATATCAGAAATCATTATATTAGTAAACTTACGATAATGGCAGTTGTCAAATAGTGAAGTCGTGATAGCGCGTTCGCTCCAGGTGCGAATGGTCCGGAGTTCGAGCCCCGCTGGGATTGTGCCTTAGGCAAGGCATTTAATTTCCATGTTGCCTCTTCTCTCTCGTGGCGATGGATTCCATCAGGAATGAGGTCTCGAGAGTAATTAGTATAAGTTGTAAGAGCTTGTTTCGCAATCGAGCTAAAATAAATTTGTATAAACTAAACTAGAGAGTGAAGGCTCAGCGCACCAATTTTACAAGATAAGTTTATAAAAATTACTAATGGTTAACATTAATAAGTCGTAGATCGAAGCAACTCCTGTTCAATCAGTTCATTCTTAAAATGTCAACACCAGCGTAATGTTGTCCGCCTCCGTGGTCGAGTGGTTAAGGTTGCTGACTTGTATACCACTGTAACCTATCATCACTGATGGTCACGGGTTCGAGCCCCGCTTAGGCCGTGTCTCATTTATATGAAAAAGTTGGCAGTTTCTTACGGAGGTTGGTGCACCCAAGTACTGGTTAACCGCTGGAGCCTGCCCAGGAAAGGTGTTGTTAGGTAAACTGCCCGCCGGCGATATAGCCCAAAATGGTGCTGATGCAGGCGTAAAATCCGAAATATAACATAACCAGCGTAATGTGTGATAAACAATAAACATATTTCAATAGATTTTTACGAGTTCATTTCATTGTCGTGCAAATCAACCTGTCCATCCAACAGCATGTTATTGGGTTCCC
Organism: Archivesica marissinica; assembly: GCA_014843695.1. Taxonomy (NCBI): domain Eukaryota; kingdom Metazoa; phylum Mollusca; class Bivalvia; order Venerida; family Vesicomyidae; genus Archivesica; species Archivesica marissinica. Next base: position 75,627,645 of record CM026386.1, on the reverse strand, counting down.
TTATTGACTTCGGAGACTGTCCTTTTCCCGTTTGCTGGAGCCAGGCCCTGTAGCATATAAACTCGTGTTCAGTGCCTAGAATGGTATACATAATGTAACCTCGATATAAAAAATATGTTTAATCTCGACACAACCATTTTCTGGTGATCGCTATGACGATGCTATTTGTACATGTAAACACTTTCACAAACAGCAGACAAATAAAACAAGCAAATCAATTTTGTTATATTTATTATCCATAGTCACATATTTATTACACAATTTAAACATAACTGTTGATGTATATCACTAATTTTATCGAGTGGTTAGCGCGCTTGCTTCTCACCAATGCAACCCGGGTTTGATCCTCGGACCGGGAAGTATGTGAGATAGTATGGTGGTTGCCAGATCAGACAGGGGGGTTTTCTCCGGGTTCCTCCTGCACGAATGACCACAATTACGCTTTTATCTGCGTCAACGAGAGTGATTATTATAAGTTGTTAAAACTTGCTTCGCAATTGTTGTAAAATAAATAAAGTTTAAACTAAAATTGTATTTCATGACTTTCAAATTTTGATAATACAAATGTACATGCATGTACATATTTTCGGATATAACTCTAAATCAAATTTGTTCGTGAGAATCATGAATTTGCAATTAACTTAGATCGCGAAATATAAATGCTCGTATATATATGTTCTACAGCACTAGTTTCTAATTAGTTGATCTGATCACTCATCTATGTAGGTTCATGCAGCATTAATACCTGTTTCTTGTTAACTATTTTGTTGTTTTCAATATGAATTTACTCCAGTGAAACATTATTACAGCCTCTTCTTAAACCTGCTCGCTTCTCACCAATGCACGGTTAATCCTCAGCCTGGGAAGTATGCGATATGGTACGGTAGCTTAGATACCACAGAGAGTTGGGAGGGATAACCTTGGCACCACTACAACATATGTATTCCGTCGCATTTGTTTTAATTGAATTCCTTGTTGCCTTGTATATGTACTTACTTTTCACAGCAAGGTGTATTGTATTGGGTGACATATAACTGTATTATTTGATACCTGTTTTCACAGCAAGGTATATTGTATTGGGTGACATATACATTATTTGATACCCGTTTTCACAGCAAGGTGTATTGTATTGGGCGACATATACTACATTATTTGATACCTGTTTTCACAGCAAGGTGTATTGTATTGGGTGACATATAACTGTATTATTTGATACCTGTTTTCACAGTAAGGTGTATTGTATTGGATTGGGTGACATATACTACATTATTTGATACCTGTTTTCACAGCAAGGTGTATTGTATTGGGTGACATATAACTGTATTATTTGATACCTGTTTTCACAGCAAGGTGTATTGTATTGGGCGACATATACTACATTATTTGATACCTGTTTTCACAGTAAGGTGTATTGTATTGGGCGACATATAACTACATTATTTGATACCTGTTTTCACAGCAAGGTGTATTGTATTGGGCGACATATACTACATTATTTGATACCTGTTTTCACAGTAAGGTGTATTGTATTGGGCGACATATACTACATTATTTGATACCTGTTTTCACAGTAAGGTGTATTGTATTGGGCGACATATAACTGTATTATTTGATACCTGTTTTCACAGCAAGGTGTATTGTATTGGGCGACATATACTACATTATTTGATACAAGTTTTCACAGTAAGGTGTATTGTATTGGGCGACATATACTACATTATTTGATACCTGTTTTCACAGTAAGGTGTATTGTATTGGGCGACATATACTACATTATTTGATACAAGTTTTCACAGTAAGGTGTATTGTATTGGGCGACATATACTACATTATTTGATACAAGTTTTCACAGTAAGGTGTATTGTATTGGGCGACATATACTACATTATTTGATACCTGTTTTCACAGCAAGGTGTATTGTATTGGGCGACATATACTACATTATTTGATACCTGTTTTCACAGCAAGGTGTATTGTATTGGGCGACATATACTACATTATTTGATACCTGTTTTCACAGCAAGGTGTATTGTATTGGGTGACATATAACTGTATTATTTGATACCTGTTTTCACAGTAAGGTGTATTGTATTGGGCGACATATACTACATTATTTGATACCTGTTTTCACAGCAAGGTGTATTGTATTGGGCGACATATACTACATTATTTGATACCTGTTTTCACAGCAAGGTGTATTGTATTGGGCGACATATACTACATTATTTGATACCTGTTTTCACAGTAAGGTGTATTGTATTGGGCGACATATAACTACATTATTTGATACCTGTTTTCACAGCAAGGTGTATTGTATTGGGCGACATATACTACATTATTTGATACCTGTTTTCACAGTAAGGTGTATTGTATTGGGCGACATATACTACATTATTTGATACCTGTTTTCACAGTAAGGTGTATTGTATTGGGCGACATATACTACATTATTTGATACCTGTTTTCACAGTAAGGTGTATTGTATTGGGCGACATATACTACATTATTTGATACCTGTTTTCACAGTAAGGTGTATTGTATTGGGCGACATATAACTGTATTATTTGATACCTGTTTTCACAGCAAGGTGTATTGTATTGGGCGACATATACTACATTATTTGATACCTGTTTTCACAGTAAGGTGTATTGTATTGGGCGACATATACTACATTATTTGATACCTGTTTTCACAGCAAGGTGTATTGTATTGGGCGACATATAACTGTATTATTTGATACCTGTTTTCACAGCAAGGTGTATTGTATTGGACGACATATACTACATTATTTGATACAAGTTTTCACAGTAAGGTGTATTGTATTGGGCGACATATACTACATTATTTGATACCTGTTTTCACAGTAAGGTGTATTGTATTGGGCGACATATACTACATTAGTTGATACAAGTTTTCACAGTAAGGTGTATTGTATTGGGCGACATATACTACATTATTTGATACCTGTTTTCACAGCAAGGTGTATTGTATTGGGCGACATATACTACATTATTTGATACCTGTTTTCACAGTAAGGTGTATTGTATTGGGCGACATATACTACATTATTTGATACCTGTTTTCACAGCAAGGTGTATTGTATTGGGCGACATATACTACATTATTTGATACCTGTTTTCACAGCAAGGTGTATTGTATTGGGCGACATATAACTGTATTATTTGATACCTGTTTTCACAGCAAGGTGTATTGTATTGGGCGACATATACTACATTATTTGATACCTGTTTTCACAGTAAGGTGTATTGTATTGGGCGACATATACTACATTATTTGATACCTGTTTTCACAGCAAGGTGTATTGTATTGGGCGACATATACTACATTATTTGATCCCTGTTTTCACAGTAAGGTGTATTGTATTGGGCGACATATACTACATTATTTGATACCTGTTTTCACAGTAAGGTGTATTGTATTGGGCGACATATACTACATTATTTGATACCTGTTTTCACAGCAAGGTGTATTGTATTGGGCGACATATACTACATTATTTGATACCTGTTTTCACAGTAAGGTGTATTGTATTGGGCGACATATACTACATTATTTGATACCTGTTTTCACAGTAAGGTGTATTGTATTGGGCGACATATACTACATTATTTGATACCTGTTTTCACAGTAAGGTGTATTGTATTGGGTGACATATAACTGTATTATTTGATACCTGGAAGAGATCTAATTCAGACAAGATAATATATTGTCACTGAGGCACATAATAAAAAAAGGTGTTTTTTCCCATTTCCCGACGACCCCGCTAAAACAGCCATACTCAAATATTTTTTAATGTACACATCAATATTGATATCTAGTCATGGTTACCGATTACCTACCAGCATAGGATTCGGGAAGTACTAATGTTCATAAAAAAAAGGGTGTCTCATAAGTCAGTAATGGCTGCCTTTTCAATAGGGCTTACTTACTTTACTTATTATACACGACGCCATCCAAATGTTATATTTTTTGTAGGAAAAACATATTTTCCTACCTACCTACCCCATCTTCAAAATTCAGGGTCGGGAAATGGGAAACAAACATTCCTTTAATTACAGTCCGATTGTTTTCTTTTCAGGACAATTATAACAGAAGTATTAGGTGATTTGCAGTTCAATTTCTATCACCGTTGGTTTGATGTGATATTCCTCGTCAGTGCCTTGACCAGTATTGGATTTATGTATATAGCGCACAAACATGCGGACACAGAGAGTATCGGCTAATGGAGGAGACATCCGGTGAATACGTCGTAAATGCAGGTCTCAATCTACCGATAGACTCAATGTTCCAAAGGTGTTCAAATGCTCGTCTCTATTCATTTTCTTCCGCCAGACAAATCAGAAGCATTGGTCAGTTGCCCTTGAATACTCGTAAAGATGGGTTCTTTTCATACCATATGCTATCAATTTTAATCATTTTATCATCTTATAATTATTAAATGCAGATAAATGTCGTACAGTAGCTCCTATATCAGGAGGCTGAAGTTTAAAACATATTTACTGTAGTAATCTACGGTACCGGTAAACAGTGTTATCTGTGGAGACTTCAAACAAATGTGCTTCTGGTGAATATTCTACTGTAAAAATGTGTTAATTGATATCAATTAACAAGATTTTGATAATTAACAAGATTTTGATAATCAATTAACAAGATTTTGATAATCAATTAACACGATTTTGATAATCAATTAACAAGATTTTGATAATCAATTAACAAGATTTTGATAATCAATTAACAAGATTTTGATAATCAATTAACAAGATTTTGATAAATGATATTGAAATCGAACTAAATGGACCAATATACTTTTAGAGATAAATCGGACAAAGGGAAGTAATACAAACACCCATTTATGTCTCTCATTGAAAACTTCATTTGGTCTTTTCCAATGGCTTATTTAAAGTTATTTTGTTACGATGTACTGTACAGGGAGAGATGCAAAATGCCTTACAATAGTGATGGCTATGTACTTCTATTTCCTCATTAAGATTTTTAAGTAACTAATATATATTAAATATATGTGATAATATATTGATTGGAATTAAATTTCATCCGGACGGAACGTGGTTGACAAAATTGTAAATTAATGTTGTCATTAATATTTCATCTTTCTGCGTCCGAAAACATTTTTTGGGAACATGTACCAGTAGTCACTACTGTAGGCATCCACCAGTCCGTCTGCGACGTCTCATGTCAGCAATTAAGGGACTCGGATGAATTCCAGCAAACTTCCGCTTTTGGGGTAGTCGTGATAGCGCGTTCGTTTCAGGTGCAAAAGGCCCCTAGTTTGCGCCTCGCTCGAAACGTTACTATTGTGACCTTAGGCAAGGCATTTATATTCCACATGCCTCTTCTCTACCTTGTGTCGATAAGGTCAACACCCTAAATGTCTGGGGTCATCCCTAGAGGTCAATAGTCGGGGGTCATCCATAGAGGTCAATAGTCATCCATAGAGGTCAATAGTCATCCATAGAGGTCAATAATCAGGGGTTATCTAGTCTGGGGGTCATCCCTAGGTCAATAGTCATCTTGTGTCTGCAAATACTGGCAATTTCATGAAAGATCTCGAAAGAGTAAACAAACATATGAATTAAGGTTTTATTTTTAACACATACATGTAAATTATCTCCAACTCAAAACATGGGTAGATTACAAGTATGATGCAAATTTAGTTAATACTACCGAGACCCTCTTAATTTATCCCATTCATTATCTATTACATTTGCTTTATTTTGTTCTTTTATTTATTTTATGCAAGTCAAATAAAAATCTAAAATACGAATTTGTCTCCGTAGCTTTATTGACCATGCTGGATTGAAGGGAAGTGAGTTTTACTGTACACGATGGAAGTCGTGATCGCTTCAGGTGTGAGACCCAGAGTTCATGCCATACAATTGTGCCCTTAGGCATGGCACTTAAATTTCACATAACCCCGAGAGAACTATTGAGAACTGCATCCTCCACAGGATCCAGATTAGTGTTTCGTTTCGTCTTTTTCAGTCAGGTCTGTTTTTCCGATTTCGCTAATAACTAGAGGGCAGTCGGACAAGAGCATAACTATGCCATGCTGTTATCCAGATCACCAAAAATTAATGGACTGGTCCAAGGCATGTACATCCATCTAATGGACTGGTCCTAGGCATGAACATCCATCTAATGGACTTGTCCTAGGCATGAACATCCATCTAATGGACTGGTCCTGTGCATGTACATCCATCTAATGGACTGGTCCAAGGCATGTACATCCATCTAATGGACTGGTCCAAGGCATGTACATCCATCTAATGGACTGGTCCTAGGCATGAACATCCATCTAATGAACTGTTCCAGGGCATGTACATCCATCTAATGGACTGGTCCTAGGCATAAACATCCATCTAATGGACTTGTCCTAGGCATGAACATCCATCTAATGGACTGTTCCAGGGCATGTACATCCATCTAATGGACTGGTCCTAGGCATGAACATCCATCTAATGGACTGGTCCTAGGCATGAACATCCATCTAATGAACTGTTCCAGGGCATGTACATCCATCTAATGGACTGGTCCTAGGCAGGAACATCCATCTAATGGACTGGTCCTAGGCATGAACATCCATCTAATGAACTGGTCCTAGGCATGAACATCCATCTAATGATCTGGTCCTAGGCATGAACATCCATCTAATGAACTGTTCCTAGGCATGAACATCCATCTAATGGACTGGTCCTAGGCATGAACATCCATCTAATGAACTGGTCCTAGGCATGAACATCCATCTAATAGACTGGTCCTAGGCATGAACATCCATCTAATGAACTGTTCCTAGGCATGAACATCCATCTAATGGACTGGTCCTAGGCATGAACATCCATCTAATGAACTGGTCCTAGGCATGAACATCCATCTAATGGACTGGTCCTAGGCATGAACATCCATCTAATGGACTGGTCCTAGGCATAAACATCCATCTAATGGACTGCTCCTAGGCATGAACATCCATCTAATGAACTGTTCCAGGACATGGACATCCACCTAATGATCGGTCCTAGGCATGAACATCCATCTAATGGACTGCTCCTAGGCATGAACATCCATCTAATGGACTGGTCCTAGGCATGAACATCCATCTAATGGACTGGTCCTAGGCATGAACATCCATCTAATGGACTGGTCCTAGGCATGCACATCCATCTAATGGACTGGTCCTAGGCATGAACATCCATCTAATGGACTGGTCCTAGGCATGAACATCCATCTAATGATCTGGTCCTAGGCATGCACATCCATCTAATGGACTGGTGCTAGGCATACACATCCATCTAATGGACTGCTCCTAGGCACGAACATCCACCTAATGGACTGGTCCTAGGCATGCACATCCATCTAATGGACTGGTCCTAGGCATGAACATCCATCTAATGGACTGGTCCTAGGCATGAACATCCATCTAATGGACTGGTCCTAGGCATGCACATCCATCTAATGGACTGGTCCTAGGCATGAACATCCATCTAATGATCTGGTCCTAGGCATGCACATCCATCTAATGGACTGGTGCTAGGCATACACATCCATCTAATGGACTGCTCCTAGGCACGAACATCCACCTAATGGACTGGTCCTAGGCATGCACATCCATCTAATGGACTGGTCCTAGGCATGAACATCCATCTAATGGACTGGTCCTAGGCATGAACATCCATCTAATGGACTGGTCCTAGGCATGCACATCCATCTAATGGACTGGTCCTAGGCATGAACATCCATCTAATGATCTGGTCCTAGGCATGGACATCCATCTAATGAACTGTTCCAGGGCATGAACATCCATCTAATGGACTGCTCCTAGGCATGAACATCCATCTAATGGACTGGTCCTAGGCATGCACATCCATCTAATGGACTGGTCCTAGGCATGAACATCCATCTAATGAACTGCTCCAGGGCATGAACATCCATCTAATGGACTGGTCCTAGGCATGAACATCCATCTAATGGACTGGTCCTAGGCATGAACATCCATCTAATGGACTGGTCCTAGGCATGAACATCCATCTAATGGACTGCTCCTAGGCACGAACATCCACCTAATGGACTGGTCCTAGGCATGCACATCCATCTAATGGACTGGTCCTAGGCATGAACATCCATCTAATGGACTGGTCCTAGGTATGAACATCCATCTAACGGACTGGTCCTAGGCATGCACATCCATCTAATGATCTGGTCCTAGGCATGCACATCCATCTAATGAACTGTTCCAGGGCATGAACATCCATCTAATGGACTGCTCCTAGGCATGACCATCCATCTAATGGACTGGTCCTAGGCATGAACATCCATCTAATGGACTGGTCCTAGGCATGAACATCCATCTAATGGACTGGTCCTAGGCATGAACATCCATCTAATGGACTGCTCCTAGGCATGAACATCCATCTAATGGACTGGTCCTAGGCATGAACATCCATCTAATGGACTGCTCCTAGGCATGCACATCCATCTAATGGACTGGTCCTAGGCATGAACATCCATCTAATGATCTGGTCCTAGGCATGCACATCCATCTAATGAACTGTTCCAGGGCATGAACATCCATCTAATGGACTGCTCCTAGGCATGAACATCCATCTAATGGACTGGTCCTAGGCATGCACATCCATCTAATGGACTGGTCCTAGGCATGAACATCCATCTAATGAACTGCTCCAGGGCATGAACATCCATCTAATGGACTGGTCCTAGGCATGAACATCCATCTAATGGACTGGTCCTAGGCATGCACATCCATCTAATGGACTGGTCCTAGGCATGAACATCCATCTAATGATCTGGTCCTAGGCATGCACATCCATCTAATGAACTGTTCCAGGGCATGAACATCCATCTAATGGACTGCTCCTAGGCATGAACATCCATCTAATGGACTGGTCCTAGGCATGCACATCCATCTAATGGACTGGTCCTAGGCATGAACATCCATCTAATGAACTGCTCCAGGGCAAGAACATCCATCTAATGGACTGGTCCTAGGCATGAACATCCATCTAATGGACTGGTCCTAGGCATGAACATCCATCTAATGGACTGGTCCTAGGCATGAACATCCATCTAATGGACTGCTCCTAGGCACGAACATCCACCTAATGGACTGGTCCTAGGCATGCACATCCATCTAATGGACTGGTCCTAGGCATGAACATCCATCTAATGGACTGGTCCTAGGCATGAACATCCATCTAATGGACTGGTCCTAGGGATGCACTTCCATCTAATGGACTGGTCCTAGGCATGAACATCCATCTAATGATCTGGTCCTAGGCATGCACATCCATCTAATGAACTGTTCCAGGGCATGAACATCCATCTAATGGACTGCTCCTAGGCATGAACATCCATCTAATGGACTGGTCCTAGGCATGCACATCCATCTAATGGACTGGTCCTAGGCATGAACATCCATCTAATGAACTGCTCCAGGGCATGAACATCCATCTAATGGACTGGTCCTAGGCATGAACATCCATCTAATGGACTGGTCCTAGGCATGAACATCCATCTAATGGACTGGTCCTAGGCATGAACATCCATCTCTAAGTTTTTGTGTACCGTAATCGTGATACAGATAGACAAACATACAAACCAGGGTGAAGAAAAGATAACATCCTTGCGGGGGGTTAACACATGCCTTTCCCACGCCAAGTCCAGAATATACTTGCTTATCACCAAGCCATCCTGGTTGTTCATGCATCAATATCTAACAAAGTCACAGGCAGACAGAAAGGGTTCAATGAGTATAGCTTTGGTTTCTTCACAGGGATATCTTTGGTGTGTTCCTCCTTTATTACGTGCGCATACTTTGCTTCCATTTCTTGCTCCCTCTCCAGTCTCCGTATCCGCTCATCCATCGACAATGTACGCCTGGCTCCTTTAGCATTTTGAAACTGTAACAATTCACTTCTGTGCACATCGTATGTAATTTCGCGACTCAAGTCATTCGTTATCAACTGCTCCTCTGGATTTAAAGATTGATATTTTCCGTCCATTCGTTCTGTTAATGTTTTTTTAGCTCTAGGGATATAGTTAATTATCTCCACTCCCTTTGGCGGCATGACTAGTACGATCTCTGTCCGAGGAATCTCTGGCGGGTCCATCATTCCTTTCCGACCTGGCTTGTGTTTCTTTATGGCCGGTTTCTCCACTGGATCGCCGTCTTCCTCTGCAAGAATCATCTTCTCAACAAACAGCGTCTCGCTGGACGTGCCAGCTTCTCTCGACGTCGGATCTGTAATCTCACGGGATGTGACTGTGGCCGGCACTTTATCCCTGCTCTTCTTGGCATTTCCGCCTAACCAACAAAAACACAAAGATGCAGTAATTTATGGAGTCTTATTTGATACAATTGGAGATACCTATGTAATTACCTGTATCTAAGACGGCCAGGGATCAAACACGTTATCAGGCCGTCAAGTGAGGGATTGGTCCAAAAAAAGTAGGAAAATAGGAACTCCGACGGTGAAAAAATGGGAATAAAAGAGAAAATATTGTCTAAAATAGCAATAAAATAAGTCCGCCTCCGTGGTCGAGTGGTTATGGTCGCTGACTTGTATACCACTGTAACCTATCATCACTGATGGTCACGGGTTCGAGCCCCGCTCAGGCCGTGTCTCATTTATATGAAAAAGTTGGCAGTTTCTTACGGAGGTTGGTGCACCCAAGTACTGGTTAACCGCTGGAGCCTGCCCAGGAAAGGTGTTGTTAAGTAAACTGCCCGCCGGCGATATAGCCCAAAATGGTGCTGATGCTGGCGTAAAACCCGAAATATAACATAACATAATATAACATAAGCAATAAAATAGGAATAAAATGTTATTTTAAGATGGCTTCCCAGGACGTTGTATGGCCATCCTGACTGTTTATATTTATTATTGATAATTTCTGTTGTACTGCTGATGAAAGACTATAACATTTAATTCTTATTACAAGTAATATTAATTGCTTCAAGATTCAAAAACATGGTTTCAATACATTACTTGTACTCTAATAATTAAAGTGATCTAAATATATGTTGGCCTCCATACCATCCCCTTCAGCCCCAACCCAATCCACCCTCGTCTTCGTTAGGTTTTTTTTATTTTTTAAATTGGGCAAAAATGTGTTTTCAAAAAGGCCAAAAATAGGAACATTTTGCCGGAAAACAGGAATTGCTCAAAAAATAGGATACTTGACAGCCTGCGTTATATAACTAGACATTCGTTTTTCAAAAAACTGTTGCTTCAGTGGAGTAAAAAAAGCATGGAAGTGATGTATATGAAGTCATTGTATTAAAAAGTCATATGTAGTATTATGAAGTTTCTGAGATCGGCTGTCCGATTAGCGCAGTAGTTAGCGATCTCGCTTTTCACCAATGCAACCCGGGTTCGATCCTCGGACCGGGAAGTATGTGAGATGGTACGGTGGTCGTCAGATCGGACAGGTGGGTTTTCTCCGAGTACTCCGGTTTCCTCCCACACGAATGACCACATATACGCGCCAACGAGAGTGATTAATATAAGTTGTTAGAACTTGCTTCGGAATCGTAAAATAAATAGAGTTTAAACTTTGAGATGAAGAGCGGACAAGCTTTGCGTCATAAAAATGTTACAAACAGCCGTAAATCAGCCAAATATCATCGAACCAGAACGGGGTTACAATATGCACAACTAGACATGCTACTGAGGATTCCTGTAACATTTGGTGAAAAGCCAATACATGGTTTTGGAGAAGCGCGGACAAGCTTTAAGTCATAAAAATGAGTGTAGGACAATATCCCCCCCGTATATTTTGACCCAGGCGGACAATATCTCCCCCGTCAAAAAAGACAGGGCGGACTATATACCCCCCATCAAAAATACAAGGCGGACAATATCCCCCCGTGGATAATCCTAGGGCGGACAATATCCCCCCGTGGAAAATCCTAGGGCGGACAATATCCCCCCGTGGAAAATCCTAGGGCGGACAATATCCCCCCCCGTAGAAAATCATAGGACGGAGAAAGAGTAACTAACAAGAATGGGTTAACAACCTTCATTTCCGTATACAAGCACATAAGCATGATAAATAATGATGTAGGACAGTGCGATATTTTGTGTGAATTTTGGTGTTTATTATAGTCTTATTCACGAAAGTGCTAATTGAGACTTGTCATTTAGCACATAGTGGCGAAACCTAAGAATTGTTCACAGTCTTATACACTCGCCAATCGCGAACAGGAAACTGGCTGTCGTTTTCGCTCCATCCCGGTACTGGCGGCATAATTTGTTAAGTCTCTTCTGGAGAGAAACGCTCGTCTTCTTAGCGCGTTTGGCCGATGGTTGTCCAGTCCGCTGACGTTCCATCTCGGTGTTCACGGCTGTCTGGTCTTTCTGCAGACAGGAGAGTACTGTCCACAGACTGGGATTACTATGTCCAACTAAATGTCTAAATGAGTTATTCCAACTTTCGCAATTGTTATTAGTTCTGTCGCCTCCATTGTAGTTTCATGTACATTCCATGTGGGTGGTGGAAAGCGCGGTGGTGTACGGCGCATTCTGATGATTCCATTGGGTCCCCTAACCGAGTTGTAGCCGCCGCTGACATATGTGTTGTCGAAATAGTCTATCATTGGCATCAAAGAGTCTGGCGCAAGGTCCTTCAGTGCCGTCATTCCTTCGACAACCTCGTCAACCGGCAGGAACGCCAGGCCGTCAATAATTCCGACAAACTGCTTCAGCTCGTCGTTTTCTCAGTACTCAGTGGCGAGGCCTTCCGCTTGTACTCGTCTCCAGGTACTCTGGGTGAGATGATAGAAACACCCCTTGATGTCGACGTTTACTTATACAGAAATAAAATAAAGCTTGTTAATTTGCGTTAATTTATAAGTTTATAAGGGGGGATAATGTCCGGGGGGGATATTGTCCGCCCTGTGATTTTCTACGGGGGGGATATTGTCCGCCTTGTCTTTTTGATGGGGGGATATTGTCCGCCCTGTGATTTTCTACGGGGGGGATATTGTCCGCCCTGTCTTTTTGATGGGGGGATATTGTCCGCCTGGGTCAAAATATACGGGGGGGATATTGTCCGGGGGGGATATTGTCCGTTCCCCCATAAAAATGTTACAAACAGCCATAAATCATCGGACCAGAAGGCGATTACACAACTAGACATACTACTGCTGATTCCTGTAATGTCTGGTGAAAATCAGTTTAAAGGGTCGCATAAATCTGCGAACAAATCATCCAACCAGACCATGATTACAATATGCACAACTATACGGTATACTGCTTCCTGTCACGTTTGGTGAAAATTCAACAAGGGTTTTTTTGGTGGAGGAAGATCCCACATCCCCTCTGAACACGGACGTACGGACACCTGGGTAGAAACGTCATCTTAATAACTTTCTCGCATGAAAAGAAATTTAACACATCTGATGGGATTCAAACTTTCAGGGGGACAAGTGCTTTAAAGTAAGGATGGCAACGAACATTCGACTATTCGCTCGAACGTCCGAATACTATTCCAGTATTCGAATATTCGGGAAAAATATATAATATTTGCAAAAAATGAAATAAACTGTCATAAATCCGATACGTTGCTTTCTTTTACAATTTGAAGCCATCATAAAACCTTCCAATACAAAAGAAATTGCCCCAGGATGTTTGAATAAACAATGTTGTGGTCGCATCCATGGCAAGTGTTAATTGACACTCTGCCATGTAATTGGATAATTACAGTAGGTGCTAAGGTGTTTAATTATGATGTCAAAACTGTTTAGACGAGAAATTTCCTTTGAAATATTACAGACAAGCTGCAACATCCACCCAGTGTTTCTTAAATTTATAATCAACTGCTCAATATTACCCAAAAGTACTATATAAAATACGATCTTTATGATGTTGTCCTCAAAAAAATGCCGCCCACTCAGTCATACGTTTGGAAAGACTACAATCGCGCAGGGAATAAGAAAACTGCTAGGTGCAAATTGGATTTAACAGATTCGGGTACAAGATCAATCTGAATAATCATTTGAAAAACAAACACACTTCAACGGAAAGCAGTTCAAGTGATATTGGCTTCATTTGTGAAAACGCCCATAAATGTACAGTGGTCGATAACAATAACTGAATGAATCGTCATCATATTTGCATGGCCTTACAGGAAGCCGATGATGTTTAGTAATTTAAAAGTAGCTTAATTTGGCATTTCTTATAAGAGTTTGAGTGATTTTGAGTTTTTAATATAATTAAGCCGAATATTCGAATACTTTACTGACCGGATATTCGGATTGTGAAATCGCTATTCGTTGCCATCCCTACTTTAAAGTAAACAACTATACTACGGTAACACAGAGGTCCCAGCGCATTATGTAATCCTGGTCTTATGTTTATAATGTACGGTGCATACCTTGCGAGGCTTGTTTATAATGTACGGTGCATACCTTGCGAGGCTTGTTTATAATGTACGGTGCATACCTTGCGAGGCTTGTTTATAATGTACGGTGCATACCTTGCGAGGCTTGTTTATAATGTATGGTACATACCTTGCGAGGCTTGTCTATAATGTACTACGGTGCATACCTTGCGAGGCTTGTTTATAATGTACGGTGCATACCTTGCGAGGCTTGTTTATAATGTACGGTGCATACCTTGCGAGGCTTGTTTATAATGTACGGTGCATACCTTGCGAGGCTTTTGCTCTTTTAGACATATATCTCTTCTCCTCCTCAAGTTCCTTCTTTCTATTCATCCTCGCTTCGTTGATGAAATCCGAGAAATCTGAAATAATAACCAAAGTATTAACCCGTAACCTGCTGACTAAATTAGACGGAATGTGCAAACAACATAGATCCAGATCAATAAAAATGTATCAAAAAACCAGTATCACTACACAGACGGATCTGTAGTCCAGTGGTAACATGCTGGACTGGTAATCCAGGGATCGCAGGTTCGATCCCCTGGTCTGATCCTAATAAAATTAAAAGTCTTTCAGATGGGACGTTAAACCGAGGTCTCGTGTCGGTGCTTTACACTGTGCACGTAAAATAACCAGAGAAGACTCTGGAATGGGTCTCTGTTTGTATTATGCACTAGCCTCCAAAAATCGAAAAATGACTTAATCTCTTCAGGAGGCGTCGCTCATATGGGCAACCGGTAGCGACGATAAATAACCGTAAAACACGCACAATATCACTACGTCATGCGATGGTCAAGTGAGAGTTAAAGACAACTGTCATATGGAGTTAACGAAAATCCATATGGGTGGAAATAGTTGGAAACTAGGCCAATAATAGGTGTGCGAGAATATATAATCTTATATTGACTAGGATAATCTCATTTCATTTGGCACTCTCCGTAGCTCCAATTCTCCGTAAAAAAATCATAATTGCAATGAAATTAAAAATGTTTAAACTTTATTTATTTTACAATGATTGCGAAGCAAGTTTTAATATTAATCACTCTTATTGGCGCGGATGAAAGCGTATATGTGTTCTTTCGTGTTGGAGGAAACCGTAGTACCCGGAAAAAACCCACCTGTCCGATGTGGCGACCACCGTACCACCTCACATACTTCCCGGTCCTAGGATTGAACCCGGGTTGCATTGATGAGAAGCGAGCGCACTAATCGGACAGTCTTATGATTGTGCCCTTAGGCAAGGCAATTAAATTCCTCTTAATTCTCTCCCTCGTGGATGGATTCCATCGGGAATTAGGTCTCGAGAGTGATTAATATAAGTTGTAGGAACTGAGCTAAATAAATTTGTATAAACTAACTGATTTTTTATGTAAAAATGTACCGGTATTTGTAAATCATGAAAATATTGTTTGTTTTGGGGGTTTAGGATCATATGGTGTCTATCCAGCTATTATTAGTGGAGGAAGACTCCGAGCAGTATCTCAGGCACCCAGGTACAACCACCAACCTTCCCCAAGCCAGACTACAAGAAGGAAAAGTGCAAAAACTGCAGCCTAGTTATAAATGCATAATATATAACATGGAGAAAATAGATCTAACACAATTTAGTCCACCAGATAAGGCGAGGCTATTTACCATTATCTGAAGCCTTCTTCAGGTTTTCCGGGATACTGTGGCCGTTCTGATCTCTCATAGCCATCAGTTGATATTTCCATTTCATGATGTTACGTTGTACCGTAGTGTTGTTGTTACCGAGTACCTCCATCAAGCTGTGCAGCATGTCCAACACAATGGCACTCTCTAGTAAATATTGCAAGTTAATTCACAATAACATCTACAGTGAAACTTGCCTTAAGCAGCCAGCCAAGGGAATCACAGAAAATGGCTGCTTAGCACAGGTGGCTGCTTAATATAGGTCAAATGTATAGCAAAACAACATATTTGGAAACTGGCTGTTTAATGCAGGTTGGCTGCTTAATAGGTGACCACTAACACAGGTTTCACTGTAGAAGTCGTGATAGCGCAGTGGATGCGCGTTCGCTTCAGGTGCCAAAGGTCCGGAGTTCGAGCCCTGCTGGAGCCGTTATGATTGTGCCCTTAAGCAAGGCATTTAAATTCCACGTTGCCTCTTCTCGTGGCGATGGATTCCATCAGGAATGAGGTCTCGAGAGTGATTAATATAAGTTCTAAGAACTTGATTCGCAATCGAGCTAAAATAAATTTGTATAATAAACTCACTGTATTGCTTTCTTACTCAGCACACAGTATTATTTGTTTGTTTGTGTGTGGGTCAAGCGCTGCACTGACGGCAAGTCATATTGTGACATCATAGCTTTCCCCGTCTAGAAACACAAACCATTGGGGAGTATCCAGTCTGGACACACCAATTTTCCGGACTAGAACCCCCGGCTTTCAGACTACCGAATTTCCAGGCTAGACGCGCAGGCTTTCAAGGCTAGAACCACGACATTCCATGATACCAATTTTGCGAACTAGAACCACCGACTTTCCTTGCTAGAATGACACACTTTCCTTGCTAGAATGACAAACTTTCCTTGCTAGAATGACACACTTTCCTTGCTAGAATGACACACTTTCCTTGCTAGAATGACAAACTTTCCTTGCTAGAATGACACACTTTCCTTGCTAGAATGACACACTTTCCTTGCTAGAATGACACACTTTCCTTGCTAGAATGACACACTTTCCTTCCTAGAATGACACACTTTCCTTGCTAGAATGACACACTTTCCTTCCTAGAATGACACACTTTCCTTGCTAGAATGACAAACTTTCATTGCTAGAATGACAAACTTTCCTTGCTAGAATGACAAACTTTCCTTGCTAGAATGACACACTTTCCTTGCTAGAATGACACACTTTCCTTCCTAGAATGACACACTTTCCTTGCTAGAATGACAAACTTTCCTTGCTAGAATGACAAACTTTCCTTGCTAGAATGACACACTTTCCTTGCTAGAATGACAAACTTTCCTTGCTAGAATGACAAACTTTCCTTGCTAGAATGACAAACTTTCCTTGCTAGAATGACAAACTTTCCTTGCTAGAATGACTAACTTTCCTTGCTAGAACCACCGACATTCAAGACTAAAACAACCAACTTTCCACACCAGATGCACATTTATTTTCTAGACTAGAACAATTGACATTCCATGCTAGAACCACCAACTTTCCAGACTAGAACCAACCAACATTCCATGCTAGAACCACCAACTTTCCAGACAAGAACCAACCGACATTCCATGCTAGAAGCACCAACTTTCCAGACTAGAACCAACCGACATTCCATGCTAGTAGCATCAACTTTCCAGACTAGAACCAACCGACATTCCATGCTAGTAGCATCAACTTTCCAGACTAGAACCAACCGACATTCCATGCCAGTAGCACCAACTTTCCAGACAAGAACCAACCGACATTCCATGCCAGTAGCACCAACTTTCTAGACAAGAACCAACCGACATTCCATGCTAGAAGCACCAACTTTCCAGACAAGAACCAACTGACATTCCATGCTAAAGCATCAACTTTCCAGACAAGAACCAACCGACATTCCATGCTAGAAGCACCAACTTTCCAGACTAGAACCAACCGACATTCCATGCTAGTAGCATCAACTTTCCAGACTAGAACCAACCGACATTCCATGCTAGTAGCATCAACTTTCCAGACTAGAACCAACCGACATTCCATGCCAGTAGCACCAACTTTCCAGACAAGAACCAACCGACATTCCATGCCAGTAGCACCAACTTTCTAGACAAGAACCAACCGACATTCCATGCTAGAAGCACCAACTTTCCAGACAAGAACCAACTGACATTCCATGCTAAAGCATCAACTTTCCAGACAAGAACCAACTGACATTCCATGCCAGTAGCACCAACTTTCCAGACTAGAACAAACTAACATTCCATGCTAGAACCACCAACTTTCCAGACTAGAACCAACTGACATTCCATGCTAGTAGCACCAACTTTCCAGACAAGAACCAACCGACATTCCATGCTAGAAGCACCAACTTTCCAGACAAGAACCAACCGACATTCCATGCTAGAACCACCAACTTTCCAGACTAGAACCAACCAACAATCCATGCTAGAACCACCAACTTTCCAGACAAGAACCAACCGACATTCCATGCTAGTAGCACCAACTTTCCAGACTAGAACCAACTGACATTCCATGCTAGTAGCACCAACTTTCCAGACAAGAACCAACCGACATTCCATGCTAGAAACACCAACTTTCCAGACAAGAACCAACTGACATTCCAGACAAGAACCAACTGACATTCCATGCTAGTAGCACCAACTTTCCAAACTAGAACCAACCGACATTCCATGCCAGTAGCACCAACTTTCCAAACTAGAACCAACCGACATTCCATGCCAGTAGCACCAACTTTCCAGACAAGAACCAACCGACATTCCATGCCAGTAGCACCAACTTTCCAGACAAGAACCAACCGACATTCCATGCCAGTAGCACCAACTTTCTAGACAAGAACCAACCGACATTCCATGCCAGTAGCACCAACTTTCCAGACAAGAACCAACCGACATTCCATGCCAGTAGCACCAACTTTCTAGACAAGAACCAACCGACATTCCATGCTAGAAGCACCAACTTTCCAGACTAGAACCAACCGACATTCCATGCTAGAAGCACCAACTTTCCAGACAAGAACCAACTGACATTCCATGCTAAAGCATCAACTTTCCAGACAAGAACCAACCGACATTCCATGCTAGAAGCACCAACTTTCCAGACTAGAACCAACCGACATTCCATGCTAGTAGCATCAACTTTCCAGACTAGAACCAACCGACATTCCATGCTAGTAGCATCAACTTTCCAGACTAGAACCAACCGACATTCCATGCTAGAACCACCAACTTTCCAGACTAGAACAAACTAACATTCCATGCTAGAACCACCAACTTTCCAGACTAGAACCAACTGACATTCCATGCCGGTAGCACCAACTTTCCAGACTAGAACAAACTAACATTCCATGCTAGAACCACCAACTTTCCAGACTAGAACCAACTGACATTCCATGCCAGTAGCACCAACTTTCCAGACTAGAACAAACTAACATTCCATGCTAGAACCACCAACTTTCCAGACTAGAACCAACTGACATTCCATGCTAGTAGCACCAACTTTCCAGACAAGAACCAACCGACATTCCATGCTAGAAGCACCAACTTTCCAGACAAGAACCAACCGACATTCCATGCTAGAACCACCAACTTTCCAGACTAGAACCAACCAACAATCCATGCTAGAACCACCAACTTTCCAGACAAGAACCAACCGACATTCCATGCTAGTAGCACCAACTTTCCAGACTAGAACCAACTGACATTCCATGCTAGAACCACCAACTTTCCAGACTAGAACCAACTGACATTCCATGCTAGTAGCACCAACTTTCCAGACAAGAACCAACCGACATTCCATGCTAGAAACACCAACTTTCCAGACAAGAACCAACTGACATTCCAGACAAGAACCAACTGACATTCCATGCTAGTAGCACCAACTTTCCAAACTAGAACCAACCGACATTCCATGCCAGTAGCACCAACTTTCCAAACTAGAACCAACCGACATTCCATGCCAGTAGCACCAACTTTCCAGACAAGAACCAACCGACATTCCATGCCAGTAGCACCAACTTTCCAGACAAGAACCAACCGACATTCCATGCCAGTAGCACCAACTTTCTAGACAAGAACCAACCGACATTCCATGCTAGAAGCACCAACTTTCCAGACTAGAACCAACCGACATTCCATGCTAGAAGCACCAACTTTCCAGACAAGAACCAACTGACATTCCATGCTAAAGCATCAACTTTCCAGACAAGAACCAACCGACATTCCATGCTAGAAGCACCAACTTTCCAGACTAGAACCAACCGACATTCCATGCTAGTAGCATCAACTTTCCAGACTAGAACCAACCGACATTCCATGCTAGTAGCATCAACTTTCCAGACTAGAACCAACCGACATTCCATGCTAGAACCACCAACTTTCCAGACTAGAACCAACTAACATTCCATGCTAGAACCACCAACTTTCCAGACTAGAACCAACTGACATTCCATGCTAGAAGCACCAACTTTCCAGACTAGAACCAACTGACATTCCATGCTAGAACCACCAACTTTCCAGACTAGAACCAACCAACATTCCATGCTAGAACCACCAACTTTCCAGACAAGAACCAACCGACATTCCATGCTAGTAGCACCAACTTTCCAGACTAGAACCAACTGACATTCCATGCTAGAACCACCAACTTTCCAGACTAGAACCAACTGACATTCCATGCTAGTAGCACCAACTTTCCAGACAAGAACCAACCTACATTCCATGCTAGAAACACCAACTTTCCAGACAAGAACCAACTGACATTCCAGACAAGAACCAACTGACATTCCATGCTAGTAGCACCAACTTTCCAAACTAGAACCAACCGACATTCCATGCCAGTAGCACCAACTTTCCAAACTAGAACCAACCGACATTCCATGCCAGTAGCACCAACTTTCCAGACAAGAACCAACCGACATTCCATGCCAGTAGCACCAACTTTCCAGACAAGAACCAACCGACATTCCATGCCAGTAGCACCAACTTTCTAGACAAGAACCAACCGACATTCCATGCTAGAAGCACCAACTTTCCAGACTAGAACCAACCGACATTCCATGCTAGAGGCACCAACTTTCCAGACTAGAACCAACCGACATTCCATGCTAGTAGCATCAACTTTCCAGACTAGAACCAACCGACATTCCATGCTAGTAGCATCAACTTTCCAGACTAGAACCAACCGACATTCCATGCTAGAACCACCAACTTTCCAGACTAGAACAAACTAACATTCCATGCTAGAACCACCAACTTTCCAGACAAGAACCAACCGACATTCCATGCTAGAAGCACCAACTTTCCAAACTAGAACCAACCGACATTCCATGCCAGTAGCACCAACTTTCCAAACTAGAACCAACCGACATTCCATGCCAGTAGCACCAACTTTCTAGACAAGAACCAACCAACATTCCATGCTAGAAGCACCAACTTTCCAAACTAGAACCAACCAACATTCCATGCCAGTAGCACCAACTTTCCAAACTAGAACCAACCGACATTCCATGCCAGTAGCACCAACTTTCCAGACAAGAACCAACCGACATTCCATGCCAGTAGCACCAACTTTCCAGACAAGAACCAACCGACATTCCATGCCAGTAGCACCAACTTTCTAGACAAGAACCAACCGACATTCCATGCTAGAAGCACCAACTTTCCAGACAAGAACCAACTGACATTCCATGCTAAAGCATCAACTTTCCAGACAAGAACCAACCGACATTCCATGCTAGAAGCACCAACTTTCCAGACTAGAACCAACCGACATTCCATGCTAGTAGCATCAACTTTCCAGACTAGAACCAACCGACATTCCATGCTAGTAGCATCAACTTTCCAGACTAGAACCAACCGACATTCCATGCTAGAAGCACCAACTTTCCAGACTAGAACAAACTGACATTCCATGCTAGAAGCACCAACTTTCCAGACTAGAACCAACTGACATTCCATGCTAGTAGCACCAACTTTCCAGACTAGAACCAACTGACATTCCATGCTAGAAGCACCAACTTTCCAGACAAGAACCAACCGACATTCCATGCTAGAACCACCAACTTTCCAGACTAGAACCAACCGACATTCCATGCTAGAACCACCAACTTTCCAGACAAGAACCAACCGACATTCCATGCTAGTAGCACCAACTTTCCAGACTAGAACCACCAACTTTCCAGACTAGAACCAACTGACATTCCATGCTAGTAGCACCAACTTTCCAGACAAGAACCAACCGACATTCCATGCTAGAAACACCAACTTTCCAGACAAGAACCAACTGACATTCCATGCTAGTAGCACCAACTTTCCAGACAAGAACCAACCGACATTCCATGCTAGAAGCACCAACTTTCCAGACTAGAACCAACCGACATTCCATGCTAGTAGCACCAACTTTCCAGACTAGAACCAACCGACATTCCATGCCAGTAGCACCAACTTTCCAGACTAGAACCAACCGACATTCCATGCCAGTAGCACCAACTTTCCAGACAAGAACCAACCGACATTCCATGCCAGTAGCACCAACTTTCTAGACAAGAACCAACCGACATTCCATGCTAGAAGCACCAACTTTCCAGACAAGAACCAACTGACATTCCATGCTAAAGCATCAACTTTCCAGACAAGAACCAACCGACATTCCATGCTAGAAGCACCAACTTTCCAGACTAGAACCAACCGACATTCCATGCTAGTAGCATCAACTTTCCAGACTAGAACCAACCGACATTCCATGCTAGTAGCATCAACTTTCCAGACTAGAACCAACCGACATTCCATGCTAGAACCACCAACTTTCCAGACTAGAACAAACTAACATTCCATGCTAGAACCACCAACTTTCCAGACTAGAACCAACTGACATTCCATGCCAGTAGCACCAACTTTCCAGACAAGAACCAACCGACATTCCATGCTAGAAGCACCAACTTTCCAAACTAGAACCAACCGACATTCCATGCCAGTAGCACCAACTTTCCAAACTAGAACCAACCGACATTCCATGCCAGTAGCACCAACTTTCCAGACAAGAACCAACCAACATTCCATGCCAGTAGCACCAACTTTCCAGACAAGAACCAACCAACATTCCATGCCAGTAGCACCAACTTTCCAGACAAGAACCAACCAACATTCCATGCCAGTAGCACCAACTTTCTAGACAAGAACCAACCGACATTCCATGCCAGTAGCACCAACTTTCCAAACTAGAACCAACCGACATTCCATGCCAGTAGCACCAACTTTCCAGACAAGAACCAACCGACATTCCATGCCAGTAGCACCAACTTTCCAGACAAGAACCAACCGACATTCCATGCCAGTAGCACCAACTTTCCAGACAAGAACCAACCGACATTCCATGCCAGTAGCACCAACTTTCTAGACAAGAACCAACCGACATTCCATGCTAGAAGCACCAACTTTCCAGACAAGAACCAACTGACATTCCATGCTAAAGCATCAACTTTCCAGACAAGAACCAACCGACATTCCATGCTAGAAGCACCAACTTTCCAGACTAGAACCAACCGACATTCCATGCTAGTAGCATCAACTTTCCAGACTAGAACCAACCGACATTCCATGCTAGAACCACCAACTTTCCAGACTAGAACAAACTAACATTCCATGCTAGAACCACCAACTTTCCAGACTAGAACCAACTGACATTCCATGCCGGTAGCACCAACTTTCCAGACTAGAACAAACTAACATTCCATGCTAGAACCACCAACTTTCCAGACTAGAACCAACTGACATTCCATGCCAGTAGCACCAACTTTCCAGACTAGAACAAACTAACATTCCATGCTAGAACCACCAACTTTCCAGACTAGAACCAACTGACATTCCATGCTAGTAGCACCAACTTTCCAGACTAGAACCAACCGACATTCCATGCTAGAACCACCAACTTTCCAGACTAGAACAAACTAACATTCCATGCTAGAACCACCAACTTTCCAGACTAGAACCAACTGACATTCCATGCCGGTAGCACCAACTTTCCAGACTAGAACAAACTAACATTCCATGCTAGAACCACCAACTTTCCAGACTAGAACCAACTGACATTCCATGCCAGTAGCACCAACTTTCCAGACTAGAACAAACTAACATTCCATGCTAGAACCACCAACTTTCCAGACTAGAACCAACTGACATTCCATGCTAGTAGCACCAACTTTCCAGACAAGAACCAACCGACATTCCATGCTAGAACCACCAACTTTCCAGACTAGAACCAACCGACATTCCATGCTAGTAGCATCAACTTTCCAGACTAGAACCAACCGACATTCCATGCTAGAACCACCAACTTTCCAGACTAGAACAAACTAACATTCCATGCTAGAACCACCAACTTTCCAGACAAGAACCAACCGACATTCCATGCTAGAAGCACCAACTTTCCAAACTAGAACCAACCGACATTCCATGCCAGTAGCACCAACTTTCCAAACTAGAACCAACCGACATTCCATGCCAGTAGCACCAACTTTCCAGACAAGAACCAACCGACATTCCATGCCAGTAGCACCAACTTTCCAGACAAGAACCAACCAACATTCCATGCCAGTAGCACCAACTTTCTAGACAAGAACCAACCAACATTCCATGCTAGAAGCACCAACTTTCCAAACTAGAACCAACCGACATTCCATGCCAGTAGCACCAACTTTCCAGACAAGAACCAACCGACATTCCATGCCAGTAGCACCAACTTTCTAGACAAGAACCAACCGACATTCCATGCCAGTAGCACCAACTTTCTAGACAAGAACCAACTGACATTCTATGCTAAAGCATCAACTTTCCAGACAAGAACCAACTGACATTCCATGCTAGAAGCACCAACTTTCCAGACAAGAACCAACCGACATTCCATGCTAGAACCACCAACTTTCCAGACTAGAACCAACCAACATTCCATGCTAGTAGCATCAACTTTCCAGACTAGAACCAACCGACATTCCATGCTAGTAGCATCAACTTTCCAGACTAGAACCAACCGACATTCCATGCTAGAACCACCAACTTTCCAGACTAGAACAAACTAACATTCCATGCTAGAACCACCAACTTTCCAGACTAGAACCAACTGACATTCCATGCCGGTAGCACCAACTTTCCAGACTAGAACAAACTAACATTCCATGCTAGAACCACCAACTTTCCAGACTAGAACCAACTGACATTCCATGCCAGTAGCACCAACTTTCCAGACTAGAACAAACTAACATTCCATGCTAGAACCACCAACTTTCCAGACTAGAACCAACTGACATTCCATGCTAGTAGCACCAACTTTCCAGACAAGAACCAACCGACATTCCATGCCAGTAGCACCAACTTTCCAGACAACAACCAACCGACATTCCATGCTAGAAGCACCAACTTTCCAGACAACAACCAACCGACATTCCATGCTAGAAGCACCAACTTTCCAGACTAGAACCAACTGACATTCCATGCTAGAACCACCAACTTTCCAGACAAGAACCAACTGACATTCCATGCTAGAACCACCAACTTTCCAGACAAGAACCAACTGACATTCCATGCTAGAAGCACCAACTTTCCAGACTAGAACCAACTGACATTCCATGCCAGTAGCACCAACTTTCCAGACAAGAACCAACTGACATTCCATGCTAGTAGCACCAACTTTCCAGACTAGAACCAACCAACTTTCCATGCTAGTAGCACCAACTTTCCAGACTAGAACCAACCAACTTTCCAGACAAGAACCAACCGACATTCCATGCTAGAAGCACCAACTTTCCATTCTAGAAACACCAACTTTCCAGACTAGAACTAATAATAATAATGTGGACAGCTTGCTGTTAAATTCTTGGGAATTTGCGCAGTAGATAAAAAGAAAGCTGCCAGTACAATGGATAGCGAGGGATAATTGGTTAGATTGTGGAGTGCGGAGACCTAGATGGAACATACCCATAGGTTGAAGCTGTATAATATCCTCCCGTCTGTCACTCTGTAGTATCTGTGACAAGAACTTGTATATGGATTTATAATCTGGCCCACCACATCCTTCTAACTTCACTGTCTGGAAATCTTCAAAGTTGGAAATTACTGACATCACCTGTGAAACGGAGAAATTTAAGGTATGTAAGGTAGAAGTTAAGGTATGTAAGGGAGCGTTTAAGGTGTACATGGGAGAAATTTAAGGTATGTAAGGTAGAGGTGTAAGGGAGCATTTAAGGTGTACATGGGAGAAATTTAAGGTATGTAAGGTAGAAGTTAAGGTATGTAAGGGAGCGTTTAAGGTGTACATGGGAGAAATTTAAGGTATGTAAGGTAGAAGTTAAGGTATGTAAGGGAGCGTTTAAGGTGTACATGGGAGAAATTTAAGGTATGTAAGGAAGAAGTTAAAAGTATACAAGGGAGACGTTTAAGGTGTCCAAGGGATAAGATTAAGGTATGTAATGGAGAAGTTTAAGGTGTACATGGGAGAAGTTTAAGGTATGTAAGGGAGAAGGTATGTAAGGGAGAAGTTTAAGGTGAACATGGGAGAAGATTAAGGTATGTAAGGGAGAAGTTAAAAGTATACAAGGGAGACGTTTAAGGTGTCCA
Source organism: Archivesica marissinica (assembly GCA_014843695.1). Taxonomy (NCBI): domain Eukaryota; kingdom Metazoa; phylum Mollusca; class Bivalvia; order Venerida; family Vesicomyidae; genus Archivesica; species Archivesica marissinica. The sequence goes on along the minus strand of CM026386.1, from coordinate 75,600,910 downwards.
AGGGATAAGATTAAGGTATGTAATGGAGAAGTTTAAAGTGTACATGGGAGCAGTTTAAGGTATGTAAGGGAGAAGGTATGTAAGGGAGAAGTTTAAGGTGAACATGGGAGAAGATTAAGGTATGTAAGGGAGAAGGTATGTAAGGGAGAAGTTTAAGGTGAACATGGGAGCAGTTTAAGGTATGTAAGGGAGAAGGTATGTAAGGGAGAAGTTTAAGGTGAACATGGGAGAAGATTAAGGTATGTAAGGGAGAAGATTAAGGTGTACATGGGAGAAGTTTAAGGTATGTAAGGGAGAAGGTATGTAAGGGAGAAGATTAAGGTGTACATGGGAGCAGTTTAAGGTATGTAAGGGAGAAGGTATGTAAGGGAGAAGTTTAAGGTGAACATGGGAGAAGATTAAGGTATGTAAGGGAGAAGATTAAGGTGTACATGGGAGAAGTTTAAGGTATGTAAGGGAGAAGGTATGTAAGGGAGAAGTTTAAGGTGTACATGGGAGAAGCTTAAGGTATGTAAGGGAGAAGGTATGTAAGGGATAAGATTAAGGTATGTAAGGGAGAAGATTAAGGTATACTAGGGAGATGCTAAAGGTAATCCAAATCGCTCTCTAGTTCCAGTCCTGAACTATATAGTAATTGTCAAAGGCTGTATCAATCAAGCATGGAATGGAACAGTAACTACCTAAAGGCTGCAAGAGGCAAGCACGGCATCCACATATCCAAACAGGGATAACCCACATATCCAAACAGGGATAACCCACATATCCAAACAGGGATAACCCACCTATCCAAACAGGGATAACCCACATATCCAAACAGGGACAACCCACATATCCAAACAGGGACAACCCACATATCCAAACAGGGATAACCCACATATCCAAACAGCCGAGTGGATAACCCACATATCCAAACAGCCAAGTGGACAACCCACATATCCAAACAGGGACAACCCACATATCCAAACAGCTGAGTGGACAACCCACATATCCAAACAGCTGAGTGGATAACCCACATATCCAAACAGGGACAACCCACATATCCAAACAGGGATAACCCACATATCCAAACAGCCGAGTGGACAACCCACATATCCAAACAGGGATAACCCACATATCCAAACAGCTGAGTGGATAACCCACATATCCAAACAGGGACAACCCACATATCCAAACAGCCGAATGGACAACCCACATATCCAAACAGCCGAATGGACAACCCACATATCCAAACAGGGACAACCCACATATCCAAACAGCCGAATGGACAACCCACATATCCAAACAGGGACAACCCACATATCCAAACAGCCGAGTGGATAACCCACATATCCAAACAGGGACAACCCACATATCCAAACAGGGACAACCCACATATCCAAACAGGGATAACCCACATATCCAAACAGGGGTAACCCACATATCCAAATAGGGATAACCCATATATCCAAACAGTGGTTGGCAACCGTCATATTCAAATACCTTGGCCAAGTTTGCCGAACTGTCAACATTTTCAAACTCCACCATCTCTGTAGAAATCTCGAGCCATTCTTCCAGTGGGGCCCTCTGGACTACTTCTGTAAAGCACAATGCAGAAATTGAATACGTATAAATTATTTGCATTGACAAGTCAAATGTGTGAATAAAATGGCTGCTTAATAAGACTAAATGAGGTAAATGGCTGATAAAAAGAAAACAAACTAGAAATTGTTTTCGAAAAATAAACCCCACTCACTGTTGCTTCAGTGGAGTAATAAACACATGTCTCCCCACTCACTGTTGCTTCAGTGGTGTAATAAACACATGTATCCCCCACTCACTGTTGCTTCAGTGGAGTAATAAACACATGACGCCCCACTCACTGTTGCTTCAGTGGAGTAATAAACACATGTCTCCCCCACTCACTGTTGCTTCAGTGGAGTAATATGTCTCCCCACTCACTGTTGCTTCAGTGGAGTAATATGTTTCCCCACTCACTGTTGCTTCAGTGGAGTAATAAACGTATGTCTCCCCACTCAGTGTTGCTTCAGTGGAGTAATAAACGTATGTTTCCCCACTCACTGTTGCTTCAGTGGAGTAATAAACGTATGTCTCCCCACTCACTGTTGCTTCAGTGGTGTAATAAACACATGTCTCCCCCACTCACTGTTGCTTCAGTGGAGTAATATGTCTCCCACTCACTGTTGCTTCAGTGGAGTAATATGTTTCCCCACTCACTGTTGCTTCAGTGGAGTAATAAACATGTCTCCCCACTCACTGTTGCTTCAGTGGTGTAATAAACACATGTCTCCCCACTCACTGTTGCTTCAGTGGAGTAATATGTCTCCCCACTCACTGTTGCTTCAGTGGAGTAATATGTTTCCCCACTCACTGTTGCTTCAGTGGAGTAATAAACACATGTCTCCCCACTCACTGTTGCTTCAGTGGAGTAATAAACGTATGTCTCCCCACTCACTGTTGCTTCAGTGGAGTAATAAACACATGTCTCCCCACTCACTGTTGCTTCAGTGGAGTAATAAACGTATGTCTCCCCACTCACTGTTGCTTCAGTGGAGTAATACACACATGTCTCCCCACTCACTGTTGCTTCAGTGGTGTAATAAACACACGACGGCATTACAATAAAAAGATGTATGTAGTATTATGAAATTTTGGAGCTGAAGCATGGACAAGCTTTGTGCTATGCAACTGTTCAAATGGCCGTAAATCCGCCAAAAACGGGGTTATAATATACAAAACTAGACATAATCCTGATGATTCCTGTCGAGCTTGGTGAAAATTGTGTTGTAAAAATGTTCAAATGGCTGTAAATCCACAGAAAATCACCCAACCCAAACGAGGTAACTTACTGAGGCTTCATGTTGCAAAGGCAACCATGCCTTTTGGAGATAATGCATGGACGAGCTTTGCGTTATAAGAACGTTCAAATGGGCGTAAATCCACAGAAAATCACCCAACCCAAACAAGTTAACTTACTGAGGCTTCATTACTGAGGCTTCATGTTGCAAAGGCAACCATGCATTTTGGAGATAACGCATGGACGAGCTTTGTGCTATAAGAAAGTTCAAATGGCTGTAAATCCGTAAACATAATACTGATACTTGCTGTACGTTGAACATCCCACTACGGGTTTTGGAGATGAAGCTTGTACACGTCATAATAATGTTCAAATGGCCGTAAATAAATCATCCAACCGGAACGGGGTTACAATATGAACAACTAGACGTCATACCAATGCTTTCTGCCAAGTTTGGTTATGTTTAAGTTTGTTTAAATTTTATTTATTTTACAACGATTGCGAAGCAAGTTCTAACAATTTATATTAATCACTCTCGTTGGCACGGATGTGATCATTCGTGTGGGAGGAAACCGGAGTACCAGCGGAAAAACCCACATGTCCGATCTGGCGACCACCGTACCATGTCACATACTTCCCGGTCCGAGGATTGAACCTGCGTTGCATTGGTGAGAAGCGAGCGTGCTAACCACTGCGCTAATCTGACAGCCGTTTGGTTACAGTCCAACAAGAGGTTATGGAGACAAGGTAAAGCAGAAAGGCAGACAACAATGGCAAAAACAATATCCCCACATTAGGGGAGACATAAATCATGCAACTGGCTGCTAAATAGAGATTAAATCTGGTAACTGACTGCTAAATAGAGATTAAATCTGGTAACTGACTGCTAAATAGAGATTAAATCTGGTAACTGACTGCTAAATAGAGATTAAATCTGGTAACTGACTGCTAAATAGAGATTAAATCTGGTAACTGGCTGCTAAATAGAGATTAAATCTGGTAACTAGCTGCTAAATAGAGATTAAATCTGGTAACTGACTGCTAAATAGAGATTAAATCAGGTAACTGGCTGCTAAATAGAGATGAAATCATTATGGCTGCTGCTAAATAGAGATTGAATCTGGTAACCAGCTGCAGAGTGCTTAATAGAGGTGACCAATAACGCACAACTTAAAATTCACTTATACATGTGTGCAGATGGATTAATACAAGGGTTTTTGGAAAGCTTGTTTCCACATTCAATGCAAATGTTACATGTAGAATTGTATTTATTAATAGATGTTTCCACATTCATCGCAAATGTTACATGTAGAATTGTATTTATTAATAGATGTTTCCACATTCATTGCAAATGTTACATGTAGAATTGTATTTATTAATAGATGTTTCCACATTCATCGCAAATGTTACATGTAGAATTGTATTTATTAATAGATGTTTCCACATTCATCGCAAAATGTTACATGTAGAATTGTATTTATTAATAGATGTTTCCACATTCATCGCAAATGTTACATGTAGAATTGTATTTATTAATAGATGTTTCCACATTCATCGCAAATGTTACATGTAGAATTGTATTTATTAATAGATGTTTCCACATTCATCGCAAATGTTACATGTAGAATTGTATTTATTAATAGACGTTTCCACATTCATCGCAAATGTTACATGTAGAATTGTATTTATTAATAGATGTTTCCACATTCATTGCAAATGATACATGTAGAATTGTATTTATTAATAGATGCTTTTGTTTATTTTATTGGGGTTTTAAGGTCCCACAAACAGCTTAGGTCACGAGATGACCCTCCAGCATTTATTGATGGAGGAAGACCTCAGGTGCCTCTCTGAGCAATAGTGCAGGCATGGATGGGCACCTGGGTAGAACCACCGACCTACTGCTAGCCAAATGGATAGCTTCCTGACATGAAATAATACGACAACACCGAGTAGGAGTCATTATATATTATTATATTTCGGATTTTACGCCTGCATCAGCACCATTTCAGGCTATATCGCCGGCGGGCAGTTTACCTAACAACACCTTTCCTGGGCAGGCTCCAGCGGTTAACCAGTACTTGGGTGCACCAACCTCCGTAAGAAACTGCCAACTTTTTCATATAAATGAGGGGCTCGAACCTGTGACCATCAGTGATGATAGGTTACAGTGGTATACAAGTCAGCGATCGTAACCACTCGACCACGGAGGCGGACTGAGTAGGATTCAAACCTAGTGATGAGGGGCAAGTGACAGTAAGGAGAGGACAACCATAAGCTGTATAGCTCTCTGTCCAATTCCTTATTTCAATTGTTGTAAATAACCATGTACATGATGGAAAATAAATATGGTTAAACCAAGTGATATTAATATGTACTTGTGAATATATTTGAATAAATTCTGTTTATATTAGCAACACATGTTGATTAAACAGTCTGCAAATAGTGCACACACTGGTTCATTCAGTAAATCATATTTCAATCCATCAACTCAGAACTTAAAATAGTTCACAAACAAGATAAAAATGAAAAATTGATTGCTTGCCAAAACAGACATACAAATATTTTCTCGTTTCTTTTATGACTTTTTATTGATATTTTATTTAACATACAAGTACGATAATAGTCATGTTTTTCTGTATGAAGTGTGGGAAGGAACATAAAACAGGAGATACAAGTTGATATAGGTCAATGACAGCCTACTTAGATATAATGTAGTTTGAAACTAGACTAAGTGCAACAAATCATCTATATACACTAGTTACTGCTGTTACTCTACACACAAACAGTATGCAAACTGGAAAAACTCAAATTTCTACAATTTTGTAAATTTCTACAATTTTTTTTTAAAAACATGTCTATCTAATTGTTTGTAAATTATATAACTGTACATTTCTATACATGTAATTGTTTGTAAATTGTATAACTGTACATTTCTATACATGTAATTGTTTGTAAATTGTATAACTGTACATTTCTATATATGTAATTGTTTGTAAATTGTATAACTGTACATTTCTATATATGTAATTGTTTGTAAATTCTATAACTGTACATTTCTATATATGTAATTGTTTGTAAATTGTATAACTGTACATTTCTATACAGTCAAGCCTGTGTTAGTGGTCACCTACATTAAGCATCCAACCTGTATTAAGCAGCCAGTTTCCATATTCTCAATATCTTGTGTTATTATACATTTGTCCTCTATTAAGCAGCCAACTGTGCTAAGCAGCCACATTCTGTGATTCCCTTGACTGACTGCTTAGCAAAGGTTTGACTGTATATGTAATTGTTTGTAAATTGTATAACTGTACATTTCTGTTTGTTTGTAAATTTTGACCATTTTTTAAGGATAGATTTCTACAATTGTCTGTAAATTTTTATAATTGCTGCAAAATTGTAACATTCTGTAATTACTTGCAATTTACTGTATTTCTTTGCAAATTTCTGCCATTATTTGCAAATTTCTGTAAATGTTCGTAAAATAACAACATAATTTCGAGGACTGTTAAACCTATGCTTGTCCATAACGTACAGTTCACCCATTAAAACGTGTTTAATTATTTTGTTAATAATTGATTAATTATCAATGCTGTTTCACCTGCTATGAGACCTCATCCGTTAACCCATTCAACACCAAGCAACTGACATGGACTGGTTCATGATAATTTTAGACCAATAAATTAATGAGAAAATTACATTTGGACCAGTTCATTTATCAAAATGGGTACTTTTGTCTAAAAATAGTAATATTACTGGCAAAAACTGCAGATCCTGATGAGACAGCTCCTCTGGATCTACAATTTTTGTAAGCCTATTTAGAGGTCTGTAGTGTGAAAGGGTTAATACAGACCATGTTTTGTCCTTCATGTGGGCGGTCTGTACAGAGAGATTTAACAGTATAATTTAGAATACATCAGTAAACATCTGGTACAGGAAACCTCTTCCAATCAGAGCAATCACAACTACAGCAACTGTCAATTTATTTGTGAAGTATGATACTTTTGGTGGGTAGTGTAAATGTAGTGTAAATGGTAATTTACTCTGCATCAAACAGAAGTATCATTTAGTATTACATCAGGGACATACTTCTATAATTCAACTGAAAGAAAGTATGAAATAAATGTAAAATGTGTACTTTGAACAACAGAAATTATACAAGTTGGCTGGCAGGACAGGACAATTCTTCCTAGACATGGGAGGCATACAACAAGTATATATATTGGATAATGGTAAAATGCCCTCACCTCTTTTGACACGTTTAACATGCTGTTTATTCTTGATGATCTGTTTCAGTCGAAGGATATATTCCTTCACCTGTGAAAAAAACAAAAAACTGGCTAGACCTTTGAACTAGATGACACAGAGAGACTGGCTGAACCTTTGAACTAGATGACACAGAGAGACTGGCTGAACCTTTGAACTAGATGATCCAGAGAGAAACTGGCTAGACCTTTGAACTAGATGATCCAGAGAAACTGGCTGAACATTTGAACTAGATGACACAGAGACTGGCTGAACCTTTGAACTAGATGATCCAGAGAGAAACTGGCTAGACCTTTGAACTAGATGATCCAGAGAAACTGGCTAGAATTTGAACTAGATGATCCAGAGAAACTGGCTGATCCTTTGAACTAGATGATCCAGAGAAACTGGCTAGACCTTTGAACTAGATGATCCAGAGAAACTGGCTAGACCTTTGAACTAGATGATCCAGAGAAACTGGCTAGACCTTTGAACTAGATGATCCAGAGAAACTGGCTAGACCTTTGAACTAGATGATCCAGAGAAACTGGCTGAACCTTTGAACTAGATGATCCAGAGAAACTGGCTAGACTTTGAACTAGATGATCCAGAGAAACTGGCTGAACCTTTGAACTAGATGATCCAGAGAAACTGGCTAGACCTTTGAACTAGATGATCCAGAGAAACTGGCTGAACCTTTGAACTAGATGATCCAGAGAAACTGGCTAGACCTTTGAACTAGATGAACCAGAGAAACTGGCTGAACCTTTGAACTAGATGATCCAGAGAGAAACTGGCTAGACCTTTGAACTAGATGATCCAGAGAAACTGGCTGAACATTTGAACTAGACGACACAGAGAGACTGGCTGAACCTTTGAACTAGATGATCCAGAGAGACTGGCTGAACCTTTGAACTAGATGATCCAGAGAAACTGGCTAGACTTTGAACTAGATGATCCAGAGAAACTGGCTGAATTTGAACTAGATGATCCAGAGAAACTGGCTAGACCTTTGAACTAGATGATCCAGAGAAACTGGCTGAACCTTTGAACTAGATGATCCAGAGAAACTGGCTGAACCTTTGAACTAGATGATCCAGAGAAACTGGCTAGACCTTTGAACTAGATGATCCAGAGAAACTGGCTGAACCTTTGAACTAGATGATCCAGAGAGAAACTGGCTAGACCTTTGAACTAGATGATCCAGAGAAACTGGCTAGAATTTGAACTAGATGATCCAGAGAAACTGGCTGAACCTTTGAACTAGATGATCCAGAGAGAACTGGCTAGACCTTTGAACTAGATGATCCAGAGAAACTGGCTAGACCATTGAACTAGATGATCCAGAGAAACTGGCTGAACCTTTGAACTAGATGATCCAGAGAGAAACTGGCTAGACCTTTGAACTAGATGATCCAGAGAAACTGGCTAGACCATTGAACTAGATGAACCAGAGAAACTGGCTGAACCTTTGAACTAGATGATCCAGAGAGAAACTGGCTAGACCTTTGAACTAGATGATCCAGAGAAACTGGCTAGACCATTGAACTAGATGAACCAGAGAAACTGGCTGAACCTTTGAACTAGATGATCCAGAGAGAAACTGGCTAGACCTTTGAACTAGATGATCCAGAGAAACTGGCTAGACCATTGAACTAGATGATCCAGAGAAACTGGCTGAACCTTTGAACTAGATGATCCAGAGAGAAACTGGCTAGACCTTTGAACTAGATGATCCAGAGAAACTGGCTAGACCTTTGAACTAGATGAACCAGAGAAACTGGCTGAACCTTTGAACTAGATGATCCAGAGAGAAACTGGCTAGACCTTTGAACTAGATGATCCAGAGAAACTGGCTGAACATTTGAACTAGATGATCCAGAGAGACTGGCTGACCTTTGAACTAGATGATCCAGAGAAACTGGCTAGACCTTTGAACTAGATGAACCAGAGAAACTGGCTGAACCTTTGAACTAGATGATCCAGAGAGAAACTGGCTAACCTTTGAACTAGATGATCCAGAGAAACTGGCTGAACATTTGAACTAGACGACACAGAGAGACTGGCTGAACCTTTGAACTAGATGACACAGAGAGACTGGCTGAACCTTTGAACTAGATGATCCAGAGAGAAACTGGCTAGACCTTTGAACTAGATGATCCAGAGAAACTGGCTAGAATTTGAACTAGATGATCCAGAGAAACTGGCTGAACCTTTGAACTAGATGATCCAGAGAAACTGGCTAGACCTTTGAACTAGATGATCCAGAGAAACTGGCTGAACATTTGAACTAGACGACACAGAGAGACTGGCTGAACCTTTGAACTAGATGATCCAGAGAGAAACTGGCTAGACCTTTGAACTAGATGATCCAGAGAAACTGGCTAGAATTTGAACTAGATGATCCAGAGAAACTGGCTGAACCTTTGAACTAGATGATCCAGAGAAACTGGCTAGACCTTTGAACTAGATGATCCAGAGAAACTGGCTGAACCTTTGAACTAGATGATCCAGAGAAACTGGCTAGACCTTTGAACTAGATGAACCAGAGAAACTGGCTGAACCTTTGAACTAGATGATCCAGAGAGAAACTGGCTAGACCTTTGAACTAGATGATCCAGAGAAACTGGCTGAACATTTGAACTAGACGACACAGAGAGACTGGCTAGACCTTTGAACTAGATGATCCCGAGAGAAACTGGCTAGACCTTTGAACTAGATGATCCCGAGAGAAACTGGCTAGACCTTTGAACTAGATGATCCAGAGAAACTGGCTGAACCTTTGAACTAGATGATCCAGAGAAACTGGCTAGACCTTTGAACTAGATGAACCAGAGAAACTGGCTGAACCTTTGAACTAGATGATCCAGAGAGAAACTGGCTAGACCTTTGAACTAGATGATCCAGAGAAACTGGCTGAACATTTGAACTAGACGACACAGAGAGACTGGCTGAACCTTTGAACTAGGTGACACAGAGAGACTGGCTGAACCTTTGAACTAGGTGACACAGAGAGACTGGCTGAACCTTTGAACTAGGTGACACAGAGAGACTGGCTGAACCTTTGAATTAGATGATCCAGAGAGAAACTGGCTAGATCTTTGAACTAGATGATCCAGAGAAACTGGCTAGACCTTTGAACTAGATGATCCAGAGAAACTGGCTAGAATTTGAACTAGATGAACCAGAGAAACTGGCTGAACCTTTGAACTAGATGATCCAGAGAGAAACTGGCTAGACCTTTGAACTAGATGATCCAGAGAAACTGGCTAGAATTTGAACTAGATGATCCAGAGAAACTGGCTGAACCTTTGAACTAGATGATCCAGAGAAACTGGCTAGACCTTTGAACTAGATGATCCAGAGAAACTGGCTGAACCTTTGAACTAGATGATCCAGAGAAACTGGCTGAACCTTTGAACTAGATGATCCGAGAGAAACTGGCTAGACCTTTGAACTAGATGATCCAGAGAAACTGGCTAGACCTTTGAACTAGATGAACCAGAGAAACTGGCTGAACCTTTGAACTAGATGATCCAGAGAAACTGGCTAGACCTTTGAACTAGATGAACCAGAGAAACTGGCTAGACCTTTGAACTAGATGATCCAGAGAAACTGGCTAGACCTTTGAACTAGATGATCCAGAGAAACTGGCTAGAATTTGAACTAGATGAACCAGAGAAACTGGCTGAACCTTTGAACTAGATGATCCAGAGAAACTGGCTAGACCTTTGAACTAGATGATCCAGAGAAACTGGCTAGAATTTGAACTAGATGATCCAGAGAAACTGGCTGAACCTTTGAACTAGATGATCCAGAGAAACTGGCTGAACCTTTGAACTAGATGATCCAGAGAAACTGGCTGAACCTTTGAACTAGATGATCCTGAGAGAAACTGGCTAGACCTTTGAACTAGATGATCCAGAGAAACTGGCTAGACCTTTGAACTAGATGAACCAGAGAAACTGGCTGAACCTTTGAACTAGATGATCCAGAGAAACTGGCTAGACCTTTGAACTAGATGATCCAGAGAAACTGGCTAGACCTTTGAACTAGATGATCCAGAGAAACTGGCTGAACATTTGAACTAGACGACACAGAGAGACTGGCTGAACCTTTGAACTAGATGATCCAGAGAGAAACTGGCTAGACCTTTGAACTAGATGATCCAGAGAAACTGGCTGAACATTTGAACTAGACGAACAGAGAGACTGGCTGAACCTTTGAACTAGGTGACACAGAGGACTGGCTGAACCTTTGAACTAGATGATGAGAGAAACTGGCTAGACCTTTGAACTAGATGATCCAGAAAACTGGCTAGACTTTGAACTAGATGATCCAGAGAAACTGGCTAGACCTTTGAACTAGATGACAGAGAAACTGGCTAGAATTTGAACTAGATGATCCAGGAAACTGGCTGAACCTTTGAACTAGATGATCCAGAGAAACTGGCTGAACCTTTGAACTAGATGATCCAGAGAAACTGGCTGAACCTTTGAACTAGATGATCCTGAGAGAAACTGGCTAGACCTTTGAACTAGATGATCCAGAGAAACTGGCTAGACCTTTGAACTAGATGATCCAGAGAAACTGGCTAGACCTTTGAACTAGATGAACCAGAGAAACTGGCTAGACCTTTGAACTAGATGATCCAGAGAAACTGGCTAGACCTTTGAACTAGATGATCCAGAGAAACTGGCTGAACTTTGAACTAGATGACCCAGAGAAACTGGCTGAACCTTTGAACTAGATGATCCAGAGAGAAACTGGCTAGACCTTTGAACTAGATGATCCAGAGAAACTGGCTGAACTTTGAACTAGAGACAGAGAGACTGGCTGAACCTTTGAACTAGGTGACAGAGAGACTGGCTGAACCTTTGAACTAGATGATCCTGAGAGAAACTGGCTAGACCTTTGAACTAGATGATCCAGAGAAACTGGCTAGACCTTTGAACTAGATGATCCAGAGAAACTGGCTGAACCTTTGAACTAGATGATCCAGAGAAACTGGCTAGACCTTTGAACTAGATGATCCAGAGAAACTGGCTAGACCTTTGAACTAGATGATCCAGAGAAACTGGCTGAACTTTGAACTAGATGACAGAGAAACTGGCTGAACCTTTGAACTAGATGATCAGAGAGAAACTGGCTAGACCTTTGAACTAGATGATCCAGAGAAACTGGCTGAACATTTGAACTAGACGACACAGAGAGACTGGCTGAACCTTTGAACTAGGTGACACAGAGAGACTGGCTGAACCTTTGAACTAGATGATCCTGAGAGAAACTGGCTAGACCTTTGAACTAGATGATCCAGAGAAACTGGCTAGACCTTTGAACTAGATGATCCAGAGAAACTGGCTAGACCTTTGAACTAGATGATCCAGAGAAACTGGCTAGAATTTGAACTAGATGAACCAGAGAAACTGGCTGAACCTTTGAACTAGATGATCCAGAGAAACTGGCTGAACCTTTGAACTAGATGATCCAGAGAAACTGGCTGAACCTTTGAACTAGATGATCCTGAGAGAAACTGGCTAGACCTTTGAACTAGATGATCCAGAGAAACTGGCTAGACCTTTGAACTAGATGATCCAGAGAAACTGGCTAGACCTTTGAACTAGATGAACCAGAGAAACTGGCTAGACCTTTGAACTAGATGATCCAGAGAAACTGGCTAGACCTTTGAACTAGATGATCCAGAGAAACTGGCTAGAATTTGAACTAGATGAACCAGAGAAACTGGCTGAACCTTTGAACTAGATGATCCAGAGAAACTGGCTGAACCTTTGAACTAGATGATCCAGAGAAACTGGCTGAACCTTTGAACTAGATGATCCGAGAGAAACTGGCTAGACCTTTGAACTAGATGATCCAGAGAAACTGGCTGAACCTTTGAACTAGATGATCCTGAGAGAAACTGGCTAGACCTTTGAACTAGATGATCCAGAGAAACTGGCTAGACCTTTGAACTAGATGAACCAGAGAAACTGGCTGAACCTTTGAACTAGATGATCCAGAGAAACTGGCTAGACCTTTGAACTAGATGATCCAGAGAAACTGGCTAGACCTTTGAACTAGATGAACCAGAGAAACTGGCTGAACCTTTAAACTAGATGATCCAGAGAAACTGGCTAGACCTTTGAACTAGACGAACCAGAGAAACTGGCTGAACCTTTGAACTAGATGATCCAGAGAAACTGGCTAGACCTTTGAACTAGATGATCCAGAGAAACTGGCTGAACCTTTGAACTAGATGATCCAGAGAAACTGGCTAGACCTTTGAACTAGACGAACCAGAGAAACTGGCTGAACCTTTGAACTAGATGATCCAGAGAAACTGGCTAGAATTTGAACTAGATGATCCAGAGAAACTGGCTAGACCGTTGAACTTAATGATCCAGAGAAACTGACTGAACCTTTGAACTAGATGATCCAGAGAAACTGACTGAACCTTTGAACTACAGTATATTTTTTCCTTTACCCCCCCCCCCGGTGGGAAGATTTCCTGTGACACCGGCCCTAAGATGACCTGTCTTATTAAGAAATGTGATGAAAGTAATATGTCGACTAATCTCTGAGAAACAAGCAAAAAGACAAATAATTTGTTTTTATTTCTTGGAACTTTGTCTTTTTCTTTAGTTTCTTTTGCTTGAATCTACAATTGGTTTCGGCAATTATTTACATCATAAATTATAGATAAATCTGATACACAAAGTTCATAAATTATTGTTGTGAATCAGTGCATTTTTTATGATTTGTAATGGAACCAAGTAAACAAGATATCTCAAATTGAGCCAAGTTTCATTCAAAAATGAGAGAGAAAACAATTGTCGTACCGAATGTCATAAGTCCATGAAGTACACTCGACTTATGGAAGGATCAAGCTGAATATCAGACTTTTCAAGCTAAAATTTAACCCTCGACTTATGACCGGTAATATATGGTAGATGATCCAGAGAGAGTGGCTGGACCTTTGAACTAGATGATCCAGACAGAGTGGCTGGACCTTTGAACTAGATGATCAAGAGAGAGTGGCTGGACCTTTGAACGTGGTCGTTACATACACCTACCATGAAACGAAAGATTATGTATTTATTGTAATTCTAGAATCTTGGAAAATGAGTATCACTTCATATTAATTTGCCCACATTACTCAAACCTAAGATCGAAATTCATTAAAAGATACTACCATACTTGGCCGACTGTACAGAAATGTATTAATCTTTTGTCATGCAAATCAAAAAAAATCTTTCCAAATTTATATATTTTGCAAATAAGCAACGAAACTAACGCATATTGTACACATATATTTGAACTTGTGATTGTGCTCTTTTGTAAAGTTCCATGTCACTGCCTGTTTTTACATAATTGCTACAAACATGTATACTGTTTTATGCAATAAACTTTTTGTATTGTATTGTATTGTAAAACTAGATGATCCAGAAAAACTTGATGGAAATTTGAATTAGATAAGCCATAGATAGATCACAGGATGGGCTGCTAAGCTAGACGATCGAGAGAGATCTGATGGTTACTATCGGTTACCTGTTCTTCATCTTTTTCTACTATCTTCCTAGCTATACTCTTATAAGCATCCAGCGGGTATCTGCAAAACAATGATATTTTGTTGCAAATAATAATATTACAATGATGTACATTTAAAATGACAAAACGACTTAGCGTCTGCTCTTGCAACTACAAAGTGGGCATTGTAATTTAAAAGAGCACAGGCATAAAGTGGGAATAGAAGAAGATCCATTCTGCTCATGTGGCAAACCGGAATCAATTGCTCACTATTTACTAGGCTGCCCAGAAACTGAAATGCTCCCGAGAAATAATGCGTTCGAACATATTCCTGAGATCGGGGATCAGGGACATCTCACAAGCATACTGCTATCAACAGGAGAAAGATGATCAATTGGCAAGCCAATAACGGAAGATCTAATTAAATTCATAGAAATGACAAAGACGATTTAGTAGCTTTCATCCGGTCCAAGATGGACACGAAATTCACTAAAATACTCATAATATAATACCTGTGTGACAATTACAACATGACAACAGTATGGTGAAAAGACATTTCGTTAGGGGATATTTCGGACGGATGAGGCTATGAACAGAACAGAAATTGTCTGCTTTCGGTAACGTATTCAAAGTTTTTAGTAAGCTTACATCAGATTCTCTAACCCCTCTTTGTTACAGAAATAACATATAAATATACTGTCAAAAAACCTGCCATGTTTGGTAATAAATTAAACTAATAATACAAATATATATTATATATACATGTATACTCAAATACTGGTGATGCTAGCACCTGACTACAAATACAGGTACTGTAATAATACACCTACATTTAACTCCCCAGTTAGCAGTACCTCAGCTCTGGTCACACACACCATGTTATTTTTCTTGAAAGAGATAAAACTACTATCAAATTGGAATTGTTTGTTCCTCGGCATAATGTTTTCTAATGGGGTAAAATGAGGGCAGGAAACTACAGTGAAACCACTCAAAACCCCTCTAATCTGGAATTCCATCCAAGTTTTCTAAGTCTACATATACGGAATAGTATTTTTATAATAAAAATAGAAAGATTCCAAGTGGTCCGATTCCGAATCAGCCACTAATCTGGTCCGATTCCGAATCAGCCACTGATCTGGTCCGATTCCGAATCAGCCACTGATCTGGTCCGATTCCGAATCAGCCACTGATCTGGTCCGATTCCGAATCAGCCACTGATCTGGTCTGATTCTGAATCAGCCACTGATCTGGTCGGATTCCGAATCAGCCACTGATCTGGTCCGATTCCGAATCAGCCACTGATCTGGTCCGATTCCGAATCAGCCACTGATCTGGTCCGATTCCGAATCAGCCACTGATCTGGTCCGATTCCGAATCAGCCACTGATCTGGTCCGATTCCGAATCAGCCACTAATCTGGTCCGATTCCAAATCAGCCACTGATCTGGTCCGATTCCGAATCAGCCACTAATCTGGTCCGATTCCGAATCAGCCACTAATCTGGTCCGATTCCGAATCAGCCACTGATCTGGTCCGATTCCGAATCAGCCACTGATCTGGTCCGATTCCGAATCAGCCACTAATCTGGTCCGATTCCGAATCAGCCACTGATCTGGTCCGATTCCGAATCAGCCACTGATCTGGTCCGATTCCGAATCAGCCACTAATCTGGTCCGAGTCGGCCATGGATGGACCGAATATCAATGAACCATAATTCCATAATAGACAAATAACACTGCACATCGAATGACCATTCCTGTTTCTCTTCAGATTCCTTTTTTATTACCAGAAACCTTTATTCGTCGGATTTCTTACATTTTTTATGGTAAGCACGATATTTTAGATTCATCATTTTAAAAACTTGGAAATGTTCGCTGAAAAACGATCATCCTGCGCTTGATTTCAATAAGTGGCTAGATATACCATTATAGCGTGTACCGTAGAAACATCATCGCTTTTTGTGTACCGGTAAATAACATAATTCGGAGTTATTTGTGGTATTCGTTTTTTTAATTAGTCGTTAACCTAAACTAATGTAGTTTTAGTTGGAAAACATGCTAGAAGTTTATGCTTGCCATAAATGAAAATAATTTGTTTGCGGGCATCGGGCAACCCAGTTACTACGCACACCGAAAATAAGTGCATTTTCAACTGTTCACTTACCCCTGTAAACCAAACAGCAACTGGTCGTGATCAAATATGAAACTGACTATATTCTATTAAGCTATTTTCAGAATAATAAATTACTAACTGCCAAACAATTAACATGTCTCAGCCTCCTTCTAAACACTGCCGAATAGTTAATTTAGGAGAAGTCCACACAAACATGAAAACTCCTCTAAACCCTTCAAACCAAACATTACCTCTGGCCGTTCGGTTTAGAGGGGTTTCACTGTATTCAAGTGAAACAGCAAGTAACAGTGGAAAAGGTAGTTAGGTATAAATGTCTACCTGTCCAATCTATAGTTGGTACAGACGGATCTGTAGTCCAGTGGTGACACGCTGGACTGGTAATTCAGGGATCGCAGGTTCGACCCCCTGTCTGACCCTAATAAATTTAACAGATTAACTGTCTGTATCATTGCACTATCCTCAAGCTACAAAGCTAAAATGACTAATCTCTTCAGGAGGCGTCGCTCATATGGGTAACCGGTAGCGACAATAAATAAACGTAAAACACACACTATAGTTGGTGTTGTATCAGGGACGAATAACTTACTCAGCTAGAAGTGACAAGAGCCTTTTCTTCTGTCTAAGAGACCACATATCCATTCGTTTTAATGGACATGTTCCTGACAAGCTGTACTTCTTGGTAGGACCACTCTGTTTCATGCATTTCTGGTTGATGGAAGCACTCCCAGAAGGGTCTACTGTTTCAGTAGTTTCTGCTTCAGACATAGTTTCAAATCTGAAAAGATTGTGCCAGAAATGAACACACAATTAGTTTAAACTTTATTTATTTTACAATGATTGCGAAGCAAGTTCTAACAACTTATATTAATCACTCTTGTTGGAGCGGATGAAGCATAAACGTGGTTATTCGTGTGGGAGGAAACCGGAGTACCCGGAGAAAACCCCACATGTCCGATCTTGCGACCACATACCATCCCACATACAGTGATACTTCCCCGTCCGAGGATCAAACCATGGTTGCATTGGTGGGAAGCGAGTGCAGTGCGTTAACCACTGGGCTAATAGGACAAGTAAATTAACATTACAAAATACCATATTAAAGTCCATATGTTTCATCAACGGTTGGATACAATACAAAAATGATCTACTTGCTTTGTTGTCATAGCAACCAAAATATTTGTCAAAAAACTAAAATTTATAAAACAAGTCTAATAATAATAAATATGACAATATTTGACCCCAGATATTGTCACCTTGTCTGGCCCACAGTTCAGTCTGGCTGTAAGTCGGATTGAACATGTTTCTCCCTAAATAAACCTGCCCTGTTCTTAACCTGTTTTTAACCAACCTAACATCATTCTTTTATCATCTTTTATTTCATTTCTTACTAACATTCTTGTCAGTTGACGCCCGTCAAAGTCTAAGGTCCCCATCAGGGGTTTGACTAATAGGAAGATAGATAGATGTCTCTCAATTTAGGATTTATAAATCATTATGTTGTCCTAAATGGCCGATAGACACAGCATTCCAATAATTACACACTCAAGATGTGATTAACGAAACAGTTAAGCCAATTTATGACAGGACTTCCTAATACACACAATACATTCATGTAACTAACTACATAACGCGTCTGTTTCTATTCATGTATTGGGGCGAAGAACTACTGGACACGAATTTAGTTGGGACGAACCAAAAACATGACTTTTCCTATAATGTTAATAAATAAAGAACATATCCGCTAATATTGAGACAACTGGAAACTGTAGCATTGTATTACACAGGGCATGTAGCTAATTCAGCAATCCGAATTGCAGTCGCAGGTGTTTAAATGGCCATCTTTTGTACTTGACTCTCACACATGTATAATTACGACGTCATGTCGGTAATTTACGGATAATCACGGTGATTGCAAGGAAAGCTTTTCATTGGATTACGGAAATATACGGTTAGTAGCGATTGACTGCGGTTATTGCCGAGCGGAAATAGTAGCAAAGAACAGCCATTGGAAACGAATTTCGGATAATTTGACTGTGTCAAAAGACATTTTTCTTGTCTTTTCTTGCCTCCAAGAAGGATCTATTTTGACTGTTCTTTATATGTACTTATTTGGAATACGTTTTATTCACCCATATTTAGTTTTTAAACTTAACTAAAGTGGGAACTAAGATTTCCAAACGATATATCTTCGGAAACCATTTTCTCATACTTTGGCCGCCATACTTGATGTAAATGACGAAGGAAACCATACTTCATGAGCAGATTCGGCCCCTCTTAGCTCCTTTCAAGCCATGAGTGGGAGGCCTAGGACAACGTCCTTTGCAGAAGGTGGAAAAGCCGGTGGATTTGGATTTGGTGGAATGAAAACGATCAGTAAGTGCAAGTAAATCGTGTCAGGTCAAATGTCTGTTAAACTGGGTCATGCATCTTGGATACCATGTTTGGTGATGCTGCTGTCACCTTTTGTATTGTTATAAGACATAGTACACAGTCGTAGTATAAATAGTAGTGAACCCTTTCACATTATTGTATGAGAATGGCCTAAAATATGATTTACCTTTAAATGGCATTTCATGGATGGAGCTCATTATCATAATTTATTGTCTTCAGAAGATGCATTGCTACGTGACCAACAGTCTGATAGCATTGATAAACCTATCGGGCCCAAGTCACACAAAATGTTTATAAATAGTGTGGGTTATTTATATGTATATACTCTACATATTACATGGAGTGATAACCACGGTCAGGCGAGTAGTTGCGGACATGTTTTGTCAAAACTAACTTTAGTTACCATTGGTGTGTCAATGGTAACTTTAACTTGCATCTATGGTATTTGATTCATCATTTGTAACTAGGCACGCACCAAGGTCGTCGCTGGTCCGGCTATGGCCAGAATATTTTGATTTTTACAAAATAATGATTCTCAAGATTTTCAACTTATAACTGTTACTGCCGAACAATCAGTGACGATTATGAAGCCATTTCACATGCTGCAGATTATAGAGGACCTACCAACCAAGTCGGCGCAGCCGTGGAATAATGATTCCACCAGAGAACTTGACATTGCGTCAATTATACCACAATACCACGGGGACATGGATAAAGACTCATTGACCCTCCAGTTCCATATAGAAGCAATGTACACACATTTTACTACACAGGATAACAATTCAGTTACTCTATCTGAAAGATCGATGTCTATCTGAAAGATCGATGTACTTAAGAAGCCAACCCACTGCCGCCCATGGGTTCTTTTCAGATGCTTGTGATCCCGGCAACCAATGTCGCAAGTGAAAGAACATTTTCTGCTTTACGTTGATTCAACTTCGAGACTTACCTCCACACCACGATCGGCCTGAATGAAGATGTTGCATAATCAATCATCAGCATAAAGCTCTGACCTTGATGAGTTTTTTTCAGTACAAGAGAAGCGTCCTTGTGTACTATTTGGTCATTTCGGGCTCACCTCATAATAGTTACTCAATGTTATTGAATGATTGATACAATACATATATGTGTTTTATTCGCATATATGGTCTGTATTCAATAGATGGAACATGGGTGTTGATACAATATAGATGTACATGTATTGTGGTACATTTATTCAATGGTTAATGTGTGTTGCTTTAGCTACTATTTTGCTGTGTCCCTTATCCATTATGGATTATGAATATAACAAAGTACTTCTTTGCAATATTCTGTGTTCTAACGAACGCGTTTGACATTGGGTCAAAGTCATGCTGATTATGGGATAAACTAATATTTTATATGTTGTTTATCGATAAATCCTTTGTAAAAATGCAAATGCACCTGTGGTGCTCAGTCACAGAAATAACTGGATCAAATGGAATATTACCACTACATCCCTGTAGCACATATGCTCTCTGTGTGTTGCCAATATGTTATCTTACATGTATATCATATATAATATGTATATACATGTAGTTGCATACATTGTACTATGATGTAATCATGTTTCATTTGTTATTCTATATCAAGTGTATATGATTTTCAGATAAAGATGGGAGTAGGGTGACCACGGTGCTGGCTACAGCAGGTCAGGGTAACGATAAACCGCAGGAGATCTCGTACACAGATGCCAAGGTCATTGGAAATGGATCGTTTGGTGTTGTGTATCAAGCCAAGTTGGTGGAGTCACAGGAGCTTGTTGCAATCAAAAAAGTTCTACAAGACAAGAGATTTAAGGTACTTGCACAGTTAATAACCAATTTGCAGGGTTGGCACATTTTGGACAATTGCATTTTGGACAGGGGTTTTGGACAGTCCAAAAGTGTCCTGTCTAGAATTAATAAAAGACACCAAATTGTCCAAAAGTGTCCTAAATGAATTTTTGGCAAAATGTATTTACTAAATCATATCCTAGTATAAACATAGTAGTTTATATGTTTCTGTAGCAAAACTGCCTCATCTGCCTCAATAGAGCGTGTCTTCAGTACCTTCAGTCTGATCCACTCAAAGCTCAGAAATAGACTTGGTGTAAAACGAGCTGCTAAGTTAGTGTTTTGCTTTCGCATGCTTCGTGGCAAGGATGATTTGGATTACTGAATGAGTGACTAACAGATTACCTTGGTAACAGCTGCTTGATAAAAGACTATACTGTGCTAGTATTTTTTCTACATTAATCTAGTTGTGTTAAACTGTGTTGAATATATATTCCTGTGCTGAATAAATATATGATTGTGACACATAAATGACAATTGTTTGTTTTCCTTATTATTTATATGAAAGATATTATGAGTAAAAGAGAATGGCATTTGGTGTTTATTAACAACACACACACCTAATACCTTAATATTATATAATAAATTGTAAAATGCATTACCACAAACACATAGTCTTATGATATTAGACAAATAAAGACAATAAAGGACAATAAAGTACGCCTTTTTTAATAAAAGACACTTTTGGACATGTGTCCTGTCCAAAATTAAAAAAGACAGTCTTTTTTCCAACCCTGCCAATTAGGGTTATAACTATATGTACATTGTACATTACTCTTGTTACTGCCACAAGATGTACATGTGAACTATTTACATTACTCTTTGTGCAGTCTAATGCATCGACTGTTACTGCCACAAGATGTACATGTGAACTATTTACATTACTCTTTGTGCAGTCTAATGCATCGACTGTTACTGCCACAAGATGTACATGTGAACTATTTACATTACTCTTTGTGCAGTCTAATGCATCGACTGTTACTGCCACAAGATGTACATGTGAACTATTTACATTACTCTTTGTGCAGTCTAATGCATCGACTGTTACTGCCACAAGATGTACATGTGAACTATTTACATTACTCTTTGTGCAGTCTAATGCATCGACTGTTACTGCCACAAGATGTACATGTGAACTAT